>CM034357.1:45764170-45912975 GCA_019925275.1 Mytilus edulis | reverse complement strand
CATTTAGATTTACAGTTTTTAAAGATAGTCAGACAAAGTGTGCGACATAAATGGTTAGTTATCTTTGTACAATATCCACATCAACAACACATGAAGTAGAATAATTGGGTGTTTCAAGTACTTCAAACATCATCAGTGTTTAAACTAGGAGACTAAAAATGAATTATTTCATATAGATTTTTTTTGTCATCTTCGTGTTCTACTGTTCAAACTTTAATTTTGTTTATATTTATGTGTTTGTCGCCACCCGTTATAGGTAATATGACAGTTATTAAAATTCGGGATTTAAATAGGGAATGTGTCAAAGGGACAACAACCCGAACAAAGAGCAGAAAACAAACGAAGGCCACCAATGGGTCCCTTATACATGTGCAGCGAGAAAATTCTGCACCTGGAGGATAAATGTGTACAAGTTCAGTGACAATTGTCATAATAAATTCCACAATATATAAAAGAAACTAAAATTATACAAGACTAACAAAGGCCAAAGGCTTTTGACTCGGGACAGGTGCAACAAAAATGCAATATAAAACGAATATCATTTTTAAACCATTCATTGATAATTTAGTCTTAGATTTTTTTATAAGTTGTAAGTGGCTTTGAACTAGTGGTCAGTAAACTGTGAGTACTCTTAGATCTGTACCTGGTGTCTTTTTGTTGTTAGGAGGTACAAGTACCTGGCCACGTCCACTTGTATTTTTGCCCATCTGATGAGTTGAGCCTTGTGCAACTGATTTTTATAGTTTGTTTATATGTTGTACTGTTATACATAAAGGCAACAGTAGAATACCGCTGTTCAAAACTCATAAATCCATGGACAAAAAACAAAATCGGGGTAACAAACTAAAACTGAGGAAAACGCATTAAATATAAGTGGAGAACAACGACACAAGTTTAAAATGTAACACAAAAACACACAGACACGGACTAAGCATTAGACAAAACCCCATGAGAATAACAAATATAACATCAAAACCAAATACATAAATTTGGGATAGATAAGTACCGTAACACGTCTTATAGTAAACAAACGACACAAATGAAACACAACGTTGAAATGTAACACACACAGAAATGAACTATAATATAACAATGACCATATTTCTTACTTGGTACAGGACATTTTTAAAGGAAAAAAAGGTAGGTTGAACCTGGCATGCCAAACCTCCCTCTTTTATGGCCATGTGAAATATAACATTGAAATTACAACACAACACCACAGGACTTCAATACAAATAAATAGGAGACCACAATTGACAAACAAGCACACAAATAATAGCTAACAAAAGGCAACAAGTTTAAAAAAAAATTAATACGCCAGAAGTGCATTTTGTCCACACAAGACTCACTAGTGACGCCAAGATGCAAAAGCCTGAAAGCCGAAACAAGTACAAAGTCGAAGAGCATCGATGACCAAAAGTCCAAAAAAGTTGTGCCTAAAACGGCCAGGGCCTTCTGCTAGGTACAAGAACATCCCTATTTCCTAGAATAATCTATACCTTTGCAAACAGTAAACTTTATATAATGACTATACAAAAGATGTACATGATAAAAACTGAATTACAGGAAACAACCGAAATACATTGTATAACCCGACAAAATGCAACACATCCGAATAAGTTTAAACCTCAACGCCAAGTGACGTCATATTAGAAATTGTAAAAAATGACAAAACAATGAAGTCACATTTGAATTTGTAGAAGAGATCGTCAAAAAATGAAAAAATGACGTCACATTTGAATGAATAAGATAGAATTTAAGATTTTATTTGAACTAAATACTGATATTACATTTAATAACGATGCACATTTCAATCCTTATTAATAGCAAACTAAGGTAGCAATTAACTATATTATCCGGTTTGTTTTTAATCTAACTTCAAACGTAAAAGATCGTACAGATTACGTTGAACAAAATCAAATCTAATAAATGAAGGCGGTGATTAATTTTCTTTACCATAACACATGAATATAATAGAAAAGACGTCAACACATTTGACAATATCCGATGAGAACAACAAATATAACATCAAACATTTAAACTAAATACATGAATTTGGGATAGACAAGTACCGTAACACGTCTTATGGCAATGCGAATTCACACTCAGCAAAACAGTCACAATCGGGAATAAGTCACGTTTGGTATTTAAAAGATTATACCACTGTCCCAGGTTAGGGGAGTGTTGGGATCCCACTGACATGTTTAACCCAGCCACATTATGTATGTTTGTGCCTGTCCCAAGTCAGGAGCCTGTTATTCGGTGGTTGTCGTTTGTTTATGTGTTACAAATTTTTTTTTCGCTCATTTTTTGTACTCAAGTAAGGCCGCTAGTTTTCTCGTTTGAGTTGATTTTCATTGTCATTTCGGGGCCCTTTTTTAGCTGACAATGCGGTTTAGGCTTTGCTCATTGTTGAAGGCGGTACGGTGACCTATAGTTGTTAATGTCTGTGTCATTTTGGTCTTTTTGGTTTCTTGTGGAGAGTTGACTCATTGGAGATCATACCACATCTTTTTTTTTTATATAAACATAAAAAAAGAGAGAGACTTGCGAGTGACTATCTACAACACAGTAATAAAAAATTGTCAAATATGTCAAATATTTCATCACTTGGACAGAAAAAGGAAGAACACATTTCGATATAAATAACTTACAACAGTTGAACCGTCAATTACTAATGTACAATAGAAACACTGAAACAAAGGGGCAAGCTTGTTTTATTGTTTCCTGAATATTTTTCTGTTTCTTAGACAGGCGGATATAGGTAGTTGGTGTTGTCTAATCTGATATCAAATAATGCTGGAATTTCATGTAATTTTTTCATGTTTTTCTTTTAAAATGATTAGCCATGAACATTATTTCACATTATCTGAAATATAACTTCGTATTTATAATCTATAATCATAATAAGCTTTTGTTCTTAAAGGGACATTAATCAGAATTGATAAGTAATTTCTTCGTAGATGCATGATTTTTCTTCATTAGTGGTTATAGGATTTGAACTAGTGGTCAGTAACTGCGAGTACACTCAGATAGTCAGATCTGTACTTTGTAAAAAAATATGTAACACAAAATCAAAACTCATGCATTTATTTCTACAAAACGACCCGGTCAATAACCTAAATAACATTTGGAAAAGTGTTTGAAATAACCAATATGACATAAAAATTGAGAATTGAAATGTAAGCTATTCAATGGTACCTACATGTTCCTAAGTACTAGGGAAAACATTAGGTGAATTACTCTGCTATCGTACTACACACTATGCATGGATTCCGACGAAACCATCTCACATTTCCTACTGGATTATATGAGTGCACGTGATGTAAGACAACTACAAATGGAGCAATTTTCAAATAACAGAATACTAGTACCAAGATACATGTTTTATACTTTAAATTTAGCCTTTGTAGGGCAATTATCGACTATAAATGACTGAATTGTAGATAACATGTTTGATCATCGTTGTGAATCATTATGCCACAATTGTGCTGTGTACATGCTTCTTTGTATATATATATCATTTTATATTTGAACGCTTCAAAGACTTTAAATTTTGTTTACTAACTCACATTAAATACGTCTCTTTGTTCATATTGTAAATTTCAACATGATAAAAACATCCGCCTCTTTAATTAATCTAGTAAATATTAATTGCTCAGTCAATCTGTGATGTTCTCCGAATTAAATAGAGGTACATATCTTAACAGGACAGAGAAGATGTTTTGCGCATTGTACTCATCTGATGATTCAAGACTTTCAAATCGATTATTAACTGTTTGTTTATATGCATATGCCTAATAAATCTGTAATTTTGAAACTCCGCTATAATTGTAAAATTATTTCTTAATTGATTTGATATAATGTTATCATGCTGTGATATTTATAAATTAATTGTTATTTAATTTTTATAATTGATTACATATGTATCTATAAATAGTTCTAAATTTTGACACATGACTTTGGACAAATACGTAGATGTCTATCACGTCGCAACATAATGTTTGAAGCTCATATGTTTCATGCCGTCGGTAAGTTATTATTTGTTTCTTAAATAAGGGTATACATTCTTATAAGAAAATAAATCAAATTGTAATTGTAATTATATGTGCTGTTATCTGTATTTGAATGAAGTATTACAGCTGTCATGGGCAGGAGTTGTAAATAGAAAGTACATGAGCATTTCAAAATGAAACTATAATAAACATATAATTATTACGAAAAACACACTATATATTTGATCAAGAAAACGGTTTACGGAACTAACCAAGTGTAGCAGCGTGTTACCTGTATATCAAATTTGATAAAACGTGATACAAAAATGTGTATACTGGACGCTGAGGTTGACAAATAATATTTTAAATGTTGGGACTGTGTTAAAAATTGGTTTTCGATTCAAACTTGCAAAATTTAAATCTTATGCGTGTTATTCTATTTATAGTTTTTGGAAAATTTTAAACTATCACTAGAATAATATATAGCACTATAATCTGTTTGATAATTTTTCTGCTTTCATATTTCTCCAAAAGCTTCAAATGATTGAGAATCATTAAGCCCTACAGCTATCTATCACTCCAATAATTGCATGTTTTTCATTTAATCTGTCTGCTGCATTGTAGCTTTAATTATATAATTTTATATGTCAATAGTATGCGTTCTTTGTCTTTTATAGTTTTAAGCTTCGAATTGATCATATGAGTTAAGCCATTTCTAATTATTTTTCACAGTTTTTTTCTACGTGGGGCTGTCACACCACTGTATAAGGATAGGGAACGTTAAACACTGACAACTATGTCTCAATCCGAAACTTTCTATATGTACTTGTTCGAAGTCTGGAGTCTGTTATGTAGTACTTGACGTGTGTTTATGTCCGTTATATTTGTTTTCTGTTTAGGCAGCAACCATTTGATTTTCTGTGGGGGGTTATGTTTTTTTTTCTGGACAAATTTTTTTTTCGCCTGCTGCGAAAAACAATCTATTTTTTTCGCAACAAGTCGAAAACAATTTTTTTCTTTCAATTTTAGCATAACATATAGTGGCAGCTGAGGGTGAAACAAACAATTTTTTTCTCAGAATCAAAAACAAATTATTTTTTTCTCCAAAAACTGGAAACAAACCATAGCCCCCTCCCCCCAGAAAATCAAATGGTTGCTGCCTTATTTGTTTAAAAAAAACCCCAGACCGTTGTTGTTTTCGTTTAAAACTGTTCACGTCTTTCATGTCGGGCCTTTTACATTTTTTTTTATGGTTGACGATTTTACGGAGATCAATGATTGACTTTAAAGATAAGCTTAATTTTTACTCTGCTGGACATTTGTCTCAGCGATTATACTTAATTTTCTTTTTATATAAACCAAAAAAAAGATAGGTACAATATGGCTAAAACGCTCTGAAACTGAAATGCATCGAGTTTCAAAACACGAATTTTGTAAAATGTTATGTTATCTACAATGCAGCATATTTCACGTTTTAAAACATTTACAAAATATGGAGAGTAGGTCCTTAAACATGAACAGAATTAACGTACAATCAACTCTTATAAAAACATATCTCAGGTAGTAAATGAAAAAAAAACAAATATAAAAACAAGATAGCTGACATTTCCCCCGAATAGGCATTTAACTGTTTATTATACTTAAGATCTTTTTCAAGGTATAGTGATGCCATGGTTTCAATCTCTTGAAAATCTGGATATCATATTCAGCAAGAATTTGGGCATGCATGCTCTCTAAATATAAAAGTACATACAATGTGTAAAATTTAAAAGTCATTCCATGAAAAATTATGAAAGGATATTACTACACTAAATAGAGGTCTTATTTTACTGCTCGACTTAATATCAATAGGCCAACCAGCAAATTCTACTTTCATCATGATATATAGGAACCCATTGTTAAATAGCTTCGAATTCTCAGTGAGCAGAAACCCTCTACTCAAGGATAATGCATCAACTGTGAGATATTCATAATGTAGGCGCGTCTTGAATGTTGCTACATAATTGGCAAGTACACCATTTAGATAATGTCATCAACTCTTATCAATCAGTATTCTGCCTTGTCAAAAATTATATCCCCATTAAGCCATTCCATTTTTACAATCATAGAAATAAAAGCCATTGTAAGGATGACGCGCTGCTAATTAAGCTCTTGAAAATCGATTAATTTATCCACATATCACCATTAGGATCCTTATATGTCAGTTGTATTTTAAAAGACAAATGTATCTACTAGCTAATGAGCATCAGTTTATATTTTTGTCTGTATTGAGTCAACTTAAAACAATTGTCTGGTCGGTTGTCAGGTGAAATTTTCGAAAATTCATCAACATTTAAAAAAAGTTCGTTTTAAATATTTCTTGGAGGGAATTTTCAGTGGTTGAGGACTTTAAACCCTAATTATCACACACACAAATTATGTTTTTTTTCTCGAAGATATGCATTTTTACCATCCAACCAAAAGACTTGTCAATAAGTATTCTGTTTTTGTGATTCATTAGAAAGGTATTTCACTTGACCCATGTGTTTCATCTTTTAGAATTTCTTATTTTATAAAGTCAACCTATAGCTTTGATATATTAAAATGATAGAATCTGAAGCGAGATGATGTATCAAATACTCTTTATACGTTTTCAAGACGAAATATTCAACTCAAACACGCCCTAACATAAAAAGGTACACTCGATTTTCTCTTTTCGATACAATTGTTACCCATTTTTTGGAATTTCGCTTGTGTCACATAATGGAAGGGCAGACACGAAAATACCTGAACTAATAGATTGATGTGTTCTCCGTCCAAGCATATGTTTCTTCATACTGATTCAAACGAGTAAATATATTTTTCTATATATTTTTGGTTTAAAAATGTCAATTCTTGTCTCAAATGAAAGCATTATTCACATTGATTCTTGAAAATATGGTTTCTATATTCTTTTGTCTGTAATAATGAATATTTAGCTTATTCCGATTTGGTGAAGGTCAATTTTCTGTCTTAAATGGTTTATGTATGCCTATTAACAGATTATAGTTTCTATGAATTTTTCCATGAAATAAGTACAAAAAGGCTACTTCCGGTTTACCCCACGTCACTTTTGTATAATATTTTTCAATGCTATAAGTCAAGAAACATTTTGCAAAAGATCCCTAAGCTTAATCATTTACCAAGTTGGGGTAGTAACCATTAAACTTAAATTCAACTTTGCAGGGACAATAACTCCTATAAAAGATCTTTCTATTGTTTTTGGTCCAATGTATCATATCTTCATCACAATAAGGCTAACATTTTGCACTTGTTATTATATGTATATCTGAAAGGGTGACAGAGGAGATCACAAACGAGGAAAAATCCTAATAAAACCTTGACCTTTGACGTTGACCCCATATTTATTTTAGTGAACCAAGGACCTCAAACCAAAATACCATAGGTCTTCACTTACCATTCATGCTATACATTTATTGATCACTTATGTTTAATTCAGAAGCGAAAGGTAAACTAACTGTCATATGGAGTTTTTGTGTGGCTTCGGTTAAAATTGGACAAAACGTCCTCAGGATATAATTTGCAAATTATTAAAATAAATCGTCTATTTCTTGTACGGTTACGGAAGGGATGCACGAACAACAAAAAAAAAGTTTTACAATAAAAAGTATTTGACTTAACAGAGTCAATTTTTAAAAGCAAATAAACTGTTCAATTTTATATCCTAAATATATAAGCGACAACTTGCGAAACCACTACAAAACGTAAGAAACAAATTTAGCGGAAGAAGGTCAAAACATTATCAGAACAAATACAATAGGTCTTTCCAAGGAACAGTGAAAAGACATTATTTTAATTCTAATTGTAAAATGATAAATCGGATTTCTAATATGAATATACTTTTATCTCAAGACTGTGAAAGTCATTATGTTTTGTTAAACAGGATAATAATCTGCATGAATCACTACGGGCATTACAGTAACCAATGCTAGGTTCGTACCAAATGGCAAAATACCTATGGATAGCCATTACTTGTTCGTACCTTGTTAAAGGATATTACAGAACAGGTAACATTCTTTTGTTTGTCTAAATTACACGCACCAAAAAGACGAATAGAGCAATCATCGAATACTTCCGATAATGAATACATGAGCATCAGAACACAAATTGCTTAAAAAAGTTGTCACATTATAGAGGTACTACAGTAACTGTCATTGCACGTTATAGACTCAAAGTGACATTGTTTAAGGGGACCTGCTGCATTTTAAAATGTTTGCTCATATCCGACACACATTCATTTAGCAGTCACTGTGGTAGTTTCATTCACAATACAAGGAATGTTACATTACTTTAAGTCCATTCTAACTAAATGGATAACTAAACAACCATACATATTAAAAATAATTATATTGATTTATAATGAATATCAATATAAACAAATGTCTACAATAAAGTGTATTCAATATAATAATAACAAAACAAAGGGTCTAACTAAAGCGCAGTTTCAATAAGAGATAAAGGATACTACAGATACAGTTAAGTCGGCTTCATATCTTGACTTACATCTAGAAATTGACAATGAGGGTCGGTTGAAAACAAAACTTTACGACAAAAGAGATGATTTCAGCTTTCCAATTGTGAACTTTCCATTTCTAAGTAGCAACATTCCAGCAGCACCTGCATACGGGGTATATATCTCTCAATTGATACGATATTCCCGTGCTTGCATTTCCTATCATGATTTTCTTGATAGAGGGTTACTACTCACAAGGAAGCTATTAAACCAAGAGTTCCAAATGGTGAAGTTGAAATCATCCCTTCGTAAATTTTACGGACGCCATCACGAGTTGGTTGACCGTTATGGAATAACCGTTTCACAAATGATATCGGATATGTTCCTTACGTCGTAACTACAATCCCCTTGAATGTGACCTACCGAATTAGACTATTTACCGGATTTGTAATCACATAAGCAACACGACGGGTGCCACATGTGGAGCAGGATCTGCTTACCCTTCCGGAGCACCTGAGATCACCCCTAGTTTTTGGTGGGGTTCGTGTTGTTTATTCTTTAGTTTTCTATGTTGTGTCATGTGTACTATTGTTTTTCTGTTTGTCTTTTTCATTTTTAGCCATGGCGTTGTCAGTTTGTTTTAGATTTATGAGTTTGACTGTCCCTTTGGTATCTTGTGTCCCTCTTTCAATAAGAGTATGAATCGTACATGTTAATGAAACACTAACCCCAAAAGATTAAAAAAAAAAAACATCTACTAGAAAACTATTTATTTTATTTCTTATTTCTAATTTGTTTGCTAATAAAAGTAATTCGTGTTTCTAAAACATTTTTTTTACAACCAACATTATATGTGTCAAAGCCTTAGTTGAGCCTGAAATTTGAGATATGTCTCTACAATTCCATAATTGTTTCCTTCACAATCAAGCTGATTTGTTATTAAAGACAACGATGAACTAGCGGATAGAGAACATTTTTGTGTGAACAATGTGTGTGGTTTCAAACATAGTTGAACCCAGTCACATATTTATGAGCATGCCTAAAGTCAGGACTTTTGTTGGTGGTATCATAATAAATTTTTTGATGTTGATAACAAATATTTGTCTTATTTTTGGGACATCACAGAAGTTGAAAGATTAAACAGACACACGTTTAGTGTAAAAGACTGTATCTTGACCACAACTTGTCTTTTTAGTTGCTGGTGGCTATCTAATTGCGGATAGCCCCCATTTCCTTTTATTCATAAACATATAGATTTTCTGGGGTCAGCTACGACCAACGAACACAGCATTGTTTGATACATTACACATTCGTACAACCGTCTTGTAAACTTATTAAAGAAAAACAAATTCGACTTTTGTATCAGAAAAAAAACCATTTGTTTATATAGTAAATGTCTAACACAAGGTCCAAATATAGACTAACATTCCGCATTTGTCATATATATGTGTAAATATATTACGTGATCTTTGTTGATTTGATATATTGAGCCATATTAAGCACATTCAATCTGATCTGAGTTTCCGATCTGAAACAGAGATCATATAATAGAAGTACCAAAAGTATTGGTGTGTACAGAAATGCTACTCAAGAGCGATTACATATTTAAGATATAATTTCATTTTATTTAAATATACCTTTTCTGCAATCAAGCGTGTACATATTTTTATTATATGATCTATTTACATTTATAGTGTTTTTGGAAAAAATATCAGGCCCTATTACCTTCGGTGATAGTGTCGTTCTGAGATGCTACGTTTCAGAAGATATTTGTGATCCAGTCATACGGAAAGCATGGGGCATTGGTCCAAGCAACAGAGTTATTTGTAGTAATGGACAGTCGTATGTCAAGAACAAATACAAGATGATTTCAAATAACATCAGTGGAAATTATGACTTAGAAATCTTTAAGTTTAATGAAACAGACATGGTCAATGTTTACACCTATTCGTGTGGAGCTAAAAGATTTTCTAAAGTCCTCATACCAAATAATTATATATGTAAGTATACAATAATTGATATATTTTTTTACATTTCAATAGAGTGACTGCATTTATAAATATTTATCTAAAGTGTGTGTAGATTTTAAGTCTTGTACTTTTTATACCCATTGACACCACTTTGTCGATGACACTGCTGGTGGACGTTTTGTCCACGAGGATATCACAAGCATAGTAGTCAACCTTCGGCGTTGACAAGAATATCAATTATATGCTCATTTTTATAAATGTCCTGTATGCAAAAGTATGAATTATTCGAAATACTAGGGATTTTTTTTATATATCACCTTAGTCGTATTTGGCAGAACTTTTGGATTTTTGTGTCATCAATGCTCTTCAACTTTGTACTTGTTTGGCTTTATAACTATTAAGATCTTAGCTTCACTGATGAGTCTTATGTAGAATAAAGTCGCGTTTGGTGTATCAAATTATAAGTCTGGTACCTTGGATAAACATTAACCAAATTGACAACAACAACGAAAAACAGGGACAATATGTATCTCACATGCATAAACTTGAAGTTCGTTTTTATACGTATTTACGTATTTATTTTGCAATTGTTAGCAAATATATATTATCAATTTGTATTTGCTTTTAGGCTATCCATCGTCATTTTATGTATCAAAAGTACAATTTGATATAGGAATTATAAGAGGAAGTGTAAAAATGAAAAATGTTTTCCCAATTCCAAATTGTACTGTTATTTCAGGCGTAAGTATTTATACATTGCTCACATAATAGAAATTGCCAAATTTACCTGTATATGCTACATTGCTATTATAAAAATACAATGGTTTGTTTTCGTTGGGAAAGCTCAAAGTTCATTCTAGGTAAAACTGATTAAAACATGAAGTTTAAATAAAGTCTACAGTTGTATACTACTGATCACAAGTCAAACACTGATTAGGAGAAAACTAATCCGGAATACACACTTAAACCAAGGGAAACACAAGAAATATGTTATCTACATATTTTAAATATCCAAACTAAACAAATGGCCGTACACACAATGTTATTTTGCTGTGTTTTCTATATGGTTAAAGAAACTCGTTTTTAAGTTATTAACGTCAAATTTATAATCAAGGATAACCGAGCATTTTGTTTCAATGTACCGCAAGAAGCCCCTTTCTAAATAATTTCCATTAATTTCATCACCAACGAAAGACAGGCGTATGTGTTTTCAAGGTGCTCTGAGAAGCCCCTATCTTAATTATTATCATAAATTTTGCAAACAAGCAAATCCAGGCATTATTATTATTGCAACTTCGTAGGAAGCAGTTTCCCATAACTTCACTTTCTACTGAATATTTCAAAATTTTGTAACTATGTTGAACGCAATCTCGTTCTTTTCCCCAGAATATCACCCACAGAATTTGGCTTATTACCGTGTTTTTTTTCTGAAATAAGCCACACGAAGGATGCCACATGTTGAACAGGATCTACTTACTACTCCAGAACACCCTACGTTTTGCTCAGTCTTAATTTTTTTATGTTGTTTTTTGCCAACTGTTGGTTGTCTTTTTGTCCCTTTTTAATCATGGCGTTGTCTGTTTATTTTTCATTAATATTTATGAGCTCGAATCTGTCGCCTCTCTTAAATGACATGTAAGAATTCAACAAACAAAAAAACAGTTAAGAACTCCAAATTATCAGGTTAGAGGAGAGATGAGCACTCACAAACATGTTATATCTGGTCACATTAAGCATGTGCTTATCAATATTATAGAACATGCATTTAAGGGGTTGTCTTTTGTTGATCTCAGCAAAATATGTTGTTCGTCATAAATCAGGCTGTTTCTTTTTGTTTGATTGAAGAATGTCATATTTGTGTCCTGTCAGGGACTTTTAAAGCTGAATATACGGTATTGGTTTTGCTCATTGTTGGTGATCGTACATTATCATTGTCTGTCATCTGTTCTCTGTTGGGTAGTTGTCCTACTAGTAATATATACACATCTCATTGTATACTGTGGATCGTACATTATCATTGCTTTAATGTATGTCATTTGACCTCTGTTGGGTAGTCCTTTTAGCAATATATACACATCTCATTGTATACTCGGATTCCAATTTCACTGGTCATTTGTAAGGACTATTTCTTCTGGTTAATCATTTATATAAACATATTGCGGCACTAGAGAATTAGAAGTTATTATGGTAGGTCAAATACATATGTCGAAAACGACCTGACAATACCATGTCAAATACAATATGATTTTCGTTCTTTTTTCAGCTTATTCACAAGAATGTTGTTTTTCGTGTTTCTGGTGCCTACGCAAATTTCAAGTTCTCAGAGATACGTGCGCATTATAAGATAAATGCTGTAGGGAAAAAGTGTGACCATACAATAACTGTAGTGTGCCAGCTTGGAAAAAAAGCATACAAGGAAGTGAGGGAAACAAAGATGTATTGCAATAGTATGTTCTATAATTTAAAAGTTATAACGTTCTCTAAATGAGCAAAACCGGGTTCAGTAAAATAACAAAAGTGAATAGGTGACACATGTAGCAAAAGAAGGACGAAAGATACCAAAGGGACAGTCAAACTCATAAATCTAAAACAAACTGACAACGCCATGGCTAAAAATGAAAAAGACAAACAAACAACAGCACACACGACACAACATAGAAAACTAAAGAATAAACAACACGAACCTCACCAAAAAACTCGGGGTGATCTCAGGTGCTCCGGAAGGGTAAGCAGATCCTGCTCCACATGCGGCACCCATCGTGTTGCTTATGTGATAACAAATCCGGTAAAAAGTCTAATTCGGTAGGTCACATTCAGGAAAGGGAAGGGGATTGTAGTTACGACGTAAGGAACATATCCGATATCATTTGTGATACGGTTATTCCATAACGGTCAATTAACTCGTGATGGCGTTTGTACAATGTACGAAGGGATGATTTCAACTTCACCATTTGGGACTCTTGGTTTAATAGCTTTAATAGCAAATGGCGCTTACCTAGTGTTTCGATTTTGTTCTGTTTAGAGTATGCACAACTTAGTTTTTGGTGGGGTTGGTGTTGTTTATTCTTTAGTTTTCTATGTTGTGTCATGTGAACTATTGTTTGTCTGTTTGTCTTTTTCATTTTTAGCCATGGCGTTGTCAGTTTGTTTTAGATTTATGAGTTTGACTGTCCCTTTGGTATCTTTCGTCCCTCTTTTAAGTGCGTTTTGTTGAAGCACTCGATGTCCAAAGTTTAAAACACGTTTACTGCAGAATTTTCTATCTTCATTATGTCAACAGAATGTGGTTTTTCTTAAATGAGACAAAATATGTCAAATAAAAATAAATGTATCCAAATTTATATACATAGATAACTAAAAGGTAAAATATGTGCACTTGAATGAATCCATTACCTCAGTTTCCCAATCATTATTTTGTGCCATTTCACATGTAACATCAATAAAAGGGGAACGAAACATACCAGAGGGATAGTCAAACTCACAGATTGACAATAAACTGACAACGCCATGGTTAAAAATAAAAGACGAACAGACAAATAATAGTACAGAAGACACAACATAGAAAACTAAAGACTTAGGAACACGAACCCGTCGTGATGCTTATGTTATTAGAAATTCGGTAAATAGTCTTATTGAGTAGGTCACATTCGTGAAAAACGAAAGGTTTTGTAGTTACGACATAAGGAACATATCCGATATCATCTGTGATACGGTTATTCCATAACAGTCAACCAACTCGTGATGGCGTCCGTAAAATTTACGAAGGGAGGATTTCAACTTCACCATTTGGAACTCTTGGTTTCTTGTGAATAGGTACCAGGTTTCGAGTCCAGAAGCAGACAATGTGATTTTCTAAATAGAAACACGTTTTCTTGTACACATGTCTAAAAAAAAAAGGCACTTATGTTAAACATCGCTAATCTTTGTTGCCGATTTAACACTTGCAAGTCTTTTACTAGGTCTTTCCACTTTTCTGTGGAAAGACTTATTGTATTTGTTCTGATTATAAGGTCTCTCCACTTTTCTGTGGAAAGACCTACTGTATTTGATCTGATTTTATTTCTTCCACCTTATTTTGTTCTTGCTATAAATATTTGTTTCGCAATATGTCGCTTAGATATTTCTCATATTGTATTGTATAGTTCATACGCTTTAAATTTCACCCTGCTAAGACGAACAAGTTTCTTTGTAATACCGTGAAAGTACTTTAATTCGTGGGTATTAATTTTCGTGGTTTGAGGAATGTTCGTGGGTTTTTAAATTCGTGGATTTTAGTTTTCTAAAAAAATAAAAAACAACTAAAAATTAAAGCCTTTTAAGGAACGAAGGTTACAAATAGTCTGGATTGAGGAAATTGCAAAGTAAACATTGACCCGTGTCAGTCGTAATGATAACACTAATTAACCCATGATAAAATGATCAACAGCTTAAAGACCATCGAAGGTGTTAATTAGGCCATAAACATGTCGCCTAAAGACCTAAAGAAAACAGTTACATAAACAAATGCTATAAACGTATATTGAATTGTCAAATAATTCAAAATCAAAACCCAGCATGAAATTATAATTTCACATTTGTACGAGAACTATGAGGATAAAAAATGAACACTTTGTCATGCTAGCATATCAGTACTGGAAATCTGACTTTCATCGATCAAAAATACTTTTAAGAGAAGTAAAAGATCAACATTTGTCCAGTTTAGGTTGTTAAAGATTAAATGGGTATAATCATGCATGCGGTTGTAGTTCTGTGACTGCTATTAAAATATTCTCAGATTTGGCGTTATTCGATCATATAAGTAGTCAAATGATGGGGATCTTTCCATGTCTTGATTTGGTCAATGGTTGTTTTATTTCGTTGGACACTTAAATTCGTGGATAAAGTCATCGTCGAAAACCACGAAAACTGGTACCCCACGAAAAAAGTACTTTCACAGTAGTTATCTCCCCGATCAATGTTTTCCATGAGACTACATCTCAACAGTAACCATAAAAGAAAGCGACAAATTTATTTAATAAAATTGCTCGTAATATCCTTCGCATGATTTGTCCTATTTTAACCGCAGCGATATGAACACTCCATATAATAGTTATTTCCCCTTATGCATGTGCTATAAGTGATATGCATTTCTGTCTTGTAAACCATAAGTAATAGAGACATAGGATCTTTTGATTTGAGGTTCTTGATCCAACAATAAGAAAATTAGGTCAAGGTCACAGGTCAAGGTCGTATTTTAAATTTTGGTTTTAACTTATTTTCAATTCCTATCAAAACGGTATAAGATATCGACAAAATATTTTTACTAAATTGTAAGCTGCGACATGCCGTTACACATGAATATTTGTTGAAAGGGTACTCTAACATTAAATTGGGAGTTTTCTATAATTTTTTATTATAGATTAAACATATAGTGATATAACTCATTAACCATATATAATTGAGACCTATAGTATTTTTATTTGAAACCCTTGGTTTATGACCTTGAAATTGAACTCAAGGTCGTAGATAAATAAAGGCAACAGTAGTATACCGCTGTTCAAAACTCATAAATCCATGGACAAAAAACAAAATCGGGATAACAAACTAAAACCGAGGGAAACGCATTAAATATAAGAGGAGAACAACGACATAACACTAAAATGTAACACATATAGACAAAATAAAATTGACGTTCTATATTTTGACTTTTGCTTTTACCTCATTTGTATACATGATAAAGCCATTGGACTTTTTGCATTATTTTGCAAGCCACTCGACCATGGAAAAGCCAACCGGAAGTGACCTGGTGTAAACCGGAAGTAGCTATTTTGTACTTATTTTATGTAAAAGTATATTGAACATTTTTGGAATCAGTATCAAGTAAACTATAAAAAAAAAACAGGAAATGTCATATTTAAAACCGGAAGTAACAATTTATGTCCATTATTTTGAAAAAAAATGTATAGAAACCATATATTTTTGAATAAGTGTACAATAAGCTATCATTTTACGCTGAATATGATATTTCAAACGGTTTTTTCAAAGTTCTACATCAAAATTGATTTTAATTGTTGAAACATGGTTTGACATAAATATTATGTCTATCTAACATTTGTTTTCAAATATACCATGAAATAAGGCATGACATTTTTTAGTGCCAACACTTGTACAGTTCATATCCATCCGACTTTTGTCGGCTTCCCTTCTTTGATGATTTGTAAACTGAGATAATGTATTATCTATCAAAGAAAACGGATTACCAATCCATTAACACATCTAAGACAATGGGTAATTAATTCGAGAGCACAGATTTGGAACCAGATAACTAATTTGAATTTCGAGATTACGGATTGGGAATCTGATATAACGTATTGTTTATTCGAGATCACTAATTATTTGTCCGGGATAACAGACTACCCAGCTATATATCCTAAATAATGGATTATCAATCCGTGATGTCAGATAACGTTGTTTTCTTTTTATCGATTATCGTTATTTTTTTTATATTTATAATCAATACGAGATCACGAATTCGGAAATAATAATTAAGTATTTTTGATCAACAATAACGGATTAGATTATGGGGAGTATTTATTATCAATCTGATATAACGGATTGTTTATTCAAAATCACGGTTCGTGAAACCGACAAAAGTCATAACAGATTATTATTTCGAACACACAAACGGGTTATTTATTCGAAATAACGGATTGTTAATCCGAAATAACAGATAACCAGTTATTTAGCCGAAATTGTGGAAGATCTAGATGATCTTATTATGTGCTTCTGCCCTGTTAAAATTAATATTGGAAAAATATCAGATTCATTAGAATCTGATATACAAGCTTAGAGAAAATTATCTGAACAATCAACTTTAAGTGAAAATTCAGAATACTTCACTCACATATCAGTGTTTGATTTATATTTAAGGTGACTATATTATTCCTGTCCTCATTGTTACCGGCGTCATTATCACATTTATTCCAGCGATCTTCTTCTATAAAATTGGTAAGTTTTACATATTCGTATATTCTTATTTTATTTGTGTTTTCTTTTAAATATTTGACTGATCTTAAATGTATACGAGTAAATGTAATGTCACATGAAAATTGTAAAGACAGAAGTGGTCGCAATTAGGAAACTATGCAATCAGACCTTATTACAAAAAAAATCAAAAGAAATCGTGACATTACCAATTTCTTAAAAAACAAACTTACAAACTTACAATGTTTGATAACACTTAGGAGAGAAAGGGTTATTATTGTCATACCTGAATTTTTATGAAAAAAAGTTTCTTCTAGTATTAACTATAGTGTTGACACTATATACATTTCTCTTTCATATGATAAGAATATTTTGTTTTCAATTCTTATTGACACTTTACAGTTAAACCATTGTGGTGACGTCAGCCTATTCATTTACCGTGGATTCTTTTTCTAGACTCAACGCTTCCTCAATCCGTCGCTGAAATGGACTCACCAAATTATATTCAATTGTTTTCTTTGTGTGTTTAATTTCAATGGCCAAATTAGAGATGTTTGTTCACTAATGAAATTATTATAAAAACTTACCTTTAATTTTTGCAATTTCTATATGCCTTCACTCGGAATCGAACCCGTCCATGAAGTCTGTTACGTGCTACTACCATCAACATATCAACGAAACTTCTCGGCTACCAATAGGTTACGAATTGACTGTCTTATTGATCTATATAGATGAATATATGATATGCATAGGTACAACGGACACACAGGGGTTGTACCTTGATATATACAATAATAGACAATCGTATAGGCTGAGTTGGTAGCCGAGAGGTTTCATGGTTGTGCTCAATGAATTAGAACTTGTCGGTTAAGGTTCGATTTCTTGTATTCTTTTTGTTATTCCTATTCTCTAGTTTTCCTGTTTCTGTTTCTTGTTTTGTAAGTTATTGTATATATTTTGTTAAATAAAAGCGAGTTTGATCGTTTATTATCGGACCATTGTTGGCTATTCCACATGTGCGAAAATAAAATGTTTACATTCTAGGTGTCCATTTTTGTTTGAAAAATTAATATAGTATGGTTTTATCTGTTTATTTCCAAATTCCTATGCTGGAAAATCGTGATTGGCCTAGAATAAGGCTTCTTGTTAGAAATTTTGGATACATGCTTCATATATAAACTATGTATATGTTCTTTGTCAAGTTGTTGTCCCCGTCGTAGACACATTCCCCATTTTATTCTCAATTTTATTAGAAATAAGATCGAATATGTGTCATTTTATCGAAACAGATATATTTAGATGCCTGATAAATGAATATCTTTAAGTGCAGACGTGTTGTTTTATATTTGTATTGTTTTAACCATTTGATTGTGATATATAATTTATTGTAATGCATCGTTTTTCACGATAACATGGTTATTTAAACTCACTTACAAAACCTTCTAATTAAGAATAGGCTTTAATTTTGAAAAGACATTAACACAATAGTTTAAGTTATAGATACAATGGATAGGCGTTGATTCATGAAAAACAAACCATTCGCACTCCGGGCTCATGGTTTCTTTTGAAGAATCAATGCTTCTCAATTGTATCATTCTTCATTACACATGAAAATAAAAAATTTTGAAATCTTGTTTGCCCGTAAAACCGGTTTGTGTTCACATATGTTAAGAAATGAAGGCTAATTTAGTTTTCCTGAGACAAAAAAGTGGAGTAGATCAATTTATATCTACTTTCAATGAGCGTAGAATTTGAAACCTTTAAAAAAACATGTAATCGCAACTACAGTTTTTGATCAAGTAAATGTTTAGTCCGCAAACTATTTAATTAGTATTAGTGTCGTCAGCAATTCGCGTGCATGCATTAACATCCATGTCACTCAGTAATAACAATAAAACATAACAAAACCAAGTGTAAAAAAGCAAAACAGTATTCACTTTCGACATAATAAACCAGATATCCTCCCGGATTATATAACTTCTAAAAATGCTATAAAAAATGAAAATATCCTTTGAAAATAATTTAACAGGAGAACAAAAGTATTTTCATTGCATCAGCTGCCGAAAAACAAGCAGACTTTTCTCTTGCTTACAAAGGAACATGCTAAAATAAAACCTGTCAATGTAAAAATATGATCCTCCTCCTGGTAGCAAGTATCACAGGGTGAGAGTGTCACAATAGGATTGAGATAGACAATTAAATATATATTCAATTTCAATTGATTGAATGTTCACTATTTCATTTTATTCATCTTATTGAAATAATATAAATCTGTAAAACGGAATAAAAATTTTGACAACTGTTTGTCCAAAATTAACTCCATATGGTTTAAATACATGATATGTATATATGATCCAGTTCGTACTTGACTGTGTGAGTATTATTAGTTACATAGTGTACTAGTGAACTAATACGATATATGTGGGGTCTGACCCGATACATACCGTATTACGTCACTAGCACACTATGTAACGAATTTATTTTACGGACTATTTTATCACGTGGTATTAATCCTAGTAACATATCAAAGTGAGAAAGTCTTCCATACCGTTAGCATTAAGAAACTACTTCAATTCCTCATAAAAAACGAAATGCCAACAGTAACAACTTATTAATGTAACTTTAAATGTGTCCAAAGAATTTATTGCAATCTTTCATCATCAATTCTTTTGTCTGTTGAAACCGTTGAGATGGTTTCTCAGTACCTTTTCTGACGTAGCACCACTAGTACTACTAACCTAGTATCAAAATGAGCCTCGTCTACTAACCTTATATATCATATACACGGTTACCACGCTGTTGTTTTTAACCAATCATATTCCTAGAAATGTGTAAGAATATGAATAAATTCATATTATCCGACCATATGTATATGCGTAAAGTGTTATATTTTTTATACTTTATATACTTACAGACGATATAAGAAACACGTGTGAACGCTTATATAAGAAGAGGGAAGAGGAAAGATAAACATTGGGGATATATAAGGTTTAAGCAAGTACTTTATTATAAATGTATATTCCGAGTATAAACAATGTATAATGGTGCATAATTATTGTTTGTTTGGATTTTCTACCCGAGATATAAATAAACTTAGCTAAATTTGGCACAACTTTTACGAATTATGGGCTGTCAGTTCTCTTTAACTTTATTTTGTACTTTTTTTTGTCTTTTTATAACTTTTTTCTCGAACTTCAGTGAAAAGTTTTTTGGATAGGAATTGCGCGTTCTGCGTACAAAATGTCAATTTATGTATCTTTGATGAGTTTATTTTTATAACGGAAAGATGTGCAAGAAAGAGTCATTTGACTTTGACCTACTAAATTATTATTTGATTGACAGTTATGGAATATCCAAAACACAAATCACGGGTATCAGCAAAGTGTTGTATTTACAATTACGTCCACGTTTCTCTGCTTCTGAAACCAATGAAGCCATACTTGCCATACACAGCACCACAGTTTAAGCTTGTGGCGCATGATATCTTTGATCTCTTTACTGTTTATAATTTATTTGTGGAATATTAGTGACGCCAGTTTCAGAGAGTATAATAGATTGCACTTTTGTTCTGAAATAAAATATTATTTACATGTTTTAATATTCTGTAAATTTACTGTTAACATTATAATGGTTTTTTTTTTAAACGCGAAAGTTTTGACTACTCCCAGCAATAGATTGAGGTTTGTGGAATAACTTTTCCCGAAATTTTCTGTTTTTATAATCTTCATTTTCGTTGATGATTTGGCATCCGACTGGAGCTTAAATTCTACTGTAAAATAATACGCATATGGTTTCCTGTACCATACCATAAGCATGGATTTTTAATGAGTCTTATTAACTTGTTTTCCCTTTTTCTTATATATATTTTGAAATAACTTTTGATTATTGATAATTTGCTGATTCTCGAGGTTCACATGCTATAGACCTTTACTCTTCTGTTTTATAATTTTTGTGTTTTTTTATTATTAAAAAATGTATAATCTTATTAAAGGATTGTTGTTTTTCTGTAATTGTAATGACATCCGAATTATTGAACCAATGCAAGCATACCCTTTTACAGCTACACATGAGAGCCAGTTCTGATTTAAATATTACTTAGGAATCAACTAGACGTTTTATCAATAAATTATATTTTAGCAAGCGATTGTTGATCGCAAGCTTATATAATCCTGAATCTTCACATTGATATACAATAACGTAGGGAACGTGACTAATATGTAAATTTTGTTGCGTCATGAGAGTTCACATTTGTAAATCAAATGTGTGAAAAATGAAAGTTACAGACTTATCCTAACAAAAATAATCGAGTCCTTGTCGGCAAAGAAAAGTTTCGGAAACAAATATTAGATATACAAAAGAGACGGCTTTTACCTTTGGAATTTCCCTATTGGACGATTTTACTGGATTAAACCAAAGCATATTCAAACACTTAACACTGTTGAAGGTACAACATATCCGGTCTTCTATTACAGATGAGCACACATCATCATGCAATGTAAGGATAGAAAACTCTTACTCATTTATACAGTCAATATTACAACCTTTTGTAATATATATATATATATATATATATATATATATATATATATATATATATATATATATATATATATATATATATATATATATATATATATATATATATATATATATATATATATATATATATATTTAACATATAATGTAAACAAATCGAAATTGAATAAAACATATGATGTTGGATTTGAAAAAGTTTGTCATGACGTGGAAGGTATAATCTTTAATAAGGTCATAGGTGTCAAATTGAACATCAAAATGATTAAACCTTAAACATTACAGTCTATGTAAACGAAGGATTTTCAGAAGTCAGTAATGATTTAAAAATAGAATTAAACATAAAAAAAACCTCGGCATAACCAAACTCGTTATTTGAAACTTTATTATTGAATTTAAATTGATTTTTAGAACGGATTTCTACATTGATTAATACACTTTACTACTATTAACATAATACATCTGCTTTTTTGGTAATTTTATTGCTAAAGATTAAATAGGAAAGAAATAACACTACAAACCAACAAAAGTGCAACATCTAAATGGCATAGGAAACCCATTTTTTTAAAAAGATATTATAACGAAAATTAATCATGAATTTCCTGGCAAACATGATATTTTACTTATATGTAATATAAGTTTTGTTTATACAAACAAGACTATAATCAATATCAGGTGAAAGATGCTGACATCATTGATACTTTTAACATTATTGACCATCTGTTTGAGAATAATTTCCATGGTATTTGACACTTTGAGGGTATATAGTCTCAACAGGGAAAACATTAAAATATTTTCCTAATCAGATATATGTCACAAGCAATTACTATTGGTGAGGAAATGCAGATTATGATAACAGATATTATAAATTTATTGCACAGCAATAAGTATATCATTCTGAAGGCCAAGTGAGGTCTTCTCCCCTATATGATTGATATACCCAATCTGTGTGTGAAGCCATATGCATGGTCTGTGTATAATCACTTTCTAGGTTCAAAGCAGTCTGACTAGTTGATATAGTTCACAGTGCTATAATTTAATTTGAATTATATTTGGATTATTTAATATCTGCAACATTATGCCTGACAGAGGAAAAGGTGTTCGCTCAAGAAGGACTCGAGTCTCTCCATATGCAATTCAAGTTATCCTGATAGACAATGGGACTTACACAATCCTAACAACTGGACTGTACAAACATTGAGAGAAGAGTTAGAGAAAAAAAGGAATAAAGACACCAACTTCCTTATCAAAATCAGTGCTAAAACAGTTGTATTTTGAAAATGTGAGTACAAGTGAAATACATTGTAGCTCCTCAAAACAGAACTAATTCTGACAGTATTGATACATCAGGTCATTTGAGTGGTTGAACCTGATGTTCCTGAACAGAGTACAATGAATGGACAACCCTCATCTTCAGTGGATATCAACAATATTTCCTCTACAGAATAGGACACAATTAATGTTGATCAACAAGCAAAGAGCAGTAATCCAGGTGAACTTCACAGTGAAATTCAAATGCAAAACTCTAACTTTAACAGTATGAATACAATGTCCACCATGTTGGCACATTGTTTTGGTGGTTTTCAACACAGTTTAAATCAGCATAACCAGAATTTGAACAAAGGGACTAATACTGACATCAGTGGTTTCAACCTTCAGCAGTGGCATAAAGCACAAAGTTCTACAACTAATCCTATGGATCAAAGTCGGAATATAAATTCCATGTTTCAAACAGGATCACAACAGGATTCTGTGTATCCATCTTCCAGCGTACAGCAATTTGATTCGCGAGCCTCATCTTTTCAACATTGATCCCAAGGAGTGCGTTGAGATTCTTTTTCTAATGTGGATATTATTATTTCTCCTATGCTTCAAAAACAGATCATTGAGGGTAAGGATATTAACTTGGCATCTCTGTTAATACCAAAATATGAATATCCCTAAACAAATAATATTTTGGCAAATGGTATAGAATTTAATTTTTCAGGTAGACCTGATCCACGTTTGAGCAGAAAGTTGTCTTTGCAGGAATTCATTAGGGCTTTTGGAAAATATAAAAGGGTCATGACAACCGCCCTTCCAGATAGGCTTGCCGAATTGGATGCATATCAAGATGACATCATTGATATCTGCAACTTATTTGGAGATACATTTTATGATTACCATAACATGTTGTCTGCAAAAGCTGCAACTTTGTTGAGAGAAAAAAATGCAAAAGTAGATTGGAGCAAGAGGGATCGCAATATATAAAATTTGGTTACAGCTGGGGCTAGTATACACATTTGTAAAATCTGTAATATGGCAGATCATACAACAGCTTTCTGTTCACTACAAACATCGGGCAAATACCAGCTTCAATCTAACAAAAATTCAAGGCAGTTTGAAGCTTCCATTGATTCAGGTCCTATTTATGACAATACGGACAGAGTTGGCAGAAACCGTTTATATTCCAAGGTTGAAGAGATCTGCAACCATTTTAATGGTGTCAGGGGTGTTTGAGATTCAGATGCCCTTTTAAGCATATTTGTTCTAAGTGCAACTCGTATACCCATTCCCAACAGAATTGCAGAGTTCCATCCCCTGCATCCTTCAACAAAAGTGTAGGACAGAATTAAATTCCTACATCCCAATTACCAAGTACCTCCAACAGTAATGTAAAACCTGATTAAAAATGACTAGTTTTAGAGGACTTTCCAAAGGAAGCTACTTCCCCGGTTAATGTAAAAAAGCTTAAATTTGAATTGTTTAGTTATCAGGACAAAGTTTTTGTTAGTTACCTATGCCATGTTCTACTGTATGGTTTTGATACAATGATATCCGAAACAAAAGTACCTACAAAGGAATGCAGAAATAGTTTTTCAGCAAGGTATCAACCCGAAGATACAAATGAATTAATATCAATTGAGGTAGAGAGAGGATACCTGTATGGACCCTTTAACACCCCCTTTTCAGAATTACAGGGTAAGTCTAATTGGTGTAGCAGAAGGGAAATACTCAAACAAAAAACAATTAATTTTAGATTTGTCTTCCCCTCACAATGATGATGAACATAAAAGCATAAATGTTTTAACCGATAAAAATGATTGTTCAATGTCTTATGTCAAGATTGGTGATGCCATATATATCATTTTGGGTCTAGGAAGAAATTAATGGTTTTGTAAATACGATATATCCGACGCGTTTAAAATTTGTCCTATTTCTCCTAGTCAATGGCCACTTTTCTGTATAAAATGGTGTGAGATGTATTATTTCTTTGTTAGGTTAACTTTTGGTTGTCGTTCCAGTCTAAAATATTTTGATCATGTGTCACAAGCTGTTTTCCACATTGCAAAACATAGCTACAAAATTTCAAACATATTACATTTGCTTGATGATTTTTTAACTATTGATTCACAATCAGAAGATGGTGAAAGAACAATGGCTATAACGATGATTATTTTTAAGAGACTTAGCATACCGAGAGCTAGTCATAAAACATTAGGTCCAGTAAAATGTTTGGAATATCTAGGTATTATTTTGGACACCGAAAAAAATGTAAGCTCGTCTTGCCTACTAAAAAAGTTGATCGCATTTGTTAGTTAATATAAAAAATGTATAGAAAAAGGAAATGCACAAAAACTTTTACAGTTTTTAGGTCATTTAAATTTTGCCTCAAGGGTGGTTCTTCCTGGCCGCTCTTTTGTTTCATATCTGAATAATCTTCCCACTACTGTCAATGATCTGCACCATTATGCTTACCTAAGTATGGAGTGCCGAACAGATTTAGACTTTTGGTTGCGTTTTCTCAGTAATTGGAATGGAGTAAATATGTTTTACAACAAATATTATATTTCAAGTCTCGACATTGAACTTTATACGGATGCATCATCACATGTTTTTGAGGTTATCATAAAGGAGACTGGTTTTATTCTTCATGGTCATGAAATTTGGATTACCATATGAAAAAAAACCAATTCCATGGCTTTCCTAGAACTTTATCCAATAGTAGTGGCAGCTATTCTATGGGGTTCCAGATGGTCAAAAAAACGAATACGTTTCTGGTGTGATAATGAGGCAACAGTTGCAAAAGTGAAAAAAGGTCGCTCTAAATGCTTGCAGATCATGAAATTAATGCGACAATTAACATGGTGTGCCTGATGATATAACTTTCATTTTAGTGAGAAACATGTATCTGGATATGAAAATGAAATAAGTGACGCTTTGTCTCGTTTACAGATAAACCGTTTTCGCAGACTGGCTTCAAATGCAGCACAAGATCCTCATCAGTGCCCACCAAATTCAGAGGTAATTTGGTCCTGAACAAAATAATTGATCAACTTTTGGACGTTGCTATTGCAAGCAAAATAAAGAGTTCATATGAAACTGGATTCAAACATTTTGAAAGATTTATGTTGCTGAACAATTTCAAATATACTTACTCACCTCCTATTTCAGAAGAAATTTTAATTTTCTTTATAGCATATTGTTTCCATTCTTAAAACTACAGTATTCTACCATTAAATTGTATTGATGTGGAATAACATACAAGTATTTGCAGAATAGTTGTAATGACCCCTTAGAATCTGACAACAACACGCCTTTAGACACACGCACTTACATTTTGAACTCTGTCAAAAAACTTCAAAAACATAGGAACCATACGATATTACCTTTTACTTTTGAGATTTTAGAAAAAAATCATATTTCGTCTTAGACATGGGGTGTTAACCCCCTTCATTGATTTAATGCTAGAAACAGCCTGTACGGTAGGTTTTATGGCTTTTTGATATGTGGAGAATTCACAGTTTTAAATGCCAACCAATATGACTCATCTGTAAATGTATGTATTGGAGATATTACATTTCATAAAGATATGACCGTTTTGAAACTGAAACAGTCAAAAACAGATCCCTTCAGGTAGGCTATAGATATTCAACTTTACAAAGTACAAAATCAGTTTGTCCTTATAAACTCTAAATTATATATTTTCGAACTCGAAAAAATCTTATCCCTAATCTCCCTTCTGATCCATTTTTTTATCTCACAAAATTCTTAAGCTTTAGAAAGAAATTATTTCATTAATTGCATTCAACATCTACTTAGTTTATGTGGCTTCAATCCCGATCACTATTATAATGGTCATAGCCTACACATTGGAGCTGCCACAACTGCAGGTAAAGCACATATTTAAGACCATTTGGTCAAAGTACTAGGACGCTGGTCCTCTAATAGTTACTGCATGTATACAAAAGTGTCAACTTTTTCAAGTCAGTATGCACAAGATTTGTTAGGTAGTTCTTAACACTAAGCATTATGATATCATTACAAAATGTATTTTTATTATTATGGTTTTATATGTCAACAGGTGTATTTTATTATTATATATTTTTTTAATTTTATTTTCTCATGCATATGACTTTATTGAAGGCGAATAAGTCCACTATCCTTAATCCTTGGGGACAATCAGTTGTTCAATCTGTGTTTTTGAACCTTGATTGAATTTTTTCACTGGTCATTTCTAAAATTTCATTAATCCCCAAGCATTTCGGGGACAAATTTTATTAAAATTATTCCAGCGCCAGTTTGATAGACCATGCTACTTACTACTTGTAATAGCACCACATGGGCTATCCCCTGATGCAGACCTTGCACAACTCGGCTGCAGATGAGATGTCTATTCTCATCCTCTCTATGGAGAAACCCCACTTCCTGGCGCATTGTCGGGCAGGCAGGTTCTTCCTTACACTGACGGTTGCAAGCTGACCTGCTCAGGCAGGAACTCCAATTTTATTTTGCATGTTGAGTGTTTCTCAAGGGCCAAAACCGATTTGATTGTTTATAATAAAATTATTATTCTATCATATTTTCCTGTTTAAGCCAGTGTGACTTGCAAGTATCATGTTTGGGTTAACACACGGATATGCCTTATGTAAAATTCTGTTTGGAGTTGGTCATTGGTTACAATGCTTAAATATGTGGGTTGCTGTCTTGACTTTAATTGAGATTTGCTCAATCAGGAGAGTTGCTTGAACTAACTATTGGACATTAGGAGTTCTCATCAATACACACAGGAAATAATCAGATATTCTTATCGATACACACAGAAAATACAGGTTGATGTGATCATTAAACTTTTCATTTCATCAATGGAAGACTTACATTATGAAACCGTTGCTCTTTGAAATAGGTAAATAAATATAACTCAAAATATTAGTAAGCCTACCATTGGTGACCTACAATGTTTTGTTCACTGACACTATACATTTTAAAAATCTTTGCATACCACTCAGACACAAATAATAAACAGCCACCTTATTAAACTACAGGAAATGATTACACCTAACGAGATTTTAGAAAAAATTAGAGTTTACAAGAAAATCACAATATGAGACTATTATACAGACTGACTATACATACAACAGGTTTGAATAAATATTTCACTTATATATAATATAAGTTTTGTTTATACAAACAATACTATAATTAATATCTGGGGAAAGATGCTGACATTATTGATACTTTTAAAATCATTGACCACCTGTTTAGCTTGAGAATAATTTCTATTGACACAATCGGTTTTATTCAATTGTTCAAAAACATATAAGTCCTTGGTCAATAACTTATGCGGCTTTATTCGATTGTTAAAAAAAATTAGTCTTTGTCAATAACTTATGCGGCTGACTTACAATTTTTATATGTGAAATTGAAGTAGCATATTCACCTGACGATATCGGGATATCGGTATTTAGTCGGATCTTAACATGTATTTGTGATTTGTTACAAACCGGTCTTTTTAAAAATAAACAAACAAATGTCGAAATGTTCAGGACTTAATTAAATCAATATTAAATTAAATCTTGGCAAACGGTTGTCTGTAAAAAAAAAAATCAAAATAATCATTATTGATGATGATTTTTGTGTTACCTGACTGTCTTAAACAACTATATAAACAGTATTCTGGTTGTCAGGTTCAAAAATAAAGGTCTTTTGAACATATTATGAACAGTACATGTATGCACACGCTCTATCCGTATGAGAAGAAGCACTGTTCTAATTATCACTACATGTTTTCTATAACAGTTACTGTATTGTGCCATTCTACTGCATGATAATATGTACTTCCTATATCACTAAATATTTCATCATAATGGTTTTCAGTTGAAATTGTCATCTCTCTAATTTGAATCAGGTTCTCTGTTTTGCCTGAAGAGTATACTTATACTTTTAATATCCCGTAATGATCTCTCTCTTTCTGCTTTTACATTTCTATTTTAAATGTGTAATTCAATTAATACCATGCATTCAGTGCAAAAATTATTATCCAAAATTATATTTTGATGTTAACTAACATAAATAAAAATAAGACACATTCTAAAACATCTGACCTATGACTTGATATTATTTTAACGTTATGATAAGACGTCTTTATTCACAACATCTTGCAATAAACTTAATCATAAAAGTTGTAAGTTAATTGTTTTACCGGTGTCACAGGCAATTTATTGGTACATGTGTATTTACTGTCTCGTATTCATATTGTTTCAAAATATTTTATCTGCAAATATCTCATTGTGATTCAAATCTTGTTTTATACAAATGTATGACTTAATGTACTTACATTTCTATTTGTTGTAGAATTTTTTCTAAACCTTTAAAATAAAGAAAAGTCACGATTTGTTAGTTATTTTGAGTAGTTTTGTGTTGTTAACGAACGGACTGCTGTACTAATATAACTGATAAGCCTTGCTGAAATATACACAAAATTAATTATTCCTAGTGTCAAAATGTCTACGGTTTTAAGATAAATTGTATTATGTTCTAAATTTACTGTGTTGAAACGAACATTAAGTATTTATGTGCTAAATCTCTCTATAGAATTTTGTAAAGCATACATATCAGATATGTACCTTTATACGATAAAGCTTAAGGCATAATAGAAAACTGAATACATATTTAGGTACTGTTAGGCGCGGTGACCATCTCAATTTTAATAACTATAGATCCAGAGATCACAATATTTCTAATATAAAACATTATTAACAGTTCATGTTTTGAATACAGCAACCATGCATCTACGAAAACAAATCCTGGTTTATAAACATCACACAATCAACAATACCGGTTAAAGACAGCTAAAACATCTACAAAATATATTCAAAACACATTAATTCTTCACATACAATTTCAATACATTAAAAAAAAAAAAACAGAATTCTTAATGAAAATTAAACTTCAACACAAAGGAAACGTACGATAATGGTCACTGCCCAAACATCGATAGTTAAATCTCGTGCAAACTTTCATTATATAGTGACCGCCAAAACCGATTTACAACTATTGTAAAAACACAATAGATGAAATTACATACTTCAAAAATCATACGCGAACCGCATATAAATATATTTATGTTCTAAATTCACTGTGTTTAAACGAACATAAAGTATTTATGTGCTAAATCTCTCTCTAGATTTTTCTAAAGCATACATATCTGAGCACATCCAGGTGTGTACCTTTATACGATAAAGGCATAATAGAAAACTAAATACACATTTAGGCGCAATGACCACCTCCACGCACAAAGTAAGCAAACTTGATGTTAAGTACATATTATATACCAAGATTTTGAGATACTGACAAACGCTTCTGTAAACTTTCTAATACATAGCCATCTTCAGCTTGATCGGATTTCCCCCGATCATGTATTTTAAATAACCTATGTGAAATATTGTTTTGAGCGGCAGCTGTTGCACAACCCGATCTAAAACTATGCAGACCAAAATCTTAAAAAGAGTTACAAGCAATCTCTGATAATGCACATTTAATCAATTCTCTCGCTCTGGTATACGACAAACTATCTTTTTTCTTCCTTAGAACAAAATACTTTGATTTCTTCAAAAATGACAAAGGTCTAAATATATACATATCTGAAGACAAATCAATATTTGCTTCTTTTAAATAACAGTCTAATATTGTACATGGACATCATGGAGTGTCAAGCTTTGATAACAATACATGTCTGCCTTTCCTGTAATAGTCTGTTTTACTCTTCTCAATAAAAATGTCTATATATTGATTACAAACTGAAATGTGCTTTGCTTTTATACTACAAAGTTCTTGATACCTTAAAAATCCGGTATAAGATAGTGCACACATTGTTAATCTGCGTAAATCTTTAAGAGAACGATCAGTTGAATTGTACTTCGAAAATAATTTGATCACAATATCAGAAGTAACTGGACTCTTTTTCTATATAGGTCTGTTCAATGTTATTCTTGATGCTTCTACGATCAATCTAACCATTTCAGAATCACATGGATTAGCTACCCCAGCAAGATTATGTGCCCATTTAATTCCATAAAAAGCGGATTCTATAACGCTATAATGGTTAGCTGATTGAATTAAATTTTGTAAATAAAGAACTACATATAATTCTTGACAGGGTAATACACATTTAATTTCAGAGTATTTTTCAGTCCAGTTCAGGGTGTTTAATCTGTTCGTTCTGTGACCAAAATCTAACAGAAAATATTGTCTGCAAAATATATATACAAAATAAAGTTATCAATATAAAATACAGTACCTTGAAACTATATCCATACTAGTTCAGTGACTTGGTAAAACAATGCAATCTATAACAATAGTCCAGCGACCAATAAGAGGAGGGTCCAGTGACAAAAAAAGGCAGTCCAATGCGTGTACACAGTAACAACATAGCAAAATGCAATACCCAGTGGTAATATAAATCTGTAAAATAAATATACATATTACACAACTGAAACATTTAAGCGTACAGCTAATATTTTCCCGTGAAATTGGCCATTAGTAAACAAAGAGATTAAATTGTTACCAGCAACAAAAATTCTTTTCCGCTTAATGAAATTCTAAAACATCAACAAAATAACAAGCGTATTCTGAGTTCTGTTTAAAAATCAAAGGCCAAAATTCGGCAGACTGCCATTTAGGAACAACAAGTGTACCCTCCGCTCCACAAGAAACTAAATGGTAAATACAGTTACTAACAAGACTAATTGGCGGCACTAACCAGTTGTTCTCGCCATGCCAGTTGCAAGTGAATACATCTATCGCTGATGTTGTAGGATTCCAATATTTCGAATTAAACCTAGTCATCTTTGTATTATGCATTTAAGCAAACCTATCAACAGTGAATGGTCCCCAGATGCTATTAAAAAAATCGAAAAATTCAAAAGATATGCCCCAATCATCAATGTCAATAGTTCTACTCAAAGCATCAGCCTTTTCGTTTTCCTCTCTAGGAATCCACTGTGCATATAATGAAATATTGCACGACACACAAGTATTAACAATTGATAAAGCTAAACCTTGCAAGTGTGGTAATTTGCTTCCTTTCTTAATAATACTAACAGCATTTTGATTATCTGTGAAAAAAAGTAACTGAACTGTGTTCTAATACTTTCGCAAAACTATCTAATGTTAATTCAATCCTTTGATTTCTCTCTAAGTGGAGCTTTTTGTTGCCTCTGTCACAGACCACTGTGTGTGTGCAATATAATCAGTGCCTTGCAAAAAACCTCCTGCACCTATATCACTAGCATCAGTGAGAACATTAAATTCAGAATTATTCCGTAATAACGGTACTGGCTTCAAACAGTGAATATTTTGCTTCCAAAACATAATTTCTTGAATACTATCTGAGTGTTGTCTCAAATCAACGTACTGATCCCAGTCTTGTCTTAAATTTATTACAGGAAAAGTACACCTGGTCATAATTTGAGTAACATTTCCAATAGCTGGTGAAAAGGAAATTATTTTTCCACAGAATTTAGCTAATATAACTTTAAAAGCTTTAGACAGAATTACATCAATCAAATTGATATAATTTTCTATTTTAATTAACGGCAACTCCATCAAAGAACTTTTCAAATTCCAAGTGAAACCAAGCCAAACTAAATTGTGAACAGGTGTCCATATACACTTGTCCTTGTTTGGAACAAAACCTGAAAATATCAAATCGCTTTTTACCCTCACAGATTGTTAACAACATAGCTTTTCAGTCTCAGCTAAACATAAACCATCATCTAAATACACTGTAATTTTGATACCGTCTTTGCGCCAGTGAGCAATTAAAGGTCTTTCAACTTTAGTGAATACGAACTCCGCTGAACAGAGGCCAAACGGTAAAACTGTAAAAACAAAATATTTTACCGTTTCACCAAATTCCCAGAAAACCCCAAATATTTCTGATGAAAATGTTTATGTGATGATATCCTGCTTTTAAATCAAAGGCAAATCCAAAACAATCGCTTGTCAAAAACTGACTGGCAGTTTTCCAGTCCTCAAACTTAATCTGTTAATCTTACTATAAACAACTTGTTTGTTTACGTGTCTCAAGTCTAAAATTAGACGACCTCTACCTGATGAATTAATCGATACAGTTAACTAGTTAACAACATGCGGTCTGTTCGATACCTTTTCTATCAAGCTAGCATCAATTAATTCCTGAACTGCCTTTTCTACAAAATCTTTATGTTCTAAAGCAGATTTATTATTTCTAAATTAAACGCTCTCTGGTTCGTTAATTAAAGTTATTATATAACCATTCTCAATTAAATCTAAAATAAATTTTGAAGCATTAATATTTTTTCAAAAATCTGAAGAATTTTACATTCTATTTTTAACGTTTATACAAGAGGTACCAGATTCATAATCATAAAAAGAGTCAAAATTGTCTACATTCTGTACATTAAGAACATCTGGAGATCTCTCAGTTTGGTGCTCCTCTGGAAGCTGCTGAATTTCCCCCTTTTTTACAGTCCTTTGCCCAAAGTCCATACAGACCACAGTTGTAACAGATGTCCCTAGCTCTGTTCCGACGAGATGTGATGGGTTCGGCGGCCCCCGCAACAAGAAAGGGCTGTTGCTGTAAAAAAAACACCATTATTACCATTGTGAGCAATACTAGATGGAGCACCAGCAGATTCCGCGGGTCTTTTCTTTTGACGCTTATCCTGCTTCACGGTTTTCAATTTCTTCACTGCTCTGCCATCAGCCGCCCGAATGCGCTTCTCATCATCTCATATCTCCGGTGCTCCTTACAGTCTACAGCAATATCAATATTGTCTAACAAATCAGAGAATTTAAGTCAAACTGCACTTTGTTACCCTTGAACTTGAAGGAACTCTCAGATTTATGTACCTTTCGTGCAAGACCATGTGTGGTATCTGCAAAATTTTTCTCGATTCCCGTCAACTCTCTGGTAAAATAAGTTTTCATCAGCGACAACAAATCAGCATTTGTAATTTCATCAGAAGCAGCTTGACCCGCCATCTCTACATCTTCCATATCAGGTAGTTTATCAGGCTCGATATCAGACATAACGAAATAAACTTCAATACAAAGGAAACGTACAATAATGGTCACTGCCCAAACCTCGATAGTTAAATCTCGTGCAAACTTTCATTATATACTGACCGCCAAAACCGGTTAATAACTATTGTAAAAACACAATAGAATAAATTACATACTTCAAAAATCATAAGCGAACCGCACATAAATATATTTACTGTAATGTTTATATTACTATAGTGACACAAATTTTAAAAGTTAATAGAAACAAACAAAATTACAATTTTCTTCTCAATTACGAAGTGTTTTATTTTAAAAACACCATTTGCACAAGTTTTCAATTTATCTACTACATTGTTAAGCAGAACAGTTAGATATCAAGTCGATGACATGGGTATCTTTCAAGTTGGATGTAGAAAATGCATAATCTCCGATTTTTATTTTTTTTACCACGGACGGAGAACATATCAATCTATTAGTTCAGTAATTTTCGTGTCTGCCCTTCCATTATGTGACTCAAGAAAAAATTCCAAAAAATGGGTAACAATTGTATCCAAAAGAGAAAATCGAGTGCTCCTTTTTATGAAAGGGCGTGTTTGAGTTGAATATGTTTTCTTGATATCGTACAAAGCAAGAATATTTCATACATCTCTTGCTTCAGATTCTATCGTTTTTATATATCAAAGCTACAAGTTGACTTTATAACATAAAAAAATCACAGAACTAAAAGATGAAATATATGGGTCAAGTGAAATGATGAATCACAAAAACAGAGTAGGTGTGTTCGAAAATCTTTTTTTTTAACTAAAAGTACTTTAATTTACGATTCTATCTAGTCCTTCGTGTAACTCGGTGAATGTGATGAATATTTTCAACTCGACTCCTCGACGTAGACGCAGTCATGGTCATCGTCATTATACATCACCTTCTCTGCATGATGTCTCTATTAATGACTTGCTGCCATTCATACAAAAGCCGTTAGGTATTCATCACATTCGCACGAAACTTTATTCAATACCCCTTTCAAAACTTCATTCTCTGTTCAATTTATGTTTGGAATCCACTGTTACAAACCCTCATTCAAACCAATACAAACTTGAAGCTATAATTTCGGATATTGCAAGTCATAGACTTTTCAAGCCAGTTCGGGTTGGAAAAGATGAAAAAGAGAAAAGATCTTTTCTTAATCTTTCCTTTGCCAACAAAGGTCTCGATGGCGTCAATCTAGGCAATATCCTTCACCATAAATTAGTGCAATCGAAAAAAACTCCTTATTTCAAAGACCAGTCTGTACCAATAATTTCTTATACCTATACCAAACCTATTGCAACTAAAATTTTCAATTACAAACGCGTTTTGCAGGATCTCGATATTGACGACTTCAAGTCTAAACCTCCTGATTGCACTTGTGCTAGTTCCAAATTCACATATAATCCTGCTGGCCACGTTATTACCGGTGACCTTAACATTGTTAATAACACTTCTCTACGAAATGTGTTATCGAAAGGTCCCAAATATCGTGAGCCTAAATCCATCAATTGGAAATACAACTTTAAAATTTTGATGGATTCAGTCGAGGATTATGCCAGGCAATGGTCTAAGCGCGAGAAGGAAGACGCAGACACTCTTTCCGAATGGATTAAGCAGTGAGGTCGTTGATACAAATCAGAATTAAGAAACTGAATGGGTCCATTAATGCCCATGCTACGTCAATCTTTAAAGACCCAAATGTTGCAAAACACCTATCCGACCTCCATGACAAATATGTTGTTGTCCCCGCAGATAAAGCCCCAAAAAACATCGTTTTTGTGTGTAAAAGTCATTACATCAACTGCTTGATGAACGAATTAGGTATTGACAATTCACTTGGAAACTCAACATATACCCTCACGACACTTACCAAAGAGGAAATCCTGGATAATCATAGGTCTGTTCTATGTTCCTTTGGAATTTCAACCAAAGATGAAGAACTGGATCTTCCATCACTGTATTGGATACCTAAACTACATAAGTGTCCTTACAAACAACGGTATATTGCTGGGTCTTCCAAGTGCTCCACGAAACCTCTTTCTAAATTATTAACATCTATTTTATCAGCAATCAAAGACGGGCTTCAAAGTTATTGTGAAACTGCCTATTCTAGAGGTGGCGTGAATCAGATGTGGATACTTAAAAATTCAAAAGATCTTTTAGAGTACATACAATCTAACTCTCTTTAATCTTGTAACAGTATTAAAACATTTGACTTTTCTACTCTTTACACAGGTATTCCACATTCCAAACTAAAAGACAAATTGAAAGAGTTGGTATTACTTTGCTTCATAAAAAAGAATGGCCAACGTAGATATGTTACAGTGAATTTGTATAATCAGGGATTATGTAGAATCCCTGTTTTTTCAGGGAATATGTAAAATCACTGAAATCATTAGAAGTTATATATAATCCCTGAAAATTACCAGTGATTTTACATAATCACTGAACATTTTAATAATTATTCTACAAATTCCCTATAATAATTTCAGGGATTATGAATAATTTAAGAATCCTTTGTTTATTAAAAAAAAATATAGACAAATCATCATTTTTTACTTTCATATTCTTGCCAGATGAAATAATTTTGCTTTTAAACACCTAGGGTTTCGAGATAAAGTTGAAGACTTCAAAATTAATAATATCAAGATTACTTTTATATGTTTTGTTTGTTTATTAAAAGACAGCATCAAATGGATATTCATGATGCATTATGAATTTATGTACTTGCATTTTCAAATTTGCAAAAGTATCACCTCCTCCAAAACATCTAAATATAGTCCTATAGTATATGTATGTTGTTTAAACTTCAATATTGGATGTTTGTAATGATTATCATGTTTGTCTTGGTAACAATTCAATATTTGGATTTTACACCAATAAAATTATTTGATTTGATTTGATTTGATCTATTTGTAAATCCACAGAGCATGCTATTTGTGGAACATGTAAAACAAATGGTGAAGAAGATTATGGAATATCTGTTTTTTTGTTTTATTGTTTTTGTTCAAATTAAACAAGAAATTCAAAACAGAGAGATCTTACGCATCTAAATGTATAGAAAAACTAAGGATTCAAAATTAGAACAAAATTTTAGATGAAGCTGGCATTTGGTGTAATATTCTCATAGCAATTCCTCAGGGTAAAAAGGGAATTGAAGGGAATCCCAAAAATACATAATGGTAATTGTTCACCAAAAGTCTAAAAAAAGGATATCGCCTGGCCAAAAAAACATGGTATCTTTCTCGAACCAGTTCGAGGTTGCTCATTCCCTTTTTTGGGGGTACCTACAAATATTTTTACTGAACACTTAATTTCTCTTAGGCGGGTCATAAAATCTGATTCGATGTGTGAAAGAAAATGTTTTCTAAAATGTGGGTATTGTGGTGAAAACAGCATATTATCTTAATATATTGTGTTTAACATTTTAATGTATTGTGCCTAACATTTTAAAAAAAATAGGAATATCATTTTGATATTTTGTGCTTAACATTTTACAATTTATGTTTATATAATGTAATGCTGTTTTAATATGATTTTATAGCATAAATTATTTGGCTTTTATTCATTTTCTTTATTATAAAACTGTTTCTTCATTTCAGTTATTATGTATAATCCCTGGCGTTTTTTCTAGTGATTATACATACTCCCTGAAAATTTTAGTGATTATATATAATCCCTAAACTGGCCAGTGATTCTACATAATCCCTTAAAATTTCAGGAATTCTACATAATCCCCGATTATACAAATTCACTGTAACAGATACAAGTATCTTGTGTTAGGGAGGGATAAATCATACTTTGTAAAGAATCACTCTGATTCAAACAAAAAATTATCTGAAACTGATATTATCAAGATGCTTGATTTCTTGATTGACAACATATTTGTTACGTTCGGAGGACGTGTTTTTCAACAGACTGTCGGCATTCCAATGGGAACAAACTGTGCCCCTCTACTCGCCGACTTGTTTTTTTATTATTATGAGGCTGACTTCATGCAGGAACTTCTTAGGAAGAAAGATAAGAGGTTAGCAATATCCTTTAACTCTACTTTCCGCTATATAGATGATGTTTTTTCACTAAACAATTCAAAATTTGGTGACTATGTGGAACGCATCTATCCAATCGAACTAGAGATAAAGGATACTACATATACAGTTAAGTCGGCTTCATATCTTGACTTACATCTAAAAATTGACAATGAGGGTCGGTTGAAAACAAAACTTTGCGACAAAAGAGATGATTTCAGCTTTCCAATTGTGAACTTTCCATTTCTAAGTAGCAACATTCCAGCAGCACCTGCATACGGGGTATATATCTCCCAATTGATACGATATTCCCGTGCTTGCATTTCCTATCATTATTTTCTTGATAGAGGTTTGCTGCTCACAAGGAAGCTATTAAACCAAGAGTTCCAAATGGTGAAGTTGAAATCATCCCTTCGTAAATTTTACGGACGCCATCACGAGTTGGTTGACCGTTATGGAATAACCGTTTCACAAATGATATCGGATATATTCCTTACGTCGTAACTACAATCCCCTTCCCGTTCATGAATATGACCTACCGAATTAGACTATTTACCAGATTTGTAATCACATAAGCAACACGAAGGGTGCCACATGTGGAGCAGGATCTGCTTACCCTTCCGGAGCACCTGATATCACCCCTAGTTTTTGGTGGGGTTCGTGTTGTTTATCTTTAGTTTTCTATGTTGTGTCGTGTGTACTATTGTTTTTCTGTTTGTCTTTTTCATTTTTAGCATTGGCGTTGTCAGTTTGTTTTAGATTTATGAATTTGACTGTCCCTTTGGTATCTTTCGTCCCTCTTCTTTTACGACAGTCTTTCAAGTTGGATGATGAAAATACATATCTTCGAAAAATTCCTTATTTTTGTAAGTGATAACTAGGGTTTATAGTCTTCAACCACTAACAAAATCTAGTCTGCCCTTCCACTAAATATTTAAATAGATTTTTTTTAAATGTTTATGAATTTTCGAAAATTCAACCTGACAACCGATCAGACGATAGAACTTAAAAGTTGACTCAGTGCATAAACTGATGTTCATTAGCTAGTTGATATATTTGTCTTTTAAAATACAACTGAAATGTAAAGATCCAGTCCGATATGCGGTTTGAAGAGAACAAAATAATTCGACCTCTTGTGTTTAGAAGGTGTAAAAGTGAAATGAACTTTGTATACAGTTGTCAAGATGTCACAAAAGTTACTTTCCGTAAAGTCTTTATAAATATTTGCATTCACGTTGTTTAATTTTCAAATTGCACAATTGTTAACAATGCAACTTGCAAACATTCGTTTTTAAAACGACCATAAGTCAAGTTGTTACGTCATTCAGGGGGTATCCTTATAAACTGCTACTTTTTTTTCCCGACATAAAAAAAAATTGGGAAAAATTACAAAAATTGAGAAATGAATTGTCAAACGTTTAAGACCATTCCCAAAGTGGCACACCTAAATTTGACATTTGGACGCAATTTCAAAGTTGAATGACGGGGTTTTGTTAATTAATTTACGTATCGAACACATCCGTCCTATATATGTAACATCACATGACTTTTAAATGATTTAAAACTAATTTTTTTTAATAATATTTGCATGTTTGACATGTTTTTTTCTTAAACAATTACAATTACACCGACAGTCATATTTTCTGTATTATTTAAAAAAAAGTTTTGTTACACATTTTGTTACACCTGTTATACAGTAACCCAGATTGTTTGACCATTGTGAGGTTGAGTTTTTGGGGTAGCATAGATTTATATCGTTGTATTCCTTTTGTTTGTGTTAACCAATTGTCGTTCGGAATTATTTTTTATACATCATTTATTGATCTTGCAATTTCTTGTAATTTAGTTTGCGTCTTATTTCTTTGGTGTCATATTTTGGCTATGTTTGTGTTCGATCATACAGTATAATAAGTCGGTAGTTGCCTACGAATGGATCTTTTTTTTATTTCTTGTGACTCTTTGCGTCTTATTTGTTGATTGCAGTTGGTTTTTGTTTTGTGTCATGTGGACAATGGTGTGATTTTCTTTTTCTTTTGATGTGTTTGCATCTTAAATTGGGATTGCACTGAGTTGTTTCATGATTTCTTTTGTGCTATATTTTCGATACATTTTTAGTCTATCTTAAAGCATCTTACAAATGTCCGAGAAATAATGTGATACTTTTTTTGTTCGCAAACATTATTCAAACGATTTAAATTTACTCTTTATATCTTTTTCTTTTATTAGTTTACCTACAGTCGAAAATTTGCAAGACATTAATAGTCTTTACTTATTTAACAGTTTTACATTAGACTCAATTTTATTATCACATAAAGACTCGATTGCATTATAGTACTTTACTTGAATAACCGTTAGTTGTATGTTAGTTCTTCACAACTAAGAAACAAATTTTAGAATATCAAAGTTCCCTTATATTGATTTATACTGTATACGGTGGCTCACTCTATTTTTCTCATACATAACCACTATTACAAGTCAAGTACTATAGTATTACACCGGTGTCTTCATATTTCATGTACTACACATGCGTATATATTACTCGAGTGTGAAACATGCAACAATACTCTACCAAAGCAAGCCAGGAAACAATTCATCAACAAGGAAGTAAGTTAATCATTTAGCTTCAAAGGGGGTATGGTTTTCTTGTCTGAGCGCGAACATTTATTGTCCGCCTCCATCAATCAAATATTTTGTTCTTTCAAAACTTAACACTATAAGGTTTTAGAATCTAGATCAGAATTCATAATATTTGTTTTGGTTTTAAATTTTGCCTGACAACAATATTTTTTCGAACGAATTCTTTTTGGAATGAATCTTACCCCTCACTCTTTTTCACATTTTGAAGTTAAATTTTCGTTCCCGTATGTAAATAACCAGCACAGACTTTAATTATCTTTTTATCTGTTATACATTTGAAGACTTCCATCGTACTGTTCAATCCAATATTCAGTGGCTGATCCAGAATTTTACATTAGGGGGAAAAGGGGGGGGGGGGGGCGCTGACTGAGCTAAGGGGAGCTCGCTTCAGACGCTTAAGTGATTCCCTATGATTAATCAAACATAGTTTCCGACGAAAGTCGCCCCCACCCCGGCTTGGGTTAAAATTGAACTTACTAAAACAGTCTTTGATAATCTGTTACAGTTTTTTTACAAGAGTTAGTACTTTGTTGTTTTAATGATAAAACGAAACTATTATGATGTTATGGAAAATATCGAGCTTGATATTGACAAATCAAAAGACTCAAGTCACATGGTAATGTTTGGGATGCTTAAACCTTTGACATATTTTGTAAGTTGAAAAATGAATATACTAAAGACCTTTTTTGGGTGTTAACATTTACGGTTGACTGGCATATTTTATGTAGAATGTACAACCTGTTTTATTTTAAAAAAAATGGTGATTCTAAAAGATAACGAAAATTTAGCATATGCTTTTTTAACTGTTCTTTAACAGGGCTCCAATTTAAAAAAAATAAAGAGTTCAGATGATCAAGTTCTTTGAAGAAGGAGAAAGAGGAAACCAATGGCCTTGCTATATCATCTCAGAAGTTATATAAATTATTACCATCAGTATTACAAGACTATGAAGGATGCATTCACATCCATTCTGTTATTGATACGTTTGACAAATTCTGTAAATAAAAAAAAAACAAGTTCCGTTTGTGGCATAACTTTATTCATATTGATTATTTCTCCTACATATATTGCTTTCTTCAGTTCAAATTGGAATCACAGATAAGCATCTGGTACTTTAAAACCTCTCTACTCTGTTCCATGCCACTGGTCTACATGTGTACTTCAGAATAATTCCCGACTGTTAGATGTATAGCAGAACTTTCACATAACTTCTTGATAAAACTGCTGTCTATCTCCCTTTTCGACATCGAAACAAAAAATCGAATAGGCAATTGAAAAGGGGGTTGCAACCACATAATCCCCGTACAAGCGGATCAGAACCAAGAGCTCTTTCCCGGATCTGCCACTGGATTTATACATCAGATGCATCACAAAATGTAAACATGTAATTAAATATACTAGAATATGAAATAAAGACAAATATAAATCGAAAATGTTGAATTATCATTTATGCCTACGAGTACGAATCCACAAGATCCTACTTAATTGGCCATGTTTCCAAATCATATCAAATGTTTACATTGGTCTTCACTTGTTAGAAAAATTTACTGAATTTATTGTTTATATCTAAATTATCAATGTCAAGTTATTGCATATTCTTCAGGTCTGTATCTTGAACTAATGAATTGAAGAACAGGGGGTGAAAATATACGTACTAAACATTTGTCTGTATTTTCAACATATCTAACAAACATGTGTGAAAAATTAGTTTTAGAATACGAAATATCTCTCTCATTCGGTAAACATATATTGTAGGATTGTTAAGGTATTTTGGTGTTTTTAAAAGCCCCCTCCCCATTTTTTTGTAATATACACCACACTGGAAAACATTTAGTTAGGATGAAGAACTAATAAACGATAGTCCTATAATGTAAGGCTTCAGAGTTTCATATCATTTACATTCAACATGTTTATCGGATTTCTTTCCCCTATCAATGTTGAACGTTAATTTCTATCGGATTTTTTTAACTACAAATGTTGAACCGTTGAACCGTTCAACATTGATAGTAAACAAAAATTCGATAAAAATTGTTGAATGTAAATGATATGAACCTCCGGTCTTATATCAAAGGAAAATATATAAGACTTCTGAGGTTCATACCATTTACATTCAACGGTTTTGTCGGATTTTTTTTATACTATGAACCGTAGTAAAAAAATCCGATATAAAAACGTTGAATATAAGTGATATGAACCTCCGAAGTCTTATATAATAGCACTACGGTAAATAGAATAATTGAAATTCAGTTAATTGAGTGTGGGAGGCTATTTTAATCCACTTTATGAGTGTGTATTATGTTATTTTACAATGTAACAAACCTATCAAACACACCGTGAAAAATAACATTATCTCCCATGGAAATGCTTAACAACAAGACACAAAAAACTGCTACTTTTTTTGCCCTATATCACATAATTATGAAAACACATTACATAGATAGGGAATACTGTGTTTGTGTACACGTTTGAATGTGTAGGTGGCACACTCAGAACGATCGTCTCTAGATTTTGTTTTTAAATTCGTCCCGGCCTATCCGGGTTCACGTAGCAACACGTTTCTTTCCTTTCCAGCTTTTCCTGATTATGAATTAATCCAAAGCATGCATTTATCCCAAAGCAACAAGTTTTAAACAACTCACCTATACCAATGATGATCGTCTTATTCCTAGCTGATTCCATTAATCGCACCTTTCTTGACGACACCCATCGTTCTAGCGTCTACCATTGGAGGTAGCGAAATTACATGATTTGACAGGAGAGCGAAATAAACAAGGGGAGCAATTTTATCGAACCGTATTCCGGACTGGATCGTAATGGTGCAAGTTGGATAAATTTATCGGTTTCCAAGAGCAAAATTGGCAGTGCGTCATCCCGACAATGGTTTCCATTTCTACGATAATTGTGAAAATGAACTGACGTAATAGGGAGATAATTTTGACAAAGTAGAGTCCTGACCGTACCTAGAACAAAGATATTAAAAACTATTTTCAAAAAAACGATAAAGAGCGGTCCTGTCAAGGTAACTCAGTGTTGAGCAGATCAAGACCAGCCAACAGTTAACTTAAGAACAGGACATCCCACGCGGTCGGGTTCAATCGGATTGTCTAAATCTAAGTTTACTTATGTCAACTTATGGCCGGACTGGTTTCGACGTTAACTTATCTTAACTTATGGCAGAACTGGTTCGACATTAACTTATATAAGTAGCGGACCTGTTTCAAAGGTAACTTTTTTGGCAGACATAAAAACAGTCCTAAGACCAAGTCCGTTTTTTAAGTTAACTAGATTGTGGTTTTGGACGGGTTAGAGCAGTCCTAAATCTTGTCACAGGTTTACTTTGACCAGCCCTAATGACTGGTTATCAAGATAACTTGTTGTACAGGTTAAGACTGCATCCATCTGTATATAATAGCATTTCGACTTTTAGAAATGCCCATTCAATCAGGTGTGTGATTTTTTCTTAATAAGACAATATGGGTAAAAAAATCAAAACTCTGAACAGATTCGACCACCAATGTGAGCATGCAATTGATCAAGTACTTTCAACAAATCTTCGGAATTCTAAAAGTAATTAATTCCACTACTTTCAAAATCCATATTTTAACAGTTTATTATCAAGTTTTTGATTGTAACAAATGCACTTGTAAGTAAAATAGATAGTTTAGTAGCGGAACAATGGCTGAAAGACGGAATACATCTATACTGTAAGGAGTTTTTTGTAGTTATAACATTCATTGTATTTGGTTCTGCTTGTAAAGAGGTAGCTAAAATCTTATGTGTGTTACAGATGTCATTTTCCGAAAACGGAGTCAGTTGGATTGTTGGTGAACTTGTGATTTACTTTTTCAGAACGTCAATGTAAAATTTGCGTCAAACACTTATAAAATTGTAGGCAGCCTTATCAGCTTGGACAAAAACAAATTCCTTGGCGAGTTCTCGTAGTTTAAGTTTGATACGAGAAATAGGACTATCATGGCTGTTTTAGGAGACATATGATCTTCAAAATCTTGAATGATTTTATCATTACCGAATGAGGTAGGTGTATTGTCACTGATATTAACAAATTAATATAATAGAGATTATAAAAAATTTATGTTTTCAATAATCTGGTGTAATTCAATCAAATATTTGTGTGGGTGAGTGAGTGTTGCAGCCTGTAGCTCATTGCCATATTCGGCATGGCCATAGCTGGCGCTAGCAGCTTGAATCAAATTTTGGAATTTCCGTATCAGCTTGAATCAGAATTTTGGAATTTCCGTATCAGCTTGAATCAGAATTTTGGAATTCCCGTTCCGGGCACTTGTTAATTTGCTGTCGACTAGAAAGCAGGTGTTACACAAATTAGTTAAACTATTTAAAAGAAAAGATGCCAAAGAAGAGAAATGCCATAGGATCGCCATCAAGGTCCATGGGAAAGAAGAGAAGAACGGCTAGCAGGACAGGACAGAGAGTGCAGAACGAAGAAATCCCCCAAAAGAACATGAAGAAGGACGGAGCTGGCCGGAAAAGAACTGTTAAGAAAACACAAGGGGTCGGACACGTGGTGGCAGAAGGACCGACGGAAACTACTAATATGTTATCAGATAATGAGTCTGAGGAGTATGCACGAGCGTTCCCCGCTTTAAGGCACGACCCGTTACACCAAAACTTTGAAATTAATTCCATTGATTTTACTCCGTCACAAGAATCTAGCATTCATGACACAGTGGGGAGCACGTGCCTTTTAAAATTAAGGAAACAATTTGGGAGGGAAAGTTTATAGAGCTTCATTCTCTTTTGAGAACGCAAACAGCAATGGAAGAGGTGGACGAGGGCGATTTGAAATTAAAAAGGGGGAAAATTTGCATTGAAAAAAGATTGTCGGGTGTTTATTTGTCCATAAATGAATGGACTTCTGCATTCATGGTTTTTATGAGTGTCTACATTGAGAACTATAGCACACGGGCACATGAATTGTTAAAAAAATATGCGCGATATAAGATTAGCGGCAACGAGGTCAGAAAACTGGGCCACCTATGACGAGCAATTTAGGCTAAAAATAGAAAAGAATCCAAATTTATCTTTGGGAAATATACACGGTGAATATTGGCTATTACACATCACATTTCCCACAGTACAAAACAGTGTGTCAGTGCAATCATAGGGTTATAGAACAAATACACAACATCCGCTAATCTGAAGATGATAAATTCCTAACAGTCAGTATTAATTATAATCCAATTAAACTATAAAAGTGATAAGTTGAACGTATAATGTAAACATTAACAATTCCCTTTTAATTTAAAAGATCAAGATAAACAAGATTAATCTCTAGTGAATGAAAGTAATAAATTCAATTTCCACTCAATTGAACTATAAAACAGCAACAAGCTTTACCATGTTTACTGTCTATATATTAAATGTTCAATTGTGAAATCCGAAACCTACAGTTATATCACTACACTTACTTAACCACAAATATTTACAGTCATATATTTTCATTAAATCTCTCTGGTGCCTTTATTACTCTCTCTGTGCTGCGCGTATTGATAGTTTCATTAGCATTTTCAACTGTTTTATTTTCGGTTATTTTAGTTTGTTCGGATGCATTGTTATTTTCAGAGTTTTCGGTATCGCGGTTTGAATTTCATGTTGGTACTGAAATGAATTCATTGTCAATATCAGATATGGTAATTTCAAGTATGTTTGGTATGTCTTTATTTTCCTGCGGTACAAATTCACGAATCTGATCAATATGGCTCTTCCATACTAAATCTCCAACTTGGACTTGATAAGTTACTGTTCCGAGTTTATGAACGATAACTCCTTCTTTTCACTTGTTATTGTCTCTTTAGTCTCTTTAAGATTTGTACTCCCTACTGGATGCAAAAAGATTTTTTTTTAAATTTTTGTGTTTAACCATCTCCTCATTTTATTATTATTCACTGTAGAGCTAATGATTTGACAGATTTAGAATTGACAGGTGAAGTTTTTTTTTCATTGAAAATGTAAAATGGTTTACCTTACGTTACCATGCTTTATTTAAAAAGGTTATTATAATATGGCCTTCAATGCTACAGTGCGATACTGGCATTTTGCACCCTTGAATGCGGGTGCAATAATAGAACAGAACAGAAAAAGAGTGAACTTAGTGGTCAAAAACTTTGTTATAGAAAATGGGGGAAAGCTATATTACATGAGAACATTAGGGAAGTGAAGTGTCTTTATACAGAACAGATGGAACTAATTTGTCACAAACTGGAAATAAGGTTTTCTTAAATAATATACAAAGGGTGGGGGGATGAGAACCCAAGTCAGATTTGGGAGCTGACTTGGGCTTTCAAATGGCGGTCCAGTGAGACTGGTCGTGATTGGGGGATTATTTCACTCGGCCCTTGCTGTGGGCCTGACAAGTTCTAAAATTTGCAGGTTTGGAAAATGTGGTTAGTGGTAACGGTGGGGTCTACAGATGGGTGACTTTGGGACCTCCGCCACCTCATCTTATAGAGGGGATGCCTACACCTGCCAACAGGTGTGGCACTAATAACTGGAGCATTGGTAATACGAGTGTTTTACCTTGTCACTCCCCATGGTAGGTGGTGGTGTAATCGTGTTTAACTACCAGGGGTTTTATGACACTATGTCAACATAGGTCAGCTGATAGCCATTGGGTATAGGTAATCGGTAGTCACGCTGGCGCCTCAACAAAATATTATAGAATACTCTGAAGCCAAAGTAATGCCACAAAGTAAAAATGTATATTCTAGTCATGAAAATGTAAATACAAGTTGGTGTATTAAATGTATGTTTAATTCAAAAGATTGTTTTTGTATAAGTTGTAAATGAAAAACAGAGGATGGAACCTCTACACAAATGAGTATAACATACAGAAAGTCTGTAGTATTTTGATTTTGGTATTTGTGAATTACAATTAACAGACAACTCTAGATTAATTTCTAACCACTTTGTGATTAGAGGAAGGACTTCAACATAATTTAAAAAATACTTCAACAACTCTATATCGTTGTTCTGCATCTCTTTGTTATTCGTTCAGTATTGATATCGGGTCTTCTTACATTGTATATGAGTATTGCAATTAATTGAATGTATTATATTTTGTATATTTTGTGCATATGTATTTCGTTATACCTTGTCAATATGATTGTTTATTGAGAATAAAGATATATACTATATTTAAAACTACCGTGTCGAATAAAGTATTATAAAACAGATGGTTTATTTGATCTTTCATAATAGTATAACAGTCAGATAGGTTTTAAGAGAATACTTAAGGGAGAGCAAAAAAGTGGTCTCCAAAGACAGGTTTATTTTATATAAAATGTACTACAGAGGGATCTAAATTTGGTGGTCTTTGAAAACAGTTTTTTTTCTCTTATTATTACAGGCGGTCTCTTCAGTAGGTTTGACTGAATTTTATTTTCCACCCGGTAAAATTTCCTCTCGTGTTCTTAAATCTTGCATATGTTTATTAAACATTCTAAAGACAATAGGTTCGATATACAATGGACGATTTATTTTTAAATACATGAATGGATATTCGGAATGTATTATTATATATTTATAAATATTATCAAAATCTCGTCTAGCTCTAACTTTTAATACTTCCTTGATCATTGTTGATACAGGCGTATAAATAGATTTATCTGTTGGTATTGCATAAGACTTTTTTGTTTCGGTAAGTTGTATTTTATTTGATTTCAATTATATGTTTGTGGGTATCAGTCTGTATAAGTATATTAGAAGATTAAATAGAAATTGTTTGATGATTTTTCAATTGAAATGAGTTATAATATAGTTAAATTCAAACAAAAAAAAAGTCTTACTTGTTCCTTGTTTGTTTTTTCTCTTAAAACTTGAAACATATGCCACTATAACGTGACTATTTTTTTTAAATCATTATAAATAAGTAAACGTAAAAAAATGTTTTTCTATAGCATATCTAGAAGAAGTTTTTATACAGATTCTAGTTAGTTTAAACGCTTTGTCAAGATTTAATGTTTCATATGTTCGAATTCTGGTTCCATTTTCTGATTTTTTGATTGATAGATAATTCCGGATATGAAAGTAGCTACGGCAATTAAGAAAACTAACTTTATCGTGTAAAGGCGTCAAAAAGTTTTTTTTTATTTGTTTTATTTCAAAATGACATATCTTTATTCTATCGCAAGTATGTTAAAATCATGATATTTTGTTGAACAGGACAGTAATCTGGATGCCTTACTACGCACATTACAACTTTCAATGCCAAGTATGTTCCAGTTGGCAAAATGTCTATGGTGTGCAATTGCTTTTTCGTACGTTGTTCAGGGATATAACAGAAAAGGTAATACACTTCTAGTTGCTTAATGTCCAGTTACTATTTAAATGTTCACTCATATCTTACATGCACTGTCTGTCTGTCTGTTTGACCATCGTTAACTTGTCGGACAATAACTACAAAAGGCTTTAACGAATGTTTTTTAAACTTTGAGAATGAATTTCAGATTTTAAAGTTCGAGTTCGAGGATTTCATGAAAAGGAAGGATTTTCCAGTTTATGGCCAATAACCCAAAAATGCTCTGAGCAATATTTTTGACACTTCGATGATTTTAATGTATTAACTATTTTAACATCGGCTTCTGTAAGTTTTTTTATTATAAATTTCTGAAATGACATTGAGGAGTTCAGTCCGTTGACAGATCGACGGAAGTATCACTTACTCGCGGTAAGGATTTTTAGTAATTTCAATTTCTTCGCAAAAAAGAGTTATTCGTGTTTTTAAAACATACAAACGTTTATGTAGCCCTTCTAAACCTTATTTAAAAATTTATAAAAAAACAAAACGGCTTATATCTTGAGGCAGGAGCAAAATATTTGATTTCAGACTCCCAATATAGACTAAAATATTCATATGAGACAACAGTTTGCATACTAAGTGATATGTAGTGACTTAATACTGTTTACTATTTTGCATTTTTAATTTAATAATTCAGATCTCAAACAAAGAACACATAAAAGCAGTTTCAACATCTTTTGTTTATATATTTGAAAAAAATGATATAATTTTATTTTATGTATAATTTGTATGCCAACATGTGAATACCAATGTTTGAATATAAAAGCTATTTTAATTTTATAGTGTTTTTTGATGTGATGACAGTCCCTATTATCTTTGGAAATAGTGTTGTTCTAAGATGCTACGTTTCAGAACATAATTGCGGCAAAACCGCACGGAAGTCATGGCATATTGGTCCACGAAAGAGACTTATCTGTAGTAATGGAATGTCGTATGAAACGGAAAAATACAAGATGGTTTCAAATAACTCCGGTGCAAATTTTGATTTGGAAATCTTAAACTTCAACAACAAAGACATGGAAAATGTTTACACTTGTTCCTGTGGATTTAATTTCTCTACTAACAGCATCATACAAAAGAATTATATAAGTAAGTATAGTTTTACTAAAAATCGGTGAATTTCATTTGCATATTTGTTTTTTACTTAGCTGTATTTTTATATATTAATCACAGGTTCGTGCAGATTGTAACGTTATGGACGACTGCAATTAAGAACATTTGCAATATATAATACACACGAATGTCGTTGCCTATGTATATTCTGTCGTTTACAAAATACAATTTGCAGACATTTAAAGTGTCGTTTTCCCCTAGCGAAGTTAGGTCTTTTAATGTTATCTCATAATGGTTGTCAATTGATTTATACTTCTCAGCTTAAGGGTTTTTAATACCAGCATAGTTGACTTATTTGTAATTATACCTATAGTGTCCGTTGAAATTTAAAAACGTTTAGGCTAAGTGTAGGTTTGCGAAACGAGTGGTGCGTGTATAGAAGAATATGTTAACCCTGTCAAAACCCTTGGCTTCTCTTCTTTTGGAGTTCATGCGATTCCTTTAGTTTTCGTTTATAACCTTGATGTTTTTCTTTTTAAATAACGAATGTTGTCCAATGCAGTCAATGTAATTTTGACAGTTCTTGTCCATTCGTTTTTGATGCGTTTTGTTATTTGATTTTGCCATGTGATTATGAACTTTCCCAATTGATCTTCCTCTAAGTTCAGTATTTTTGTGATTTTACTTTTTGAACATACACTAGTAAACCAATTTGTTGAACAATAGATTATGAAGTAATTTTCAATCTATATTCATGTTTCATACTTATCACTTCAGTAAAGTAAGTACTATTCATCATTTGGCTTACAGTCAGTTAAGATCTGATAAGTTTCTGCTCAAAAGTTGTTATGTGCATATATGCATCAGCTGTACACTGGTTAGTCTGTAATTTTTTTTTACATGTCAACATGATCACATTGACTGAAAAACAATGATCTGAACCTAAATGCATTTATAAATAATGATATATTTCTTATGTTCGTATTTTGATACATTCATAGCAATTTCAGTAATATCAATTTTCTAATAATTTTCTTCTTAGAATATCCATCGTCAATCTCTGCGTCAAAAGTACACATTTATAAAGGAATGGTTAGAGGAAGTATTAGAATGGAAAAGGTTTTTCCAATTCCAAGTTGTACTGTTATTTGTGGCGTAAGTTTCTGCAGTTTGTACATAAAATTAAGGCATGTCAATTTATCCTGAATTTGTATATATCATTCTCATACTCAAAGTTTGAATATTAGTAATTAAAAAAAATGAAGAGTTTATCTAATACTGTTTATCGTATACATGTATAAAATACAACTTAAATTTGACAGTTCAATAACATTTAAAAATATTGAATGGCTATTAAAAGATTGCTATGTTTATTAACACAGATTCCTAAGAATTTGCTCTGCTGGCTGAAGCCATATTGACTGCTTCCTGAATGTTATCACATGCCTGTCTGGTAATGTCCGTGACGTTTATCACATGTTAAGTTGTGCGTTTCCGGAAATTTGTTTGTAAACATGATAGCCTGCATTTATCGAGTATTTGAAAAACGACCACAAGGTGCGAAAAACCGCAAGTGATATTATACTTTTCACAAATTAGTTAAGGAGCAACAACGAATTAAGAATAAACATGATTTTATGGACATATACCGTTTCTAGACGTTTCCAGCCCCAATAACTTTAGGTAAAAATAAAATGTCAGAAATTGTCCGTGACAATATACATGTCATTTTTCATATCAGACCCTTTATCGGCCTGCGACTCTTGAGCTGATATTATGACCTAGGGCAGATAAAGGGTTTGATATGAAAAATTCCCTTAAAGTTATTTCCATTAATAGCACACTCGCAATACTATCTAAATAGACAGTAATAAAGTGGTTCTCATTATCTGTAAACTTTATGTTTGTTTACACTAGTAAATTAATTTAAGTCTGAAAAATTCAAATTATTCTTAACAAATCTAAAAAGTCTGAACAATGACTTCTTGTCATTCATATTCAGCTTGTCAGTCAATGTTCAGACTTTCACTGCGGAAAATTGAGACATTTTACTTTCAGTTGATTCAGTACAGTTCAGTAGCATTTTAGACAATTCAGTGGAATGATGATGTGTACAGGAAAACATGAGCTGCACAAAAGTCTGAAAAACAACCAAAACAGATCTTGATTGACGGCACGCATAATGTCTGAACGAAAATTATTTACTACCGTGGATAAATTAAGAATTGACCATACCATTGAAATCGGGGAGGATAGCATATGCTCAACCTTGTCCGCTTGTGGTTTCCACGTGTTGCTTATGTCAGTACAAACTCCGTGATAACACTAATTCGATACATCATATTCGAGAAAAAGTGTACTGTCATAATTTGATATCCTTTATTATCTTTAGGAAATTCACCAAAATATTGTCTTTCACACGTATGATGCTTTTGCAAATTTAACGTACGCAGTGATAAGTGCTAATTATACGATAAATGCAGAAGGAGAAACGTGTGACATTACAGTAACTGTTGTATGCCAGCTTGGAGAAAATACATACAAGGAGACGAGGAAAACAAATAAAAACGTGCATTGCAAAAGTAAGTAATTAAAATTTACTTAAAGTCAATTTCAGTAAAATAGAGCTAATCGAGTCAGAGGTGATGTTCTTATTTCTAGTTGTCGAGAGTAAATTTAGAACTGCTCAAGCTATAAAACTCAAAATTTAAAATCACATTAATTTCAATACGTTTTATCAATATTATGCAGACAGCAGATAGTTTTGAATAAATGTTTCCGTTATGATAAAACTATGTACATGTAAGTGAAATACTGTTTGAGGTATTGTAGCATTAAGATATATGACCACCTTTTTGTGCATCAATTCTCAACTCCTCAACTCGATGTTTGAAAGGTTCTAATGATAACATTTGGAATAAACTATGTATCAAGATTCGTAATATTTTATGTGACAGTTTTCTGTTAAATATATTCAGCGGACTGACTAAAGTCAACAAAGTGTAAGAATGTTTGCTTTAATGCAATTGTGTTCACATGTAATGCATTTATCGTGATTTTGACTTTATTATTTTTATTTTTTTCCATTTTGGATAGTAAACCGCGAATGAAATATTCAAATTAAATACTTTTTCTTTGGTTTTTTTTAAAAAAAATATCCACTAGTTTAGAAGCTAGAGCCAATTGTTAAGGGGATCAACTTGATATAAAAATACGAAAAAAAATTCGTTAATTTACCTGTGTGTGGTATATATTTTAGGTATCTTCATGTTTATGGTTCTATTTGTAACCGGTGTTTTAATGACAATTGTTGTTCCAGTGTCTTTTCTAACCTTGTACTATGGATGTGGTAAGTTTTAATCATATTATGACGTGGTATAAATTTTATTGAATTCATTTACCGATTTAAAATTAATCTATGTGAATAGAATGTTAAATGAAGAATTGTAAAAACAGGCGTTATTGCGTTCAAGAAACAACACAATCGTAAATTCTTAATAAAAAAATAAAAGTTTTTGCTATTATGAAAATATTTAGATAACCAAAGCATTTTATATCCTAAAAGAGAAAAAACAATCGTTATTTTTATACTACCGTTAGTTTTTAGTTAAAATATTTCGATTAGTTCTAACGTTAACACTGTTCATCTATCTTCAATATAATGAGTGTATTTCATGTTCAATCGTTATTGATACTTATTGATATGAATGTCACTGATGAGTCTTTTGTAGACGAAACGCGCGTTTGGCGTACTAAATTATAATCCTGGTATTTTCGATAACTATATACTGACGTAGAGCAAAATTTAAATGTTTTTTTGATAGAACCTGTAAGTATATAATGCTTCAACACTTTGAACAGTACAATCTAACTTACTTCATTTGCATGAGTGAACAACATAACATCGGATTTGATAACATCAATACGGTTTGCGTTCATATATATTTCGGACTGATTTCTTATTTATCAATCCAGATACATATACTACTGATGGTAGGCATTCGATTTAGATTAGAATCAATCGGATTTAATCTACATATATTTGCCGATTCAGAATATTTCATTGCGCGTACTTTTGAAACACGTATTTTTGTCCTGACAATTGCACCATTCAGTGCCCTAAACCATTCAAACGAATAGGCTTCATACACATATAGCTATGGTCAATGTAATGCTTAACCTCGTCGGCTTTATCTAGGGTTGTAACACAGCCCAGGATGTTTAGTGGATGTTGCACCGTTCAAAGCTGTTTTTTCCCATCAACTTGCCAATATAAATATGATATACATCATGAACTGTGCTACTAAGAGAACATTGTTGTTTATTATGCATTATATACTTACAGGTTCTATCAGAAAAAACTTGCAAAAGGCCCCAAAAAGTGTATAACCATTCAAACGGGGAAACAAACGGTCTAATCTAAATAAAAACGAAAAAAGAAAACACGTATGAACTACATAAACAGAGGACACCCGCTGTATATCAGATTCCTGACTTAGGACTTTAGTTCTTATATCGATGAATAGTTAATGAAACCGTTTTACAATCAAGTACCTATGGTATCAATATTGGTGGGATATCATTGACAGCTATTTATATAATAACGTTGTGTTTAATGTTGACTATGCGAAAATAGTAGCCAGGATGAAAAAAGTAAAATCACAAAAAATACTGAACTCAGAGGAAAATCTAATCGGAAAGTCCATAATCACATGGCAAAATCAAATGACTAAACACATAAAAAACGAATGGACAAGAACTGTCATATTCCTGACTTGGTACAGGCATTTTCAAATGTAGAAAATGGTGGATTAAACCTGGTTTTATAGCGCTAAATATCTCACTTTGATGACAGTCTCGTCAAGTTCCGTTATAATTACAATGATGCATGATCTGAACAGACATAATAAATAACTAGTCAAAATATGAGTACAGCAGTTTTCATCGTGTAACAATTTTAAAAGGAACAATTTAACAGAACACAAAAACATCTATCTACAAACACATTCATTGATTCGCGTGTCTGACGTCAGAAAATTGTATACGTCACACATATTTGTCGTTCAATGTATATAAAAACAATTTTAAAATTTCACATTGGCAATGTAGCATACAGGGTTAAAAAAAATCAAAAATATTTAAAAATTGATTACATACATAAACCGAGATTTAAATCAGTCCAAAAGTTATAGAATTTATAAGAATCCACAAATAGTTCATTCCACTACGCGATAGAATAAATTTGACGTTTGTGGTTCAACGTAATTTCTAATTCATAACAGAAATATATCATAATGACATATAATAGAACAACATCATACTGACAGGATCTTTTAAAGTACAGAGTCACGTAATAAGAATCAAAGAAACACAAAAAGTCGCATATACAAAACACACCAGCAAAAAATGAAAGATAATACAAACACATTGACGTGAAGTTTAAGTACCGAGCCACGTTAAATGGATATCACACAAAACAAACCAACAGTAAAAGAAAAATCAATAATAGAACAAAGACAAATGAAAGAACAACATAACACGTTGTTTAGATGATAAACAACATCAGTACGCAGAATCTATATATCAAGACCACCATGTATTATATGCGAAGTTGATAAGGAATATTTATCAACAAGGTCTTGGTACCTTCCGATGAACTTTTTTAGAAAAAGCACGAGACGTTCTTTGACATACCCCTGGTTCATCAACTTTCTACTCAGACACTAATAACGTTTTACAAAGTCTGAGTAGGAGCTGCAAGCTCTTGAATATCGAATAAGTTGGGAAATATATATCCCATATGCAGGTGAAGTTGGTATTTCTACTAAGTCGGGGGAAATTTATAATTGCAAAATTAAAATCGTCTCGTTTGTCATAGATTCTGGTACTGAGATGACTATGTAAGTCAAATTCAAGATATAAGTCTAAAAATGAGGCGGAGGAAGCCATGCCTGTTGTTTTGGGGAATATATTAATGAGAGACAATAGTGCATGACATTTATGTCATTATTATACTGACTAGTTACTAATTTGAATAGTGACAGTAGTGTATTTTACTGTAAAACCAAATTCCCTTTATGTTACTCTGCATGTACAGGTATTTATACTGCAACTAGTTGTATTTATTTCCTAAATATAGTAACATAGCTCTATTTTGTATAATGTCAATTTCATCATGGAACACCTTCTCAACAATCAGAGGTTCATAAAAGGATGAAAATATGTTTAAAGCTGAATACTAAAATTTATGATAAAAGAGATGATTTTTCATTTCCTATCGTTAATTATCCATTTTTAGATGGTGACGTTCCCTTGTCACCATCTTACGGTGTTTATATATCTCAACTTGTACGATTCGCTCGTGTATGTAACAATGTTTTAGATTTTAACGAGAGAAATTTATGTATTACTGAAAAATTATTACACCAGGGTTTTCGATATCGCAAACTAGTCAAAACATTTACTAAATTTTATCATCGGTATAAGGACATCATTCGTAAATATAGCTCAACATGCAGACTTCTTATACGTTCAGGTATTTCACATCCAATTTTTTTATGGAAATATTCTTTATAAAGCACAAAGGTGTCAGTATTCACCTCAAAAACTAACAAAACCTTTGAATAGACTTATTAAGAAGGGATATAGTTACGAGACTGTTTTCAGGTCATTAAAGATTGCATATTTTGGCGTTAATATTGATTCACTTATAGGGTCTTTGCATCGGAACTAAACACATTTATTCAAAAACCAGTTGTTGGCATGACACGGGTTATGTTCTTCTCATATATGTTATGATGGTATGATACTAAACCCCTAACGGGAAGGATTGTGCCTGATGTTCATATGATGAAATCATAATCTTTCAGTCAGTTTAATTGAAGTCTGGAGCTGGCATGTCAGTTAACTGCTAGTAGTCTGTTGTTATTTATGTATTATTGTCATTTTGTTTATTTTCTTTGGTTACATCTTCTGACAGCAGACTCGCACTTCTCTTGAACTGAATTTTAATGTGCGTATTGTTATGCAATTACTTTTCTACATTGGCTAGAGGTATAGGGGGAGTGTTGAGATCTCACAAACATGTTTAACCCCGCCGCATTTTTGCGCCTGTCCCAAGTCAGGAGCCTCTGGCCTTTGTTAGCCTTGTATTATTTTAATTTTAGTTTCTTGTGTACAATTTGGAAATTAGTATGGCGTTCATTATCACTGAACTAGTATATATTTGTTTAGGGGCCAGTTGAAGGACGCCTCCGGGTGCGGGAATTTCTCGCTACATTGAAGACCTGTTGGTGACCTTCTGCTGTAACAGTTGTTTTTTTCTATGGTCGGGTTGTTGTCTCTTTGGCACTTTCCCCATTTCCATTCTCAATTTTATTTATTAATTTAAGTTGCTGTATAAAATAGTATTATGTCAATGTCATAAAAATAGAGACTTTTTGTACTCGTCGCAAAACTGCGGAAGGGTTCGGTAACACACAAACCTCGCCCTTCTCCAGCTCCTCAGTTTATATTTTCCTGACATTTACATAATATTATACATACATATATTTTATAAGACTTTAACAAATGGCTTATAGTTATACATGCAAAAGATTTATAAAAAGAAAAATGGGGGTAAATGGGTATAACATTTTAAAGCATTCAAATGGATACAATCACAGGATTTCAAAAATCTAACAAAAACTTTAAAACAGGACAAGCGAACATCCTTAACTCTAGAAACGAGAAAATAATACACCGTTACGATGAACTTATAAAATACACAATACTAATTATGAAAAAAAGATGATGTGGTATGATTGCCAATGAGACAACTCTTCACAAGAAACCAAAATGACACAGAAATTAACAACTATATGTAACCGTACGGCCTTCAACAAAGAGCAAAGCCCATACCGCATAGTAAGCTATAAAAGGCCCCGAAATGACAATTTAAAACAATTCAAACGAGAAAACTAATGGTCTTATTTATTTTTTAAAAAGAACGAAAAACAAATATGTACCACATTAACAAAAAATAACCACTGAATAACAGGCTCCTGATTTGGGATAGACAAAAACATTCATAATGTGGCGAGTTACACAAATAAGCGGGATCCCTAAAAGAAATAACAGTGAAAACAAGTGAGCTTATGAATATAAAGAGCTGTCAATAACTTTTCTAGATAACGAAATGTCAGGATTTGTTGAAGTAAAAATCGTTTCAAATTAGAATATTACCTAACTATTAACATAAATACTACGTCCAGAAGTCATATCAGCTGTATTTAGTTTTCTATATAAATTAAATGGTAACTTAACATTTTTTCTTTTTTGAATTTACAAAAAGAGGCTTGCCTATATCAGAAATGTACATGAATCCGTAACTAATAAAGTATGAGTAAACAATTGTCATCTAAAAAGTATCTCAACTTGTTGAAGAAAAATCACACTACAAATTACAACAGTTACATATGGCTATAAGATATGTTAAAGCCTGACGCATTTTTTAGCCTGTCTCACATCATGAGGCTCTGGCCGTTGCTAGTCTTGTGATTTTTTCTCGATTTTGATTCATTTATCCGTTTTTTAGTTAACAGTGACGTACATGTTCACAGAAATAGTACACATTTTTTTGTAAAGAGGTTTCAAGAAGCTTGTGTCCTGGTAAGGAATTGTGTTGCTGTGGTGAAGACCAATTGGTGGACGTTGGCTATTTTGTGTTTTTTTGTCTGCTTGTTGTCTCTTTGACACATTTCTCTCTTCCATTCACAATTTCATTACTTTAAGGTGGTATGGGTGTCTTCCTCCATCTTGGATTGTAAAAAACAGAGAACCAAAGGTCCACATTTTCTATCAAGTTAGCAAAATGTGATGCCGGAATGCAGATATTTAATGTGAATTTGCATTTAAAAGAACTAATTTATAAGAATATAACTTAAAAATATTAATATGTTTGCAAATGTTGATAAGTTTTGGTTGTTTTTAAAAAAAATTTAAATTGGCATTTCAAGGGGAGGTAACTCTAAAACAATGCATTTTTTGAAGGATTCTACATGAAATTTTCCTATTTTGTATTTTAGCCGGAAAAAACGTACGGTTACCCTATCTTTTCTTTTGACATGCCCAAAGCATTGTCTGAAAGCTACCTTTTCGTGAAGTATTTAACAATTCTATCATTTTGTTTAGTTTCTAATCACAAAATGGTGTTTTTTCCGGTATAATCCATACAAAATGTGTCATTTTGTCCTGTAGCTTGAGAAAATGCGCGATGACCTATCATCTTTATTATATTTTCAACATATATCAATAGTTACTACGTTTTGGCAAAGTATGAACAAATTCTATCATTTTTATTTTAGACTCCCATACCACCTTAAGGATTTTACCAAAGAATTTTAAAGGCAGTATTTAATTTAAAAAAAATATATCATTTTTAAAATAACCATATATATGCCGTGTATAAACTGAATTAACTAGTCAGCAAATGCTAGTTGCAACAGGAAAGAGATACTTGAAACGGCGACAAATTGTAACATGATTTTTGCGTTCATAGCAATACAACAATAAAACAATGTATCATTTTGCGTTCATAGCAATACAACAATAAAACAATGTATCATATACAAGGAAGCTGTATGATAAAATTTTCAATTGCAGTAAACAGGATGAACAAATTAATTCTATAAGGAAATACGCAAAAAAATTTCCGCAATGAAAATCATTTTATCAGTGTTTATATATGATTGTTTCTGTTTTGTCATTTTCAGAATGAACCCTAAAAATAAGAACTTGTGATTATTGTCAAAAACAGGTAAATGCTACTTAATAATCTATAAAAATAACTAGCAAATGATTGTTGGAATAACAACAAACAGAACAAACAATAAGACAGATGTTGAATAAACAAGATTAATCAAAAAAACATCGGTGTTCAAACCCCAAAACGAATTATGTCATCAAAGTGGGGAATGACTTTTTAAAAATAATGCAGTTGTCAGTCCTTCTTTATCGGATTTCCTATGACTATTGTATTTGCATGTGGCTGTTCATAATAACTATCTGTTTACTACATATCTTTACAAACTAAAGGTGTACCCTTGTTGCCAATAATAAGGGTTCTTTCTAGAAATTTTGGAAACATGCTTATTGTATAGGCTTAAAAAATAAATTCCAACATGTTTTATTTTGTAAACTAAGGATGCATAATATTTCAAAAACGGATGTGTTATGTGATATTCGTATTCCCTGACTAATTCAAAATTTTGGCTATGTATCGTTGCACATGATAACATGACTATTTATATTCTCTTGCATTTCCTTTTAGTTTAGAAAAGGTTTTGATTTTGAAAAGAAATCAACACAATAGTTTAAGTATTAGATACAATGGTTAAGAGTTGATTCATAAAAACAAACCACTCGACCTCCCGGTTCATGGTTTCTTTTTCAAGAATCTATACTTTGCCTTTGCATCTATGTCACATAACATATCCTATAATTGAAAGTCAAGCTAAAATTGTCAGTTACATTTCTGTGTCATGTTATTCCTTGTTTTATAATTTTTTCGTTTTCTATCTTGTCTTCTTCAGGATACAAAAAAATCTGAATACAGTAAATGGACACAATGGTTCATTTATTTACAGCGTGTGTAGCCTTATCTATACTACAACAAGGTACAATTTATCGGCATTTTTTTTTTTTTATAACAAACATATTATTATGTTATAAGGTTCGTAAATAAATGAACGATTGTCTTCTTATTGAACCTTATTTTTTTCTGAATTTCTTAAAGAACATTTAATCCAGGAAAGCGCTTCGGATGCATGAATTTACATCGTGCTGTTTTCATGTTTTTAATCATATGCAGTTTTCAACATTGTTTACAAATTCACAGATATATCACTAAGGCTTATAATTTTGTACGCATATGGCAAAATTTGGGGTAATTTTCTAATTTGCATAACGGCCATTTTGCCTTATCATGACGGCTGCCATTACAATAGGATTATATAAGCCCCCCTTAAATAAATATGCCAATATGCCAATACCTATCTCGAATGAACAATTTGTTCGCATATAGGTGAATTGTACATGTTTTTAGGATTCTGTCCGTGTACAAATGAACATTGTCTACTCTGAAATCTTTTGGCCTTTTTAGTTTAAAAATCGGAAGCGTAGTCATAGTATAATTGCTATATAAGGTCATATAAAATGACATAAGTTCGTAAAATAGCAATATTCAAAACAGAAATACATATGCAAGAAGATATTGTTCATGATTTGTTCGCATATAGGGAAACACCTTGTAGGTTGAATTTTAAAGTTAAATCATTTTTAGCTTAACTGCTTTCTTAAGGCTCGGCCAAATTCTTTTAAAAACATTCAACCTTCCCATTTCATAAAAAGTTAAATTTTAAGCATGTAAATTTCCGCCAAAGGAAGCTTTTAAAGATACATTAATTTAAGATAGATGACGGAAAAGGACGTGATTATCCGCAAATCTAAAATAAATTATATTTTCAATCTTAAGCTAAGGGAGGTAATTTTATCAAAAGGGACCTTTTCGCGTAGTGCAAATCATTTGCATAAAGTATCATTGATTTTGCCATATGGCTAGACGCACACATTCGTCTATATGCTACTCATCATACAATACAAGTATAAGATGAGGGACGAAAGACACTAGAGGAACATTCAAACTCTTAGATCAAAAATAAACTGACAACGCCATGGCTAAAAAAGATCAGGATACACAAAAACAAAAAAAAACAGAAACACAATAGTACACAAACCACAAAATAGAAAAACAAAAAGCTAAGCAAACTCCATCAAAACTGATTGTGATCTCAGATGCTCCGGAAGGGAAAAGCAGATCCTGCTCCACGTGTTTCATCCGTCCTGTTGCTTATGTTATTGCAAACTTATCAAATGATCTAATTCGACGGATGTTCCGCCACGGTCAACCAACTCGTGATAGCATCCATAAAATTTATGAAGGAGTATCAACTTCATCATTTGGAACTTTTGATTGAATAGCTTCGTAATGAAGTTTAAAAACTTATCATCAAGCCTAGCGTTATCACATTGAATTTGGTACATTGTGTCATGGTTGCAGTACCATGATATGCTTTTTCTGCTTTAAATGCATCACCGACTATTTGAATTCATACTAGTGACGGAACATCCGTTTTACATATGGAATCGGATGTGTTTCTTATGTCGTAACGTCAATCTCGAATACCTACATGTAGACTTGGCTTTTTTACTTATGTGAAGTAGAAGTCAACTTTCTCATAGAAATATGAAAACAGTCTGGTATATATATACAGATCTGAAACAACAAAAAACATGTCTTAAGTAAATTTAGATACCTTTTAATCCATGATGCTGGCGTTTGCAAAATGTACGTTGCAGCATTTTCATTTGTTTTCTTCATTTAACTTATTGTTGGTTTACGAGCAGATTTTTGTATGAATTCAACTTCACATAAGTAAAAAAGCCAAGTCTACCTGTAGGTATTCGCAGTAAGTACATAGCTGTTTACAGATAAAAAGATTGTCAGTTGAAGAGTCCACCATGCTGAAGCTACGAATTTGATGTATTTGATTTTGGAATCAGTGCTTTTCTTCACAAAGTAATTTTGTTAAAACATGACCTTACCAAAGATTCAATTATCAGTAGAAAAAAACTCTGGTATATAAATCGATGTTTTAATAATGCTACAAGATTGTCATCAGATTTTAACACTGAACATTGTGCAGTTTATCTCCTTAGACATAAAGGTTGTGGTTGTAAATTTTGTGGCAAATCTTGATAATATCTTCCTGCAAAATTGTAAAGACTGTTTATTCAGATTATGCATTAGATTCTTGACACTAGTACATAGATCTTGAAAAAGTCTTTAAATATTTCCTTTATATTGATTCAACAAACACGGCAAAAGTATAAAGGGTTATATTTCAAGTCCAATCCTTAACAACTAGATAATAAGTGTCTCACTTTTAGGTTAAGCTTTAGACACATATACAATGATTTTTTAAAATTGAGATTGATTGTGAAGTGATGACCATTTCATACTTTTTAAGGTCGATTATAAAGTTATGAATTCAAATTCGAATGTATAAATTAGATTTTTTATTATTATAGTTTATGCAGATACAAGTTTGATGGTATATGTGGAAGAAGGTTTAACAGCTATTCTTGAATGTCCAATGAAACCTGTTTTATATTGGAAAGACCACAAAGGAACAATATATTCCTTCGATTTGACTGCAAATGACATGGAATTCAAGAAATTAATATAACGAATGATTACAACTTGGTTATTCAAAATGTATCCTTAGTAGATGAACGAACGTATACATGTGAAACGCTGGATGAAAACAGTATCGTCAAATTGTTTTATATTTCACTTGTTATAAGTAGTATGTATTTATAATCATTATGGTTTCTAACATAAGTTGCCTCCTGTTTTTAACTGCTGAAAAAGGCATCGACAGAAAAATTTAAAAACAAAATATTTATTTGGCTTACAACAAATCAACAAGATCCGATAATTATTTACGCATTAAACTTGACACGGCTGGTTCTTTAACCAAACACCCTTTTTATACATGTTTTTCAATACAAATTTTTAAACCATATTAATCGAATTTAAGATCATTTAGAGGAGGTGTTCCAGAGAAAAAACTTGGTGTCTCAATAAAGACAACAGTAGTAAACTGCTTTTCAAGAGACGTAAATCGATAACGAGAAAACAATTCCGGGTAAACAAACAAATAAGCCATAACATGCAAATAACGTAACAACACAAGCACAATGAACAGCGACAAAAATAAAAAAATAAATTAAAAGAAGTATAATCTCTACTTTTGTGGTATTTCTACGCCAGACTTTATATTGGTAACATTATTGCGACTGATATGTCCTTGTCGTTTAAAATTGACTTGGACTACAAAACCTATTTGTTTTTAAAATTACTTTCAGAGGAACCGACACATATGAGAATTCAAAATAGCACAAATCTGAAAGAAGTTTTTGCAACCGAAGGTGAAAAATTCAAGATAACATGTACAGTAAACACTGGTACACCAGCAGAAGCATTAAAATGGTTTTCAGATCAACGAATGATAGCAGTTGGTGGACCTAAAATGTTAATATACGAGTTTACTCCAAACAAATCTAACGATAGACAAAACTTCACATGTCTTGCAAGGAACAACATTACAAATACATCTTTGAATCAGACAATCAGCCTTCGTCTTTATCGTAAGCGTCATATCATTTATTTCATTTTATAACTTTATGAACTTTTTACATTGAAAATTCTTTGCGTTTTGTTCAAGATTTCTTATATTGTCAATGGAAATAAATAAAGATATCCCACTAATGATAACAGCAAACAAATATTTATTAGCCTTGTACTTTTGTTCTCATTGCTCTTCAACTTTGTACTTGTTTCTGTTTAGAACTATTTATATATGAGCGTCACTGATGAGTCTTATGAAGACGCGCGTCTGACGTATTAAATTATAATTATGGTACCTTTGATAACTATTGACAACTATTAGAAAAATGGAATAGAATTATCCTTTACAAGTGTTTTGGAATACAACTTGAACAAACACATTTGTTGAAATTTCACTCTTATAAAAAACGACTAAAAACTGTTACTCTAAATTCTTGAATGAACAAAAACAATAAATTATTGCTTACTTTCGTTAAGTTCTGTAGTAAGCATTCAACGATATAGATCCACAACTGAGCAAGACCTAAACAAAGATCAACTAACGACATCTTCTATAGTTGATCAAAGATTTGAAGTTCATGAAATATCTGGAATATGAACTTAAACTAGAGTTCTGAATTGTATTTGTGTTTATGACCAATATTTATATCCATGGGCCTACATATTAATTAATCAAAGTTATAGCTCTTATTCACCAAATCTATGTACTCTAACTACTATGTAAAACATGTGCCTGTTAAAACACAAGGGAACCCTACCATCAGTAAATTTCTCTTTTATAATAAGAAAAAAAGAAGTGATAAACATCTAGGTCTACAAATATAGGGCACATGACCGTTAACTGTGTAGAGGATTTGGAGAGAAAAACAAAACTACTGTATAACATTGCATGGTCAATCTATAAGTGCTATATATGATTTCGATCAATGCATGCTGTACATCGTATCAATTGACTTTTGCTATATATATTTAAGTGTGATTGATACTTGTTTTGATTTGTGTATATACAGACTGTATATATCACCAACATGTATATTAAAGACCAAGTAAACTAAATAAATACCATGATGCATTGATGTGTATTGATGTGGAGGATGTGGAGGGGTACCGATCCCGAAATTCCGGGCTTTAAACACGAAATCCCGAGGTCCAGAATTTAAATAAATAAAAATCCCGACATCCCGAAATTAAAAAAAAAAAGAATTCCCGGATCCCGAAAGGGTCAATCCCGAAATACCAAGCTTAAAAACAGCCGATCCTGGAGTCCCGTTAAAGGCTCTATCCCCCTCATGGATGTGACGTTAGTAAAGATATAAAAAATCACATCACATACATCTATGTCATACAAATGGGAGATTTAGATTGCATTAAAACCAAATAAAACTCACCACTTTTTTTCGGAAAGTGTATGTACTTGGCCAGGAATAGGACAATTGTATTTTCAAAAATTCCATTGGTTGATAACGTTTGATTTTGTCAGTTTTTATGGAATTCTATTTTTGAATTAAACTTGGTGCTCGTTTTATTTGTTAAAATGTATTTTCAGTAAAACCAAAGGTTTATGTGAAAGCAAGTCCATCAACAAATGTAGACGAAGGGAAACAACTCAACTTATCATGTCATTATAAAAGCAATATTGCACATGACAATGTTCACTGGTATAAGTTTCTTTACAAACAAATTAATGTTTCGACAAATGAATCCTTCAACTTATTTATTTCTAATTCGTCCAAGGACGACAGAGGAACTTATTTTTGTAAGGTAAAAAATAGAGTTGGAATAGGAGTTGCTAACATAACAGTAACCGTAAATTGTAAGTATGATATCATATCTTATTTTAAAACTTTAATAAAATTGAAAATGGAAATGGGGAATGTGTCCAAAAAACAAGAACCCAACCGAACAGCAGAAAATAGCCACCGATGGGTCTTCAACACAGCGAAAAAATCCCGCATCGGAGGCACGCTTCAGCTTGCCCCCAAACAAAAATGTGTAAAAGTTCAGTGATATTGGACGTAATACTAAACTCTGAAATGTATAAATGAAGGAAAATTAAACAAGACTAAATAAGGCCTGACTTGAGACATGCTAAAAAATGTGTCGGGTTTCAACATGTTTTGTGAGATCTCCAGCCTCATCCAATACATCTACATGTAACAAATGTAGAATAAACAAACACACATCAATACGCTCAGTAAAACTCAGTTTGAAAGAAGTCCAATTCCGATGTCAGGAAAGGTATCAAAAGAAACTAAAAAGAAAGATAATGATACCTACATTAACAAAGGACTACTATACGTTCTGTTTTCAAATGAATGGGAGAAGGAATATGATATGAAACGGCTACTGTTTTGACTATTGAGTTTTAAATGATAAAAATTTCCAAATCTACCAACTTTAATTTAAGATTTTGAAAAGACATAGCCTGTTCAAATCTCAAAATTCCACCAAAGAGATACGAATCAAAATTAATTGTTCAGCTTTGCGGAAATCGATTAAAAAATATCAAGATAACAAAAATCGAATTACTTAAAACGGGAGTGAGACCAGCTGTGTGCCGACAGCGCAAAGAGTGAAAAAGATACCAAAGTGATATTGAAATTCAAATGTAAAAAAATCCCGATCCTTAGACAAAACACAGAAAAAAATAAAATCTGATCAATACTTGAAATTCCTCAATATCAAAGGGTTGATTTTAGATGTTCTCGAAGAGTTAGCATATCCTGATTCATAGGTTGCACTTGAACGCCATGTACACGTGGTTTGCTATGCAAAGATCCACCACCATGCGTATTCACGTTCATTCAAAATGTTACAATGGGGAATAGGAAACGGACACAATTAATCGAATAATTTGTGATAATGGCCGTAAAATTTAGTAAAGATTTCAGTTGTTTTTGTTCTTAGCTAACCAAATCTTATTTTGATGTCAATCAAACCTTATCATCACTACTTCTAGTTTGGCTGTTTTTAGAATAACAACACAATGAAATAAAAAAGATATAAGAGAAGCCTGAAGATTCAAGGACACTGTTGAATTTTGTCTACAGTTGAAAACAAACCCGATAATTTGTAAATAAAATATATACAGTGAACAAAAAACAAAAACACCAAAAGGACAATATCATACAGGGAATCACTATAGTAATTATTAAACAACTCAGGTACTATATATGAGGCATCCATGGTGTTGCTAATATATGTAAGAACCCTGTACTGTGGAAAGTTCAATAAAGTATGTGTCTTTATGGAAGAATGATAACATTAACGGACTCGTTTCACTAATCCAGATGCATATTTCGACAATAAAGTACTTAACATAGAATATAGCCAACCCTGGAAAGAAATCAGAGTTATTTACGAGGGAAATACATTTAAAAAAAAAATTATAAAATTTTAAGATATCATATGTAATTCAAACTATTATTTTTATCTATGACAAACGTACGATTTCATAGAAACAATATATACCTTGTCATATTTCGTTATTATAACTGATTTTATTTGGTTTACAAAATATTCACTGAATTTCCCTTTCGTTTCAGTTCGACCGACAGTAATTGTTCATCATAAAAATTATACAACTCAATTGGAAAAGGCAAAACGAATTTCACTCAAAGTTGAGTCCTACCCAGAACCGTCCGCATCTTGGGCAAAATCTGCAGGAGGTAAACTGGGTGTCTGGAAAGTATCAAAATACGAAGATCTGCAATTGCTTAACACATATGACTGTACGTTTTATTTAGAATCAAGCATAAAACCAACAAACGAAGAACATTTTGGACTTTACATGGTGGCTATCAGGAACGACATAGGAAGTATAGAATTGCCTGTACAGTTGCATATTGAACGTATTTTAGGTAAATATTCAGCAAAGAAAGTTCTTAAATATGAAAAATTATATCAGTTTCAAGATCAAATATTAACTGTCAAATTTGATCTGTACAACTCTCAAAAGACTGAACAGTAATTGTTAAGTAATTTTCAATCTTTCAGTTGATTTCAGCCTTTAGAAGACTAAATACACTAAACGATTTATTGTGTAGACTTGTTAAATAATTTCAATTCAATACAACCGTTTGCAACTTATTTTTACTTGTGTTATGTTTATTTCGTATTGTCGCATGCTCCATATCTCAATTTAGTAATCTATTAATAAAAAAGAGGACAGTTCTCTTACGAGCAAAAAAAAACCGTATCTGTATATGCAATGATATGAGCACCATTGAAGAAACAAAAATATAAACAAAACATACTTAACTTCAAGGTAAATAAAAGGGGAAGTTCATAAAACCTGACAAAAACCATAAAAAAAATCAACCAACGGAACAAACAAAAAACAACTGTCATATTGCTAACGTGTGACTGGAATTTACATAAGATGTAGGATTTCTGTCTATTTGTTTGTTCACCTGTGTATCAATTGATAAATTAATGCATGCTATTTTAAACTTCTATGTCCCAGGTTTAACCAGAATTGTCTTGTCTTTTATTAAATGATGCCTCTTGAAAGTGGTAAATATATTCCGTTTAAAGAATTAATATAATGATCGATGTATTCCTTTGAGTGATTGTTGTTGATTGTTGGTGTTTAAACGCTACTTTTGAGCACTGCATTTAGACTATTTCGTGGCGGATAGTTTTTTATTGGTGGAGGTCGCCGGAGTGCCCGGAGAAAACGACCAATCTTCGATAGGAAAACTGACAATCCTAGCCAATTAAGCCAATTGGAGCCGAATGCACCCGCACGAGCGGGGTTCGAACTCATAACCTCAGTGTTGACTGGCAAGTAATTACAGTAGAAATACTTAGAACACTCTGCCACCGTATTCCTTTGAAGATAAGTCGACCAAGCCAATTGATATGCCTTAGTTAAATATATAATAGTACTAAGTTTATATTTTGTGATATACTTCAAAATATCTGATAGAAATTTACCCTGTCTTATGGCATGTCAAAAGTTGCCTGTAAAACAAAACGATATGAATTGTCTTCGTCAATCCTTCTCAAAAACTGCAAACAAAAAGAATGTTTTATATCTAGGACCATGTTTTTAACCCATGAATATATCAATAACATGTGTTATTCTCTCTCTTTTTTAAAATGTCCTTTACCATGTTAGGAATATGGCAGTTGCTATCTTATAGTTCGTTTCTACAAATTTTCATTGTTAACTGGTTTTTTTTGCAATACATTTTTATTTCGTTGTTTTACTCTTATAATTTATGTGTTTCCATCGGTTCTAGATTGTATCCCCGATTTTTTTTCTCTCAATCGATTTATGAATTTTGAAAGGCGGTATACTACTTATGCCATTATTTTTATTTGACCACAATACTTAGGCAAACTTTGAGGTGCAGACTAAATTCAAAATGGCGTATCCAATTGCCTTGACACGTTAGTGTGACACAAACCGGTCATAAACAGGATTTGCAGAAACTATCAAAAAAAAAGGAATAACAAACTGCTTTTAATCATTTTCATTTTCAAATTCTGATAAAAGACTGATACAAAAGTAACAGTTTTCTCTAATTCATAAAGCGTTAAAAGGACATGTTACTTTTTATCAAGTTTCTTTTTTTCTTTAGGGTATAATATCACTGTGGAGACAGGAAGGACAAAATGCATTGCTTCATCGTCCGTAAATATCACATGCGGTTCTTTAAATATGGATAACAATACCGTGGATGTGAAATGGAAACATTACTTTCATGATGAGCTTGTACAAACATTCCAAGGAAAATCTATGTTAGGTATAAGTCATTGTGATTATCGAGACGGGGGAGACTATATATGTGAATGGATGTCAAATGGTACGAGATTGTCCGGAAGGTCATCTCTAGCCATTATTGGTAAGACGCATTTGAGTATGACATAATTCAATACAAAGTTGTTAATACACTTGAAATCAAATGTTAATAGATTAATATTTAACATCAGTGTTTCATTAAATTAAAGAAAATGTACCTCGCGTTTGTTTCTATTTAGCTCTGACGAATGTCAAATTTACCCTTAAAATTAAGTTGATTTCATAAAATATAATGTCTCAAGATATTAAATGTTTCACATAATTGTTCATGCTAAATATATTTATTGTCCAATCCTTTTTTGTAACCAAAGCCCTTTTAGGTTAACTTGTATATTATCGTGAATTGAATGACGCTTACTGTACATTGTCAATAAAAACATCTAAGAATGAGGTTTTCTGTAGCAAACATTGTTGTTAATATTACCTAAAAAATTATAATATTATTCAAACATTTCAGGTCCCCCAATTATTTCTCAACAGACTATTTCCATTCGAGATGAATTTGTTTTTATATCGATTGATTTTCACTGCGAAGGAGGTGCTCCCGAAATAAGTTGGTATATGAATGACGTCAGATTGGATTTCAACAATGCAGACCACTGGACAACCATAAAAGCGTCAAACATCAGCGTCCAAGTCCATAGACATACGATAAATATTACAGGTTTTATTACAACATTGGTTTTCAACAAAAATCAAATTCCCACCATAAACAAGATTAACTGTCAGGTTCGAAAATATTCGTATAGTTCAGAGGTCGTTGTCAGTAAGGAGGATATACTGGAAAACCTGTACATTTCAATGTCAGACAGGACTGAAATAAACATCTATCAAGACGTCTCCAATGTTACGCTTTCGTCAAAAAAATTTGGTTTGTATATTTATCAATACAGTAAATAATTTAGCAATTTTCACTCAAATTCAGAAAATAAAAAAATAAAAACTAACCGTTTCCAAAAGTTGATTAAAATCATGGATTCGTCATTCATAATGCTTTTGCATAGTAAAAGTATTTATATTTATTTGACCTCATATTAATAAAACACGTTCGCAGGGTGCATTGAAGTAAAACGAAACACACAAGTACACATAAAATAAAATCTTGAGTAAACATACATGATATATCTGAATTTTCTTAATCAATGCATGGTGTATGTCAAATTTCAATTTTAAACATATTGAGAACTACAATTGTGATTCCGATAGTGTATACTTATGTTTTATTTATACATTTATTAAGGACAACATATCCGATTATAAATCCAATTCACGTTTAATCATTTATGTTTTGTTGTTTCTTGTTTAAAAACATATATTATGAATTCATCTGTTACAGGGAATTCGCGATCTACCTTATATATTTCTGTCCCATTGACAACGGCATTTTTATTGATATTACTCTTTGGAGTTGGTTATCGGATGTGGCGATCAAATAAAGGTAATTACTTAGAAAATAAAGAATAGAAACATTTATAAGCAGAACATACGTATCTAAACGTTTATTAACCTTAAAAAACAACATCAACTTAAATATATTAATGTAAGTACTGTACATGCGATGATTGTCATGTACAAATTCAAAGTTTCAATCTCAATTTGATTACTGTTCATTCTATCGTTTTGAAATAAAATTCCCGTGAATATTTACAATTGTATGTAATACGATTTGTGGACGAGAATTGAGACTTATTGGATTATTTTGGTTAAGTTATTTGGGAAAAATACTTTGAATGTTTTGGTAAAACAGAAAACACCACCACTGAGAGTAAAACCAGGCAATAGAAGTTTATCATGATAAATTTTCAAATTTCGTAAATACCCGTCATATGAAAAAAAAAGATAATAACAAAAATCACAATCTCCAAGTAAAACTGAAATAGAAAAATTCCTTATCATTTGGAAAAATACAACGCAAAAAAACAGCAGACTAATGGAAAACAAATATTCTGACTTGGATCAGGTATTTCCTTGTGTAGATAATGGTGGATAAACCTAGTTTTACTGCTAGCTACACCTCTTCCTAAATATGTAAGAAAGACGCAAAAAAAAACATTTTATTGACAATAACATGTGACAAAATAAACAGACTTAATATGATATTGTTTAAATGACGAGTTATTGGTACGTTTAATCGTTAGTTCTTATGTACTGAATTGACTGATACATGGATAACAAACCGTTTTAAAATGCTAAATTATAAAATCAAAAAAATATTGAGAAACTAAGTTGCGACTCAAGAAAGTCTATCCTAAATTATTATGATTATGAAAAAAGTTATGACGGTTACCTTAGATTACCTTAGCCGTATTTGGCCCATTTTTTTGAATGTTGGATCCTCAATGCTCTTCAACTTTCTACTTGTTTTACTGGCTTTATAACGATTTTGATTTGAGCATCACTGATGAGTCTAATGTAGACGAAACACGCGTCTGGCGTACTAAATTATAATCCTGGTACATTTGATAACTATTTACGATAGGTGTTGTCATTCAATTGTATCAATAATCAATGAAATTTAGAATTATCTTTTCTGTCATTTTTTGGTCAATAACTGTGATTCAATAACATGCAGAAAAAAGTGTGCCTCAATCTGTAAGAAAAATATTATTGCCGATATAAGTCACTCTGTTGTAAAGGAAAACACTCATATCTTTATAGACAACTTTAGAGTTCGTTGCATATCCGTCAAACACTTAGGTTTAAGTCAACACCGTTCGGTCAGTTAGGGGCGTCAACAAAATGATAATGCTATATCGCATGAATTATTCAGTATATTCCTATAATTGATATTCAGCGCTGTTATCACTGGGACTCCTGATGAACTTGAATAATGCTAGGATACAGGCGATCAACTCCATGTTTTAAATGACACCACAAGGGTGCATAAATGGACGAACTTTCCAGTGAAAGACAAAACTTGAAAGTGTTCTTTTTTTTTTCAATACACCACCAGTGCATAATAACAATCATATTTACCCTGTTCCTTAAAGAAGAAAATAACAGGAATTCATTTTGCACTAAAATCTATCTTGAATGATCATTCATTGAATAGCAACGAAGATTAGGTCGAAGTATATTACAGTGAGTCTAAAGAAAAAAACGGTCAACCGGATCAACAAAAGCTCACAATTTATAAGAACAACCGGACACACTAGCGTTGTGTATTTTTCAGCAGTTTTATTGTTTATATTTGTATATTAGTACAGCCGTTAGTTCGTTAACAACGTCAACCTGCCCAAAGCTATCAACAAATCATGACTTTTCTTTGTTTTTAAGGTCTAGAAAAAATCCTACAACAAATGGAAATGTAAGTACAACAAGAAACAGCGTTTAAATCCCAAAGATATATCTGCAGATAAACTATTCATATAATATGAATAGCAGACAGTAAATACAAATGGATTGCCTATATGCCATTAAGACATCCGTTAAATGATTAAGTTACAACATTTTTTGTTTTAACGAACTATGATTCATCGTAACATGTTATTTAAGGGATGCTAATGAATTATCGAACCAAACGAACAAATTTGAATGCACGATTTGTTTTATTACACTTGCAATTTAAAAATCAAGTCTCAACTACAAGTTACTGCACTTTATGACCTTGGTGTTGTATTTTAGTGTTCGTATAACAAATTAAAGACCTCTCAGTTGCATACGACTAACACATTTTGAGATTAAGTTTGAAGATAGATATAAGAAGATGTGGTGTGAGTGCCAATGAGACAAATCTCAGAGTTGGTTTAGTTTACATGCAAGAGAGAGATAGAGAGAGAGAGATTTTGTCAAAAGGTCCAATACACGAAATACGAGAGAGAGAGAGAGAGAGGGAGAGAGAGAGAGAGAGAGAGAGAGAGAGAGAGAGAGAGAGAGAGAGAGAGAGAGAGAGACAGAGAGAGAGAGAAAGAGAGAGACAGAGAGAGAGAGAGAGAGAGAGAGAGAAAGAGAGAGACAGACAGACAGACAGACAGAGATTTTGTCAAAATAGTATCAAGTCATAGGTCAAATACACGAATTACGAGAGAGAGATAAATATTATGCAACATTTCAAAGTAATAACCATTACGAGAAATTAAAAGAATAAGTTTGCTCTTCAGGCAAAACAGAGAACATGCTGATATTCCTGTTCAAATGAGGGAGTTAACCATTGCAACTGAAGACCATTATGATGCAATATCAAGTGATTTAGGAAGTACATACTACCATGCAGTAGAATGGCACAATACAGTAACTGTTATGGATAGTGATGATTAAAATAATCCTTCGTCTTATACTGGTGGAGCGTATGCAGACATGTACTGTTCATAATATGATTAATAGAGGCAACAGTAGTATACCGCTGTTTGAAATTCACAAATCTATAGAGAAAAAAAACAAATCCGAGTTACAAACTAAAACTTAGGGAAACGCATCAAATATAAGAGAACTACGACACAACAGAAACACAACATTAAAATGTAACACACACAGAAACGAACTATGATATAATAAAAATGGTGGGTTGAAACTAGTTTTGTGGCATGCAAAACATTACACCTAGATTATTTATTGAACCATGCAACCAACATACTGAAAATTGAAAGACAACGAATCTGTTTTAAAATATTCGTTTGAGACAGTCACACAAAAATAATTATGTTGGATGTTCCGTTTTTAAAAAATTAAATATATTTGTACATTTGCAATTCTTTTAAATAACTATTTGCCAACATGACTTATCGATCTGTTTTACGACGTCTTTACACTAAATCCATTGGATGTTGTATTTGTACTGATAATTTTAGTTTTAGATGGAAGATGTTTTGATTAGTTATTTGTGGCTTTGAACTAGCTGTCAGTAACTGTGAGTACTCTCAGATCTGTATTTAAGTTTCTTTTTGTTGTTTGGATATACACGTACACGGCCACGTCAACTCTGTGTAGTATTTCTATTTGTATCCATCTTATGATAACCCTTTTTCAACTGATTTTTATAGTTAATTTTTGAAGGCCTTACGGTTACCTATAGTTGTTACATTTATGTGTCATTTTTGTCTCTTGGGGAGATTTGTCTAACTGGCAATATTATACCAAATATTTCGTATATTAATTTTTTCATTTGAAATTGTTTAAATAAAAATAATACTTTCGAGCGAACTATGCGGTTTAGCTTTGTTCATTGTTATAAGCATTATGTAGACAATAGTATTTAATTTCTGTGACATTTTGGTCTCTTGTGAAGAGTTGAATATGTGCCGTAATACCATATCTTTTTAAGATTAAGAATAAACCACAAACTGACAATTTGTTTTAACATTTTGAAAATACTTTGCTTAAAATATTTTATATATTTTGTTATGTTTTTTTTTTCCTTTTTGAGGAATGGCAAATAAGGGAGTATAGGACCTTTATCGGGACTCTGGAATCGGGTGTTTTTAAGCTCGGGATTTTGGGATTGACCCTTTTGGGATCCGGGAATTCTTTTTCCGAATTTCGGGATGTCGGGATTGTCATTTGACGATCATTTGCGAGGGAGGGTAAGAGGGGTCCTGATTGTGAAATCACGATCTTAAAAACACGAAATCCCGAAATCCGCTATCGGTTTCATTTGAAGAGCGTGACAGTGACTGTTTTGAACATAATCACTTTTCTAACGGTTGGTTTTATTGTTCTCTGAATCTCATTCACCCATTAAATTTTCTCTGTCTTCTTTACAATTTAGGATTATTGATGTATCTATGTCAGACGGCTGTTTGTCATTTTCAGGATAGCCATACAATTTAATTGAAACAAAGTTTTCTTATAGCTCGCAAAGTTCTAATGACCTCCCTTATATAGAAAATTTTAACACTGTTTCGTCAGTAGTTTTTTTTAAATAAGACGCTGAAAGTTTATCTCAATTTCCATAGCTTCAATATTCTTGAATTTTGGAATATTAATTAGATCATTAGCTATTTCTTGCTGAAATTTCAACTCTCCCTTATCTCTCATTTTATATACCTCATAGACAAAGATCATTAGCAAATGTAAAGCAGTACAAAAATTATCATAGAAAAATAACGGGATGTTTAAAAACGGATCCCCGTCAAATGTATAAAAGAAACGCAAAATAATGAAAAAGGCATAGAGACAAATCACAATAGGAAAAATTGGAAGACAAGAATACAAATATTATATTAAAACAGTAACACAACGACGGGATGAACAAGCACAGAGCCACACCAAACGGATATCACTAATTATTTACTTGGAATAAATAGTAAATAACAAAAAACACTTTATTTATAATATTCAATTTTGTATGTTTATAGTATACAAAAACGTGAAAAGTAATGAAATTAACAGAAAAATAAAAATAAACGGACTTTGAAAAAAAAGGGAGGGCTAAACAAAATTGTCCTATCTACAAGTGAATCCTTTCTTGAAATTATCCGGTCATTATTTTTCTTACAAAACCTCATCCTTCATTTACAACAGTTTATATACTTTTAACATCTAAATGCCCGTTATCTTATTTAGTTCATTTTCATATAAATACAAATGGATAAACGACTATGATACAACAACCCCCAAAAAAGAAACTTAAAAGCCTTTTTTGGAGCAATATTCTGTCTCAAACAATAGACAGAATACAGACTACAGTTGAAAAATAATACTGGAAGTCTGCAACTGATGAAATATAATATCTTTAACAGCTGTTTTACAATGTTTTAGTCTCAGTTTCAACCAAAAACAAATGTTTTTTGGAAAATGACTTTCCAAAAGAGATATATTTCTCATAATGTTTTGACTATTTTGATAGTATCTATTGGACGTGGCTTGGTACTTATAAGTCTCGTCATTACCTTTGTATACTATGATAACTATTTGTATGATGATCTTGTTTTTCTCCTTGTACATCGAATTGGACATACATATTCACCTCAGTACCAGAATTTATGATAAACGTGACAATTTTAATTTTGAATTATCAATTCCCTCCCTCCTCAGTACTCACAATATACACAAATGTACCAACTTCACCTGCATATGGGATATACATTTCCTAACTAAATCGGTATTCAAGAGCTTGCAGCTCCTTCTCATATTTTGTACAACGTCACCAGTGTCTAATCTGAACGTTAATGAACCAAGATTAAGTCAAAGAACGTCTCGTTTTCAACTAAAAAAATTCATGTGATGTTATATCACTTTTACTGTTCTTCTAAGTTAAAAACGGTTAGCCATATTACATGCTTTCAGATGATAAATTCATTTTTTCAGGGTTTTCTTTTTCTGCACTTTTTTTTTATCATTTTTGCTGTATGTTGACTATAAACTCGATGAAAGTTCCAGTATGTCGAATGTTTAGACATTTTCCAAACACAAATAGCTGAGTTAAACCAGAAACTCATAAACAGTTGTAAAAAATATTAGATATTATATCTTGCCACATAAAAATAATAATACTTTACTACTATTACGTGAATTTGTATGTCTGTCTATTGATACCATATCTTCAAGATTATTATAGATTCTATTTAGGACTATGTTATGGGCTAAATAAGAAGAAGTTAAACTGCACACTTTGTCAAATTAGAATGAGTCAAATCGATCCAGTCTCTGATTAAACGTCGCATTCATAAGTTTAAAAACTGTGTGAAAGATCGTCCGTTTTCAGAGAATTTAGAGAAATCAGGCAGTGAATTCATTTCATCTCTTAAGTATGTTGATGTTCCTGCGGACAAAGCTTCAAATAATATTGTCTTTGTATGTAAATCACACTACGGGTGACTTGTAATACAATAAGGAATAAATGGGCACTTAGGTGATCACACATACAAAAAACATATCATTTGACAAGGATGAAATTTTGGCAAATCAAAAGTCCTTCGTGGCTTCAATGAATATTACATTGATCAACAAATCGGAGGAGTAACCTTGTTTCTGTTTGATACCTTAGCTTTACAAAATTCCGTGCAAACAACGGTTTGTTACCGGCTCATATGCTTGGCAACTAGAGAGCACTCCGAACTATTAATTAAATGAAACAATTATGTCTGCAGTAAAAGAGGATCTTCAGAAAAACTGTGAAACTGTTTCCTGGTTAGTGGTATTAACTATGTATAGATCCTAAAAAAAACCTCTAAATAACTTCTGGATGATTCTAAATCTCGATTTTTTTCTTGATACCATACGGCTTATTTGTTATTAGTAAAATAAAAGGTGAAAAAATGCAACAGAGGAACAAGTGGTAAGTATTCTGGAGTTTGTTATTGACAACATATTTGTTGAATTTGGAGGTCGACTTTTTAACAAATTGTCGGCATTCTTTTTGAACAGAACTGTTCGTCTCTCCTATTTTATTTTCATATAAGTTGGAGTTCCCTCGGGCACTTGTTTAAAACTAAAAGATAAAAGAAGTCTTGTCGTTCAATTTCACATTCTGATATATTGACGATGTTCTTTTCCATGTTTCCATTCGCAATCCTTGCAGATTGGGTTCCATTAATATATCCCCCAGGACAAGAAATTAAAGAAACAACAGACACGTGTTACTCCTCCTCATTTTTACTTATACCCCGTTTTTTTTAAACGCGGTCATATCAATACCAGAATCTATTACATACGAGACGATTTTAATTTTGAACTCATCAATTTCCTCCACCTTAGTAGCAACATACCAATTTCGCCTGTATATGGGATATATACATTTTGTTATGTATTTCCCAAATTATTCGCTATGCAAGAGCTTGCAGCTGCTCCTCATACTTTGTTAAAGGTCATACGGAGTCTGTTCTCTTTAAGTAAAATTTAACAATTTTTCGTAAATTTGTCCAAAAGTGTTCTCCTGAAACAACCTTCACAAATTTACTCAAACTTGCCAACAAGCAGTGTTAGGGTATTTAGTTTTAAAAAAGTGTCTGATGACCCTGCCTGCCAACCAACATGACAGAAATGGCTAAGAATAGAACATAGGGAAAATGCAGTTTTTGATTTATATCCCTGAAACTAAAGCAAATGTTTAAGGGGTGCATTATTTGATGCATCAATTGTACATTAAATTATCAGGTGAGCAACACAGGCTCATTAGATCCTATAGTTGCGTTTCTTTGTAACTTATGACATGGCTCTGCATTTATACATCTTGTCATTGTGTTAATGTCTATTATACATTCTTGTATTCTTGTCTTTCATTTTTACTAATAACTTATTGTGATTTGTCTATATGCTTTTTTGAGTTTCTTTGATACACATATCTTTGTTTTTATAGTGATTAAGATGATAACACAATGTTGACCGCTGTTTTCCTATTTCTGACATTATACCTATTAGATGCATTATGTCTGATTATTTTGTCCAATCATCGTTATCAATGAAATAGAATTTAATGCGAGTGTCATACAAGTGAGGGGTGTAGCTAGCTATACAATTGGGGTTAATCCAACATTTTATACATAAAAACAAGTAAAAGTAAAAAGTCTTTAAATCTGACAGTTGTTATCCATTCGTTTGATGTGTTTGCCATTTGATATTTTCCTCTGCGTTCGGTATTTTTGTAATTTACTTTTTGATCAAGACTGTAACTTGCATCCTAAAAGTCTTTTGAGTATCTTTTTTTGTTGGGTTGTTGTCTAATAGTCGAATATACACATGTCATTTATTAATATTAAAATGAAAGGAATCAGACAACTCAGATCGAGTGGGTTAACTTTTTCACCAGAATATTAACATACATGCACTAGGATGTCGGTGTCTCTTATTGTCATTAAGAGAAGTTTGACCTTTTATTTTTATGAAGTCTGGGACGTTACAATGTCTACTTTCTTGATCGACAAAATGGTGTCGATTTTGGAACGTGACTGTACATTGAAAGTCGATATGAGGTAGCAATACAAGAGTTCGCGTTTTGACCCTTTTGTAGTGTTCAAATATGAAAGTTATTGTACAATTAAATAAAAAAAAAAAAACAGCTTTGAACCAATTCAATCTTCAAATTGGTCTAAGAACATCAAGAGTATTTTTTTAAAATATTTTATGGGCTATTTTTTTTTTGACAGTCCGCATGCTCATTGTCATAGCTAGACCGGCCATAAGTCCAGGAATTTATGTAACGTTTACAAACGCTTATCTTCGCGACATTTTTTACGTAATTTTACAACTAAATGAGACAAAAGACACGATTTTGAATTGGTTTCTTGATTATGTTAACAGTTTTACAAAAGGTAACACTCCAAGGGAAGAATGAAATTCTACTTCTGGCGAAGTTTTTCGAAATATGTGACATCTTTACACCCTTTTGCACATTATTTTATAGTAAATAGATCCAGATTGTCGTCATCAATACAACAATTGTTGGTGGTACTTTACCATATTAACTACCGGATATCAAATATATAGAAGATACTGATATCAAACATATGCACACATATGACACAAACAGAATGCTTTTTTTCAACGAAAGCAAGGACAAGGGGATGGTAAAATTAACGTTCATAAATGTTTACCAGTTTTCGAAACTGTGTACAATTATCAAGGAAAACACGTCAATCTGGACTAACATGTTTACCTAAATCAGACTTTATAATTAGCATGGGATAGTTCTGATGAGTTTAAAAACGTTTTGCATGTTTGTTGAATGCTGTAATGTAACAACAGTGTCTCATGTAAGAAGGATATTTTGAATCCAGCAAATTCGTATAACCTCACTGGATAATTATATACTTACTATATGTACCTGTCCGAAGTCAGGAGCATGTGATTTCAGTGTTTGTCGATTGTTACTGTATTTCATATTTGTTTTTTCGTTTATGGATTTTTTCTATAAATTGGCCGCTGGTTATACCTTGTGTTAATTACTTTAAACTTGATATTTTGAAGGCATTGAAAGCTTACTTTGCGGTGTTAGCCTATGCTTCACGTAGTCCGTACATTAACTTATAGTTTAAGATATATTGACTTTCATGGAGATTATCTCGTTGGCAATCATATCACATCTTTTTATTTTCATATTCTCAACCAAGTATTATAGCGAAAAATATAGGTCAAAGCCGCACACATTGTAGAATATGTCCTCCCCTCTATGTAAAGGCATACCACAACAATTATATTTGATTTTCATGTAAGCAGAAATTTATCATACATTTTTTTTTACCAAATTATCTACAAATACCTTTTTGTTCACTATTAACAAATTACCCCGCTTGGTATCTCAAAGTAATAAATTTAAAGCGTATGCTACCATTTAAATGTTGAAAATTATTATGGATTATTCTAGGCCTTTTAGACGATTTTTCAATTTTACATGGGGAATGTTGGTTTACAGGGAAAAGTCAAAAGTTTTGAAAGAACTAATTTCTGAAAAGATCGAGATTTAAGATTATCCAAAAATTCTTCAGAATCCACATATGTTTAATACCACTGTGCAAGTAAACAGTTTCCCAGTATTTCTAAAGACTCTTTTTTACTGCGAACATGTGTTTTTATCAATCTAACATGCAGATGAGTCGGCAATGTATCGTTGTTAAGGTTAGATATCCAATACAAACAAGGTATATCATCCGACTTGTTGTTCAATGTAATGTTCATTGAAGCCATAAATGACTTATGATTCGACAAACTATCATCCTTGTCAAATGATATGTTTTTCTGTGTAAGATTAACTGAGTGCTCATTTATTTCTTATATGTTACAAGACACTCGTAGTAGTACGATTTACATACAAAAACAATATTATTTAAAGCCTTGTCTGCAATTTGAGCTCAATGAGGTAGCAGTTGAAATTTAAACTTTGCTACAGTCGCTATTCGATAGCCATGCTGCTGTAATTGTATAAAACTGAATCGTCTGTAGTATCTAATTACTTTTATCACATTGAATCAAAGTTTAGGCAATGACTAGATTGACTCATGACTAGCCATTTTCTAATGCATGATTCAGCTGTCTATAGAACATACATTTAAAAAAATGTAGTTCCTCTTGAATTTAATAATTACTTTAAGACTCAATTCATAGACTCTTGCTTTTGATATGTCAATCAATTCTTTTACTATATCTCAAAGTGTTTAAGAACGTCATGTGATAGTGTCAAGACTTGCTTAACAAAAATCGTATGCAGGTTTCTATGATGAGTTATTACTATTTACTACACTTTTTTGTTGACGTCTTTGTTAGATTTATTTTTTATGTTTCTTTTAACTTTATAGACTGTGTTGTTTGTTCAGACAATATGACTGCTGAATCCCAATTTTCGACACATTAACCTATTTCGATGTTCAGGTTGCTTTAAAGATTGTGTCAATATAACGGAACTACAAACAGTTGCTATACAAGTAGGGGCTGGGCAACAACATCACCACCAACAACAATGAAAAAAATTATCATAATCTTAATTATATTGATAGCAATAATTTTCATTACATTGATAATTAATATAATTATATTGTTATTTCTATAAATTTTCCATAACAAAATATTGAGTTTGAGAAATAATGTTTAAAAAAATTGTTGATTGTAAATCTTCAATAGACTGATCTTTATAATAAACAATTTCATATTTGTTTGCTCGATACGCATTCCAATAAAAAAAAAGTATACATTATGAGCAGATTTAGGGGCAGAGTAACAGTGGGCCCAGTATCCTCCTTACGGAGCTATATATATGGTACATGAGCATACTTTTTGAATACTGTACTCATAACATTTTTTTGAAATCCTTGTTCCACATCTGTGCATATGCAGTGATATTTTGTTTAACAATTAACTGTGAATATGTCTGAAAACAATGTCAGGCATTATGATTTTGGTTTCTAGATTTCCTAAAATAAATTCCAAACGAAATTAAATTTAAGACAATATCAAAAACAATAACGGGTATCATCAAATTTGTTGTAAATTGAAATCTCCAACGGTCAGCAAACAGATTGTATATAAACAGCAGAATGTCGAAGATAATGTCCATTATTCGGTAAACAGTAATAAAGCTTTTAAAATATCCAAACCAATCTTCTCTTGTACTTATGGAGGAAAATCCTTTCAATAAAGCAAATGTCATTACACCATAGAAAAAGACGTTATACAATAATATTATACTGAACATCGTAACGGATAATCCACTTTCTCTATAGCCAGTTCGGTTTATTCCACATACTACAAGAAATCCACAAACATTAATCAATAATCCCATTGCAGTACGGATCATTAGAACTTTCAACTTTTTCTCTTCTATTCTATCATTTGGAGACTTCAGGATTTCATATAACGAAAGAAGAACTGCACACGAAATATCCAAATAATCTTCCGAAAAACACATTTTTACAACAATAGCCAACGACTTTTCGGATCAATAATAGTATGCACATCTATAACAGCGAGTGTTCCGAGTGTACAAACATTTAAATATTAAATACCTGTTTATCTTTCAAGGATGAACAAAAGTCCACATAATACCAAGAAAAACGATACTTGATAATATCACTTGTTCATTTAACTGGGTCACAATATTAATATTTACAAACTGTCTCGATAGGTGTATTAGCAGTGAATCGTTTCGTTGTCGTGGTATTTAAAGGGACACATTTCTTACATTATTTGTACCGTTTCAAGTTATATTTTGTATTTCATTGAGTATAAAGAACTTACACTTACACGACAGACGGAACAGTGAAATCCACCAAAGAGGAATATTGATTATTCGGAATCAGTTGTGGAATATGTATGCTGTTTGATTTGAGATTTGTTCATTTGGATAGTAGCGATGTGTTGCGGGTGTATGTGTGCATTTTATGTAGATTTATTATGTTCATTCATGCTTAGTAATTATGACAGATTTGTACATTATTTAGGAACAAAACATCAAAATCAAAAGGAAACAAAAACATTAACTAAAAAAGTTAGGATCTTACTACTTCGGCTAGGAATTGGATATTTGATCAACATAGCATTATTTCTAATTGTTTGTTTTGTCAACAGAAAAACTAAGGACGAAGGAGAAGGCGGGTTCCTGCTATTTTGTTCAATCGTAATTTTCGCAGTATGCTTTTATGCGTTTATAACTTTTTCTCTAGTATACAGACTTTCACGGTTTTCAAGTAATGTGGACGATCCTAAAGCCGAATATAAAGTCTTAAAATATCAAAAGTTTATGATGGTATACAAATGTTTGGATGTCATTTTCGACACAGCGGTGTTGCTTTATAGTTTTATTTTAGCAGATTGGGATTTAACAAAATTTACTATTGCGGCTACTGCGGTTTTATGTACCGATATAGTGCTGAATTTAATTGTGCTGATGAAAAACTGTTGTTCCGACGAGGAAAAAAGCAATCAATATGGTTCAAGTGAAAATAATCAAGCGTTTGAAGCTGGTGAAATACAAGAGGTAAGAATGAAATAACAAACATATACATTGTATATTATTACCTGGAAAACTTAATATTGATGAAGATATTTTAAAATCTTTTTGAAATGTATTAAAGATAGCGTTCTACAGCTGCATGATAATACTTTTATTATATTTTAACCTCTAAACGTTTTTTGTGTATTTGTTTTGTTCCGTTTCTTTCTATGAACTTTTCAGTCCTTATGTATGTGTCTTTAAAATCATATTAACACATACGTGCAAGTAGTAACACTATTTGGTTTGCATATATATTTTAGGAATGGTGCGTCAAATATAGAATCTAACTTGATGTGCATATGATAGTTCCACGGAAACTGCTATAAATAACAATTATTCAACGATAGTAATTTGAAAGAGACTCATATGTCGATCCGAACATCATATTGACTTAAAAAATATGGTTGTTTTATGCCGATGTGCTTTGTTTTTATACCTCTGTTGTTATTTTTTTTTATATATACATATGTTATGTTTTATAGTGGTCAACATTATAACACATTGTGGACAATGCTGTACCCTATTTTTGACATTTTTACCTATTAATCTGTTTGTTTTGTTCGCACATCGTTGTTAATATAATGGATATTTGATGCGACTGCCATACAAGTGAGAGATTCAGAGGTTAATCAGGTTCAATTCACCATTTTCTATTTGGTAAAATGTCAGTACCAATTCAGTTATTTGACAGTTGTTACCTGATCTTTTGATATTGCAACTTGATGAGGGCCTTTCCGTTAAGGATTTTCATCGGAGTTCAGTATTTTTGTGAAATTACTTTTTATTTGATTTCATATTACAGCACAGATCGGTGGTTATAGATCATAGAAATGTTAATGTGGAAGAAAGAATGCAACAGAAAGGTAAAATGTATACTATGAACCTATTATTATGCCGTATGTGTGGTTTATACGCAAATGAAATAGCAACCCGTCGACAAAAAGAACCTGCTAGAAAACAAATAACAAATGCCATCAATAGACGGTAAATGTAGTATTCACTAATAAAAAGAAGTTTATACAATATATCAAACTATAAATAGAAAAAAGTATAAAATCATACAGATAAAGGATACTACAGATACAGCAAAGTCTGCCTAATATCTTGACTTACATCTAGAAATTGAAAATGAGGGTCGGTTGAAAACAAAACTTTACGACAAAAGAGATGATTTCAGATTCCCAATTGTGCACTTACCATTTCTATGTAGCAACATTTCAGCAGCGCCTGCATACGAAGTATATATCTCCAAATTGATACGATATTCCCGGGCTTGTATTTCCTATCATGATTTTCTTGATAGAGAATTGCTCCTCACAAGGAAGCTATTAAGACAAGAGTTCCAAATGGTGAAGTTGAAATCATCCCTTCGTAAATTTTACGGACGCCATCACGAGTTGGTTCACCGTTATTGAATAACTGTTTCACAGATGATATCGGATATGTTCCTCATGTAGAAAGTACAATACCCTTCCCTTTTCACGAATGTGACCTACCGAATTAGACTAATTACCGGATTTGTAGTACCATAAGCAACACGACAGGTGCCACATGTGGAGAAGGATCTGCCTACGCTTCTGGATCTCCTGAGATCAAACCAAGTTCATGGTGAAGTTCGTGTTGCTTAGTCTTTAGTTTTCTAAAGTTTATGTTGTGTCTTCTGTACTATTATTTGTCTGTTTGTCTTTTTATTTTAGCTAAGGTGTTGTCAGTTTATTTTCTATCTATGAGTTTGACTCTCCCTCTGGTATCGTTCGTCCCTCTTTTAAATCATTTAAGGTAGCACAATACAAAGATTTTTTTACTTCCAATCACTAACCTTTGAAATGCTGTAACTTTCTTATGAATGCATAGAAAATAATAAAAGAGGTATATATAGATAAATAAAAGATTAATCTTTTAAATGAATGCAATATTTTTTAATATGCAATCATTATGTAATCAATTATTATGTAATTAGTGGCAAAATCTGGGTAAGTTCACTTGAATGAATTTAGCTCTATCATCTCTTCAACTATACAGAAAATTTTAACGAAATCTTAATCAACACATCATGGGCTTCAAAAGGGTGTCTCAGATTGTCTCTATGGTGTTCCATTCTCTCATAAATCTCTAATTAGTGTAAACATCCTAACCACGTAAAAGAAGATAATGTTTAATTAGGTGTAAAATTTGTTCTATACATTCTATCTGAAATCTGAGACACTCTTTTGTAGATAATGGCCATAGGAACAACATAAAATAAAATCAACCCTCTAGGGATACTTATGCAGAAGCTAATTTCATTTGCAAGTGGAAATTTGGTAAAAAATATTTTAGACTAAGTTAACATTATAATTGGTTACATAATTGTTGCATAATACTAACATTCCATTAATTTGAAAGAGTAATCTGTTAGCTATCCAAAACTACCACTTTTATAAATTTTCAAGCATTATTAAGAAAGTTACAGCATTTTAAAACTTGGGAGTTGGAGTTATAAAATCTTTGTATTGTGCTACCTTAAGAGATCATTTATACCAGATTTTAAAAAAAACAATAAAAACACTAAAATATAGCATGAGAAAACTTTAAAATTACTGACGACGTTCCAAACTCTGTAGCGTGACATGAACAATCGAATGGTGATTTTTCTTTCCTTTTATTTAAAACGTCTTTTTAGAAACAGGAACGTATTTCTTCGGGAAATGTATGATAACATGCCAAACCGTCTTTAATTCTATATTGACATATATAAAACTGTCAACAGTGACCGGTAAATAGATCCTTTTCTGACAGAAAAAAGTTAATAAAAATTAAAAAAAAATATAAAAATGTTTTCAACAACAGCTAATGTTATATTTATGCAATTAATATGGATACAGAAAAAAAATTAATATGTGTGATGAACAGGTTTGATAATGAAAAGTTTGATACATCGTATGATTTATTAGTATCATTGATATACTAGATTCAATAACACTCAGACGAACCAAGTTTGTAATATAGTCGTAGTTGTAAACACATCATATAAGAACGTCTTTAGCTGTTTGTCCGGTGTCAAAATTTACCAAGTTTATGTTTACTTTAAATATTGTCGACGCAACTGCATCCATTTATCTTCGTTTGGTAAATCGAAATATGCATGCATTTACACACGGTTCATTGCAAGTATGCAAACGTATCTTGTTCCATACAGGTTTCCTCACTCAATACATTTAAAACATGTCTTTTATTATTAGATATGGAAAATTCATCTGAAGTGGAAAAGTCTTCTGATTTTGTCCCAGAACCAGTTGCAATGTCCAATTTAGATACATCATCAGATTGGGTAACATTTTATAACTCTTATACATCATATATAAATTTTCTATATAAATGATTGACACCTGTGAAAATTTGTTGATCGTACAAACAAGAATTATAACAATATTTTGAAAATTAAGAAAAGTACTTTTGTATACAAATTGTCTACACACTGGACATAATGAGATGTTTAATATATGATTTAACAGTTTTTTCTAGCGGTTATTGGTGTGTAAATTAAAGCGATTAACTAACAAACTGAATAAAAGTCCGAAGAATTCATCCTTCGGACTTTTATTCAGTTGGTGAGTAATCATTTCAATTCTTAGCAGAACATTTGCAATTTTAATTGATATGTTTTTATTCATTGGCTTATATTTACTATTAAATTCTCAATAGACTGGTCGTTACTAAAGAGTAAGCCGCCATATTGACTACATGTATGTGCGAGTATAATACAATATTATCGAAAATGTGATGGCACATATATTTATTCCAAAAACGATCTTTTGATGAGATATTTTCGGAATTTGAAGCGAACAAATAACGAAATAACACGAAGATTGGGAGTTTTTATTTGTATCATGGCATTTTTGTCATGACAGTAACTCGATAAGATTTATCATTTTTTTTTTTTTTTTTACTCCAATTGATTCTTTATTGCACATATTGCTGTTTAACAATTAAACTTGGTGTACAGATTTATCATACTATTATCATACTATTTTGGGGATTTTATTTTATTGAAATGTTATGCCTTTTTCTTGCTTCGGTTCTTGCTCAACCAAATATTAATTTGGTTTTCAATTTCAATTAGCTTAGAACCCCTAGATAACATGCATGTATATAGCGCATGAATAGATCACATTGAAAGTTGTTTCGATAATATGGTTTATCGAAGTGTAAATTAAGTGAAAAAATTTCTAATTGACCGATCCAATTTAATTATCTTTAGATATGTAGATCATATTTAAATTAAAAGGTTTTGCAACTCAAAGACTTTCATGAGCATCATTTTGACAAATGTTTTATGCATATTAGCGATAATCTTTTTCATCGATAAGATTTAACTGTTGTCGAATGTTACTCTCACGATTATATATATGATTACTTCAAAGTCCATTTTAAATTATGTCTTTCGATACAAAATACATGTAGAACACTTGAGTGCATTTTGTTTAACATAAATAGAACATAATAGTAAAAAAAATGACTAATCATGCTTTAATGAATTTCAAGTTTACCAACGGAGTAGTGTATATGTAGCATATGAACCACATGAATGATATCAAGCGAATTTAAAATGATATAATAACAAAAATGAATGAATAATTAAATTCATAGCCCTCATACACTTTAAAAAAATATCCCTCGCATGCCTCCAATTTCTAAAAAAGGTGTTATTTTTTTCAGGTATCAGAATCGAATTAATAGTATCAGATGCAGTCAGCAAAGTCTTTTGAGAATTGTGAAGTTAGGAAACCAGGAATTCATATCAACTAATCATGTATCTATTATTTTGTCAAAAATTCAAGAGAAGTCTTGGTCATATCTTCAAACGGCCATTGCCTTTAGATAAAACGCAGACGTATAATCTTCAGAAATAAACCCATCATAGATTCCAGACGAACGTTGCGTCTGTAAAAGACGCATTAGTGACACTGCATTAAAACAGTTTAAAAGCCCAAATATGTAACGAAAATGAATAGCATTGAAAAACAAAAATTCCGAAAGGTTTGGTTATATTTAGCTAATGGAGAATTAAACAGACCATATACATGATATATGAACTGAAGTTACAAATAATAAATGTTTGTATAGTATACAATCTCCATAACTTAGTTACGCTAATATTGTCATTTTTTTTTTTTCTCTTATTGACAGAGGAAAATACAATCTCTGTTGGGTATCTAGTGATTGAATTTTATCATACATAGAGATCAAGGACATTTTTATGTAATATCGTTTCTTTAGCAATTAGTCAAACTTTTTTTAAAAAGGTTATGCTCAATCTCAAAGATTTTAATTTATCATTGGAAAAGCAAATCAAATATATCACAATTCAAATATATATAAAAATCAGAAGGATTTTTCACATTAATTTTCGTGCATGAGGGAGCTATGAAGATTCGTTTTATCCAAGACAATTAATATTTCACGAGGGAAATGTCCGTGAGCATTTTAAATTTCCGAAGGTGAAGAAATCTGCATATCTCCCAAGGCCAAAGCAAATTAATGTTTTATTCCTTTTTTACTAACTGAACATTTAATATTACTTTAAATAACTTGTTCTTTTTCATTTGGTTTTTATAGCTAAACACGACATTACAAATGTTTATGTATTATAATTCAGAGCTTGTACGATATAAGGTGTAATTTAATGTAGATCTTCTTGGCATCAAATAAAAACGTTTGGGGAAAAAAACAGCATTGAATCCCTCGATCATATCCCAAAGTTTTGATGTTAAATAATCAATATTATGTGTAAATTGTTAAGGCCCTCAATTATTTTCTATATTTATGATCTATTTTCAATTAAACGTTCTGTGAATATTGAGTAATTAGTGGTTGCTTAATGTCCAGTTGCAATAATTGCATGCATGTTTAATTTAGCATGTATAAGAGACCATATTGACAAAAGTCGGGAAAACTTTGAAGGTCACTTTAAGATGAGAGTATAGTAAATAGGGACAGAAACTTTGCCTTGCAACGGGCCAGCTACAAACCCATCAAAGATTGTTACAAGGTTTCTTTACGTATAAGACTAACAAAGGCCAGAGGCTCCTGACTTGGAACAGGTGCAAAGGTGCAACGGTGTTAAGCATGTGTTATGAGATCTCAGACAAACCCCTTATAACTTTAACCAATGTAGAATAAAGAAACACTCACACCACCAATTAAAAGTCCCTCTCTGTTCAACCAAATTTTGCAATTTTCACAGCTTTCTAAATATTTTACCTGAAGTTTAACTTCAAAGAAACCAGGTATATCCTGAATCGTGCATGTATCAGCTTTCTACATGCCAATTTTCAACAGATTGTAACGGAAATCGGCATAGTTCATTTGTTTTGATGTGAAATACCAGTTGTCGTTTCCTGTTAGTTGTGTTTCTATATGTATATACTTTTCTCCATAGTTGGAGCACCATCTGATACTTAAAACACCCCTTAAGTTGGTAAAGTTATAGGGATTTTCACCCCTTTAAGTTTAATGGATTGATCCATATGGTAGTATATAAACCAGCTGAAGAGAGAGTAACTTTATCAGTTTTATGTGGACCGTTGAAGTGATAACTAAAGGCAACAGTAGTATACCGCTGTTCAAAACTCGTAAATCTATGGACAAAAAACAAAATCGGGGTAACAAACCAAAACTGAGGGAAACGCATTAAATGTAAGAGGAGAACAACGACACAATATTAAAATGTAACACACACAGAAACGGACTAAGCTTTAAACAAAATCTGATGAGAATAACAAATATAACATCAAAACCAAATACATGAATTTGGGATAGAAAAGTACCGTGACACGTCTCAGAGTAATGTAAATTCACACTAAAATATAAGAGAAAACAAACGACACAACGTAAAAATGTTACACACACAGACACGAGCTATGATATAACAATGGCCATTTTCCTGACTTGGTACATGACATTTTTAAAGAAAAAATTGGTGGGTTGAACCTATTTTTGTGTCATGCCAAACCTCGCACTTTAATGGCAATGTTAAATATAACATTAAAATGACAACATGATATTACAGGACTACAATACAAATAAATAGGAGAACGTATTAGGCAAAGAAACACATGTATAATAGATAACAAAAGGCATCAGGTTTAAAATTCAATACGCCAAAAAAACGCGCCTCGTCCACACAAGACTCACCAGTGACGCCAAGATATAAAAGTTCGAAAGTCAAAAAAAGGTACAAAATAGTACAGCGCTGAGGATCAAAAGTTGAAAAAGGTTGTGCCAAATAAGGCTAGGGTTTTCTGCTTGTGATAAGAACATCCTTATTATTTAGAACAATTTATGCTATTGCAAACAGTAAATTTTATCCAATGAATATAAAAGATATACATGATAAAACTGAAGTCTTAACTAATTACAGAAAACAAAACCCGCATACATAATACAAAGACCAAAAAATACAGAAAATAGACACACCCGACTTAGTCCAGGCCTCAACGCAAAAAGTCATAAAAATGACGTCACATACGAAGTGGTGAAAAGGCACAAAAATTACGTCACATTTGAATTTCTGAAAGAGCACAAAAATGACGTCACATTTGAAAAACTATATCTCAAAAATAAGATAGAATAAAGATTGATTTAAGATTATAATAGAACTAAATACTGATATTACATTTAAATACAATGCACATTTCAATACTTATCAATAGCAATTAACTATATTATATATATGTCCGGTTTGTTTTGAATCTGACTTCAAACATCAGGGATTATTTTCCTGGTAAGTAGAGTGAATAAAGTGATTCCAAAGGATATATATAAATAGTGTTCGAATTTATATGTGGATATTGCAATAGTGACAGTGATACAATGTATAAAGTGAAACTTATATATATATATAATAAGTTATTTTATTAATGAGAATACAACGTGCATACTTGCTGGTGTTGCTAGTTGTAATATTGTGAAAGTGTATTAGTGAGAAAGTGCACTGTGTTAAATCTTACCAGTTTGGAGAATATTCATTGTGTTGGAACTCATAGGGATAGTTGGTGCGTGAGTTCAGCTGTGTTAATATATGTATATATATTCTTTGTGCATTGAAAGGTTTGTGCAAGTGTAATTGTGTCAATGTGATATTGTGGTTAGTTGCAGACATACAAGATGATACTACTTATTGGTGGACGTTGTAAATAGAAGTTGTATATATGTGATTTTGTGTTCATACGTTTTGTGTGATACTTCCTTGGTGCATGTTGGAAAGTAATCTGTTGGTGACATGGTGTAATAAAGGGCCGTATGCATGTTGCATAGTAATCTGTTGGTGACATTGTAAATAAATCGGTCTGATACATGTACATGTTGCATATATATAGTGATTGCATAGTGACATTGTGTATACATATTTTGTTATGATACAATTTGTGTATGAATTGTGAATGAGGTACTTCACTTTGGATTTTGATTTATGTGCATCGTTGTGAATCCATTTTTGAATGTTTTGAATAGGACAACTGGTTGTGGTGAAAAATTGAGTTGAACACTTGAAATCCTGATTTATTCAGATACGGATCCATTGATCGCCCGGTTACACGTTACAAATTTGGATGCAGCGGTGGGATTTCATGTGTTTACTTCGTTACTGTAAATTCGCATATGATTGAAAGTTGTTGTTATATTTCAAAGTTATTTGTGTGTTGCGTTTGTAGTTTAAGTATAGTACATTTTTTAAGTAATAAAAAACATTAAGTCAGTTGATATTGAAATGGCAGAGAATTTGTTTGATTCGGAATTTGCAGTTTTAACAAGTGACATTGAAAAATTAGAATACAGCTTAAAACAAAGATTTAGGCATTCACTGCTCAATATTGATCATGTAAATTTATCTACGTTGAAAAGTGTAAATTATTCTAGAGATACACGTGTGATGATTGCAGTAAGGATGAAAATGAGGTAACCAGAAATTCTTTTTAGTTTAGGGACATAGCAGCACTTTTCTGAAAACATGTTTGTTGAAAGTGAATATTTTGTTGACAAAGAGACTCTGCCTTTAACATATACAATTAGGCAAATTGAAAATTGTAGAGCCGATGATAAAAGAAGGACGAAAGATACCAAAGGGACAGCCAAGCTCATAAATAAGATGTATCATATTTGTATATAAACAGTTGTGTCGTGTATATAGTGTACATAGAGTTAAATATGTTTATTTATAAGTCCGTCGGATGGGGACATTAAATCCGAGGCCCCATGTACAGGAACATGTCACGCCCTGTGCATGTAAAAGACCCTTCCTGCAGATTTTGTTAAGAGTAAGCTCCTAGAGGCCACTGCAGAGGCACAATTTGTTAGGGACCTTTTAGATTTATTCTTTGGTAGTGACGCTCAAAATTACACACGTTAATAGGAGAGAGGTTAGTGTTGGAAACAGGGATATTTTGAAGTAAGAAGTTTTTAAAAGTTTTATTCGGACAAAAAAAGAAGTCCTGTGAATAGTGTTTGTGTATAAGAAGAAACTTAAGATCAATATGTTTGATATGGCTGACTGGAATTTGAACATACAGGTAGACTGTATCTACGGGTTGTGCCTTGTGATGTCATCATTTCAGACCTGTTACTTGTGTTTCTATATGTATAATATGTATATGATTTAATGTCCGAATTCTAACAGGACGTGGCTAAGTATTTGTACATCCCGCACAGCTAAACGAACAGCCCTTGTAGGCAAGGGTTAAACGGCCGATCGGAAGAAGAGTCAAGTGACCCCAGTCACTCATGGGTTGATTCTTGGAATGTCTAGTCTTGACTAAATTGAATATCCATTGCAAGTAGTCAAACCCTGTTTAAAACTACATGAAACGATACAAGGCAATGTATTTTAAATATGATGGAAATGGATAGAAATACATGGTACCAAGCTAAATAATTGCACAATTGGTATAATAGTTAGAGTGTAATTTTTTGTCGTACCTATACTTATTTCAAAACCATAGCTTTTAAGACAAATACGCGATTTTTTATGTAATTTCAAAAATTCAAACATCGATATTAGAACTTCAAACTTAAAACTCAAAACTGAAACATGGTCTTCATAAAATTTTGAATGTCTTTACAGGTATTTAAATACTTAATTTTCATTTTCGAAATTAAGTGCCGATTTTGTCACCCTTTTCCGCAAAGTTACTGAGTTCAACAAAAAGTTTTTTTCTCACTGTCTAAATTGGCCAGATTTTTTTAATCAAACGCACGATTCTACGTCAGAAATTCAACCATATGTTTGTTATATACGGTAAGGATTTGGTCCCATTACAATCTTTCAATCCTAATGGTCGGATTTACAATAGATTGATAAAATCGTACAATAAAAAAGCAAAATGAGGTTATTCCATTTGAAGTATGCCCTCTGTGCTTCTTTAATTTTTGTTTATTTTGTTTATTTTTTATAGTGATTAATTTGATAACACAATGTTGATTGCTGTACCCTTATTTTTGACATGTGTATGCCCCACCTACGATAGCAGAGGAGCATTGTTTTGTCTGGTCTGTGTGTCCGTCCGTCTGTCCCGCTTCATGTTAAAGCTTTTGGTCAAGGTTGTTTTTCATGAAGCTGAAGTCAAATAAATTTGAAACTTAGTACACATGCTCCCTTTAATATGATCTCTCTAGTTGTAATGCCAAATTAGAGATTTTCATTCAATTGCACGGTCCACTGATCATAGAAATTGATAGTGTGAGTGGGGCATTCGTGTACTATGGACACATTCTTGTTACCCATGGTCTTTTTGTTTTGTATACGCATCGTTGACAATATAATTGAGTTTGATGCGACTGTCATACACGTAAGAGGTTATGCTATAAAAGAAAATGCCTGTACCAAGTCAGAAATATGACAGTTGTTATACTTTCGTTTGATGTGTTTGAGCTTTTGATTTTGCCATTTCATTAGGGACTTTCCTTTTTGAATTTTCCTCAGATTTCAGTATTTTGGTGATTTAACTTTTTTCAATACAGTATAGTATGGCTAAGACTTCTGCTTACTGCTTAAAGGGAGGGGTTACACTTATACTCTACGCGTATGTTTGGTCCATACAAGTATACGCATATGGTAATGACCCAAATGGTCCAAATACACATATAGTACGGAACATAGATATAATTGTTTAAATGTAATGATTAGTGTCTTAATCTAAACAAAGTATTTTCAGGGTCATCGGGCAACCATGCACTAAGTATAGAACCTGAAATGGTTATTGTAGATCATTTTTGTTTTTCATTAATTGCTTTTGTAAATAGATCAGGCTGTAAGATTTCTCTTATGCATTATTTAAAATTTGTCGTGTTGGTGTATTTTAAAGCTTGCTATGATGTATGGAATTTGCCCATTGCTGAAGGCCATTCGATGACTATTTTATCTAAAGTCTACGTTATGATGTTTATGGTGGTCATTTGTATAATTGCAAATAATACGACACATTATTTTAAATATTGTATACACTGTAGCACTCCAACATGCACACAAGTTTCGAATTTCTGCTTAATTTTACTTCCAAATAATTTTCGTGTGTATGTTTCGTTGTCAAATGACAACTTTGAACTAATTAAATTTTGAAAAAAACATAATCATACTGTTTCCCTTCTCTGTCTCCAAAAAATCGTGTTAGTATGAATTAAAAATCCAGCATGATAACCTCAAGTTCTCAATTATTGCTTGATGCCAAAACCTTTGGTATTGACCTTATATATTGTTAAAAATGGGCAACTGCTTCATTTTCTAGTTCTTCGCATACTATGTTATATATATATATATATTGAACCAGTCCATTTCAGAAATATACTACAACATAAAAAAGGAATAAATTAAAGACAAATTGAACCAAGAGAATTTTTCTATACGACTGGTTGTCGAGCTTTGAGCCATTAGAGTTCACCAGTGATTTGTGACAGGTAGATCGAAATCTCAAATACTATCTATCTAAATTATAGTAGTTCAAATTTCAAAATAAACGAAAGTTTTTTAGATGAAATTTTGGTTTATTATTTATTAATCCGACATCACAGTTTACATCTTTCAAAATTGTTACCTTAATCACGCAGACAGACGGACGGACGCAAAGTTGTAAGACCCACGGATGCATAGATCAGGAATTTTATCGCCCGCATACTAATTTTAAAGTTGTCGGGATATGAAAAAGGAGGTGTAAAAGGTTTTATTTTGAAAGTTATTAGTTTTCGAAATACATGTACACATGTATTATGCAAATGTTTCCCTCTTTCTTTCAATTTCTAAATAGAAATGTCATTGAACATAAATAACACGCAAAACATTTCTAAATTTCTGAATAGATAAGAACAGATAAATTGCATGCAAATAGTACAAAAAATCCACCTAGAGCACGTCTTGGTCTTTGTTTAATATTAATTGTATATTTGTGTTGTTGTTTCTTTTTAGATTTTCTAAAATGCAACGGTACACTTTTGACTTAATTTTTTTTTTGCGTGTGTCACTGTGTGTAGCAAAGTTTTGCAATACAGCACAAATTTCGTTTTAAACTACCCGGGAGAAATAGTTTTTCAGAATATTACTTTAGTCTAGTTAAGCTTAAGAATTGTATACAATTTTAAGTTTTAAGACAGGTGGTATGACACTGAACAAAATGAAAATAAATTTTACTAAAATAGATAGTACTTTCACTTAAAGACACTTTGCATTAAATGTAAAAATAGATCGTGACCGTAAAAAAGTTCAATATATAGAACGTATTACTATTAGGAAATACATACCTTAGCAAAACGATGTATTCCTGTTAGCCAAAACTGATACTAAGGTTGAGAAATATGTTATTTAGAAAAGGACAGGATTCAGGAACAATTTTTTTTATTAAAGCAGACGACACGGGACACGCCGGTGACGGTTCCCAGATCATTTGGAAATGTTCATGTCGGACCGGATAAAGCGGTTTCCTTGAAAGATTATCGGCATTTTTTACTAAACTTATCAGAAATAATATACTAGTTTTGTCCTATATGTATAGCATACGTTAGCTAAAGGCGCGATTTAATCAGATTAACATTGTATGGTTTCCCTGTATATTTTTTTTTTACAAATTTCATATAAAACCTCACTAAAAAAAATTGTGAAGGCATATTATGTTGGATTTTCACAAATACAGAGTTAAAAGACGCAGAATCGTCTAAAGTATACTAGTTTAATTTGACATAGTTTTGTCGTCCATTACTTATGTTTCTCATGTTATGAACATGTATAACAGTTTTTACAATTTAATTTCGTTGAAATACATAAGAAATTTCTGAACAAAAACACATAGCCAGAAATGAGTAGTGGTTTTGCTAATTAATATTCATAATATGTAAATGAGAATTGTACCACGTGATAGTAGTTTGAACTGGACTGGCTTGATAGGCTTGATATCATTAAAATCTTTAAAACACGGATATTATAAGTTGCCCGTCACAGAGTCCTTATTTACTATCATTTTGATATTTCCGTAAAGTTGTGCACAAGGATAATAGTTACGCTGAACGGTGCCCACTGGTCACCCTATAAATAGTACTCTTCTGTGTAGTAATATTGTAATTCTAAAAATAGAAAACTAAATATAGACAATTCTTCTTTCTATTTAGCAATACACCATAGATCTAGAGCCTGTCACCGTCTGTATTATCTGTAAGTAAAATTAACATACCGAGCAATTGAATACAACGAATAACACAAACTTAAGTTTAATTAAGTCATTCAAAGCAAAATATTCGTTTCATTCATTTTGCATGATTTGTCATTTGTGATGACACGTTTTTTTAAATGTTCGAATCACAGACTAGAGGGAAATTTTCTTTTTTCAGAAGTCCTAAGAAAATGTAGATGAGAGTGGAATGTATGCATTTGATTTATTGTATCAAACCTTTAATATGATGAAAACATACACTATGTTTATATAATGCTGCAACTATTATTCTTTTTGAACTTAAAACTTGCAATCGTTTCTGGTAAAATGGCCACTTAGGCTTGATTGAACAAATTATGTTTCGTTTCTTGATTACCTTACACAAATATTGATTTGAATCCATGTGGTCATCTTAACCAGAAATTGGATTTGTTAACCTCTGTTGGACTTTATATGCTAGAATAGGGTAACTTCTGGTCACCTTATTCATATATTGTAAATAATGGATTTGGTGACCTCTGGTCACCTTATGTTAATATTAGATTTGGTGACCTCTGGTCACCTTATGTTAATATTGGATTTGGTTACCTCTGGTTACTATATGCTGATTTCAGATTTGGTTACCTCTTTTATCATCTGTAGGAAATGTAAGACAATCGAAGAGGGGAAAAAAAAGAACAAGAACAGGTTTGATATGCATTACTGGTTCAGCAAGACTATAGAATTTTATTGCATATTACATTTAAGATATTACTAACACTCAACAGAATGAACAGGTTTGATATGCATTACTGGTTCAGCAAGACTATAGAATTTTATTGCATATTACATTTAAGATATTACTAACACTCAACAGAATGAACAGGTTTGATATGCATTACTGGTTCAGCAAGACTATAGAATTTTATTGTATATTAGTGAATATACTTGATTCTCAAAGAAAACAGTTTATGCTGGTTTAAACACATAAATTGATGATCTCGTGTTTTTTTTTAAAAGCATTCATATAGTAGTAGGTAAGGAACGGTGAATGGGTCGAAAGGAACAATCAAACTGAAATTTGGAGAACAACTGACAAAGCTGGGCAAACAAATAAAAAAAGATGGAAAGTCAAAACTGCAATCATTATAATTCTATATAGAAAAAATAAAACTGAGCAACATAAACCCCACCAAAAACCAGGGTGGTCTCAGGTTATCTAGAATGAATAGCAGATCCAGCTCATTATGCGGTGCCTATAATATTGGTCATGCTTGAGTTTAGAATCCCTTGGTATATTATTGTACCATTAGAAATCATATGTCTACTGTGAATCATATACATGTCGCTTTGCCAATCTGTAAGACATTTTTTTTAAGTTGTAAGAACTTTTATAACGGTGCTTTATATGTCTTATACATATATTTATTAGCCTAACTGCAGGAAAAGATCACAACTGTATCTCACTTCATTTTCAGGTGATGTTGACTATCAAGTACAATCCTTAAATACTTTAACCGAGGCTCTTGTCGATAAAGAAGCAACCAAAAAGGCAGTGTGCAGAAAAATGAAAGGGACATCTGCTAATCAAAAGGGTGACATTGAAAGAAATAAGTAAGTGTTGAGGGGAATTCATTTATTCAGATTTTACGAACATTGGATCTATAATGGCTACAAAAGCAATCGTCTTCTTGACATCTTTATTACATACTAAGAGTATGGAACAAAATACATAATAGAAAATGCAAACATCTAGATTAACATGAAATATATAAAACATACATTTTCCAAATACCATGATCATTATGTATTCATCTTCTAAACAATCAATTATAAACTGAGTATTCTCATCTATTCAATTAATTGCTTATCTGTTTCAATAAGTATTCTAGACTAAATTTGTAACAAATTCAGATCAAAAATTCATAATCAAGTCTATAATGCAATCTATCTTTTTGCACTCGAGGTCTACAAATGTATATATAGAAAATGAGCAAGTGTGTTAACTGCGAATGGAAATGTGTAGTTATCATTTTAATATACAGAGAAATGACACATCATAGGTAATTGAAAAAATAACATGATTCAAACACAAACTTACTACCAGCTGTTCAAAAATATATTTTGTTTGAATATAACTATATGGACACGGGGAATATGTCAAAGAGACAACAACCCGACCAAAACGTAAAAAAAACAACTCAAGGTTGTGCAAGTTTCATATTTCTCTGTGTACTAAATAATAAACTTATCAAAGCAAACTGACATGCAATCAATCATTTTAAAATTATTAGCATCGTTGGAATACTAACTATAAAATCATATACAATCTACTTCTTACTGGTCATAAACCTGAAACAATCCACACTACAATTTTATCGGAAAGCTAGGTATTGTTGATATGTATAACATTGCTTTTCTCATATTTTTTTTAACGGTTTAACATGCTCTATTTTATTGTAGCTAGGAAACATTTGAAACTATTGAATACAATTTTTGTTATTAATGACATAAATTAAGCATTATAGTACCAACATATTAAAACATTTTAAAAAGAATATTTAAGGCAATAAAATAAAATTCATTCTTGCAAAGTCTTTTCTTTGTTTAGATTAAATGATTCTTATTAAAACTAGAAGAATTAAAATGGTGTCATTATATAAAATTATGTAGGTAAAGAAATGTCCTGTTATAATAAAATTGCTGTCTTAACTTATATTTGCAGAGAAATTATTGGCCATGTTTTAGGCGAACTAAATAAAACAAATATAACAAGGCAATGCATGGGAAAGTTTTTGGGGCCTTTTGGAAGACAATAGAGACAATACTGCCAGGTAATGATTTATTAGACACATCACACGTATTATCTCAACTTAAAACATATTTGATCATTTGCTTAAAAAATATAACCTACTTGAGACAGCAAACAGACCTAGACCAATGTAATAATTAGCCAATGTATCTGCTTGACAAAATCTTCATAAGGAATAGGTATTTGTTGTATCAAATTACATACATTTGGTAACATCAGTATCTTTGAAAACCATTTCAAGAGCAAACTGTTTATGTCCTACTTTTAAATCCTTTAGGCACCAATGTAACATATTAAATTTTTGACTGAATATCAAGAAAAAGCAGTTTTTCAAAATCAGTATAATATTTCATTATTTTTTTCATTGAAATGGTTTACGAATGGATCCTTTCTTACTGTGGGTAGGTTTGAAACTGCCATCATCATTAACTGTACGCCCCCGTTTTTTTCAGAACACACTTTCGGCTTACTGAATTGTCATGATCAGTTTTTGAACTTTTGGATTTTCTGCTTGGATACAGCGGTTGTTGCTTTCGCTTTCTTGTTGTTTTGGAAAAGTTGGTTGTCTTACAAATATGTAATGCCGTTGTGAGTGCTTGTAAAATAGTTTTCTTTTTTTTCACGTCAATTGTCTGAAAATTTTTATTGTTTACATATATATTGATTTTCTCAATTTTTCTTTTAATAGCCTGGTCGGTTGTTTCTTTGTCTTCCTTTAATTGTTGTCTTGTTTCATCAATTGAAGTAGACTCTATGTCAGGTGATGGAACAACCATTTTTGCTACCATCACACAAACACAATGTATACCATGGCTATTGGCAAAACATGTACTTGTATTCAGATATCGCAGATCAAATTTATTCGTTCATTGTTTAATCATACGTTTTTTGATTGAGTTAAGTCTGCCAATTGATATTTTATCGTATGTTTTTCTTTGTTGTGATGTTATGCTATTGTTTCAGAAAAAGGGAGAAGGTTTGGATCCATTAAAACGTTTAATCCCGCTGCAAATGTTTGCACCTGTCCTAAGTCAGGAATCTGATGTACAGTAGTTGTCGTTTGTTTATGTAATATATACGTGTTTCTCGTTTCTCGTTTTGTTTATATAGATTAGACCGTTGGTTTTCCCGTTTGAATGGTTTTACACTAGTAATTTTGGGGCCCTTTATAGCTTGTTGTTCGGTGTGAGCTAAGGCTCCGTGTTGAAGGCCGTACTTTAACCTATAATGGTTTACTTTTTAAATTGTTATTTGTATGGAGAGTTGTCTCATTGGCACTCACACCACATCTTCCTATATCTACATTTGAATGAGGTCAAATTAACAACTGATACATTTCCCAATGTGGACAAAACCTCTACCTGGTTGTTATCTCTGTCATACAAATATTGTTCTGCATTAAATACATTCATTGCTTCTGATCTGCGCTCTATATTGAGTTCGATGTTCCTGTTAGAAGCAATCAATTCAGCTAAATGAACATGCTTACACATTCCTGAAATATAGTAGAGAACGGAACATAAATAAATGCATTGTACCCTTATTGTTTACTTTCAATTGTACAAACTTTAAACAAAACCACCAATGAACATTCAGTAAAGATTTACTTAAATTGGATCGCATCGTTTTAGACAAGTTGATGAGGAAAATGATTATTTGCACTTGTATAACCTGATGACCGTTGATAACGCCTTGTTGGAAGACAACAAAACCGAGGAGACTCATAAAACCAAAAGACATTTACAACAACAGTAAAAAATCAATAATAAACAACACGAACTCCACTATAAACCTGAAGTTAAATTAGGTGCTCCAGAAGGGTAAGCATTTCCGGGACCATTTACGGCACCCGAAATTAATTATCTTGATTTCAACAATTCATACTTGATGGTGTACTTTTAAACATTGTTGAACTGACTTAAGATAATAAAAAAAAACTTACCTCTTGTTGTTGCAGCTGGAGAGTTGCACACTACATTGACAATGTTCACATTATAAATCGTCCCAAATGCTGTCTGTGATGGAGCAGTGCATTCTGTGGAAGAAGTCCATTGCACAGTTTGGTCGAGTCCTACCTTGAGCATATTCTCTGCTGTCAATTTACTTTTGTCTTCCCTTTGTCCTCCCATATTTTTCAGGCGACCAATCTTTTCGAGTTCATCTAGATAGCTAAAATTACGATGTTCTTTTATTTATTTTTGATTATGAAAACATAATTCAAAGATCTATTGATAAATTATTTCTTAAAAAGATGAATTCACAATATTTAATACTCAATGCATTTGCATCTTAAATTGAAATGATCTTTCTGATTTCAGACGATTCAAGTGAACGATAAGAAGAACAGGATTGTGACAAATTTAAACTTACTTACTCATAAAACATAGTTACATTTCCATGGAGTAGGATTAGTAAGTCCTCTACTCTGCTATTGGCATACCCACCAAGGAAATGATATTTCATGCCCAGGAAAAACCTGTAAACGACAAAATGTTAATGACTTTGAATTTATGATTTATGTTTGAATGTACAAATAGAAAGTACATAAAATTTTAATGTGTATACATTTGAATGTTATAAGTAGCATTATATTTTTCTTTTAATGTTCTCATACACATCAGGTTTTGCTAGACTACAATTTTCATTTTGTCTGCTTTTATGTAATTATCGACTTGCATTGACGATTATGATATTTGTATTAAATTTGCATAACCCTATCATGAAAGAACGGCAATAATCTCTCCATATAGTTAAAAATTGTATAGGTTATATCATTTTAAGTCTTTGGTTACCCACGAAGAAGTAGGATTTAGACAAAGTGTAACAATTTTTATACTTCAGGTCATAAAAACAGAGACATTTCAGAAAATTTATCCCCAAAATAAAATATACTTAGTTACTATTATCAAACAGATAATAATTAGATGATGCTTAAAATTTAGATCTTGTAATATATAAGGTGTATAGTAATACAATGTATTAATAACCTTTCAACTAAGTTATTTGTATCTTGATCGTCATAAAGAAATGTCTTCCATAGTTGGCCCATCAACATTCCCACTTGTCAGTACACCAGTTATCTAACAAGTAGTCTGTTATTTGTTTGGAATGCATCTTCTCTTGCAACATTTGAACTTTTTGAGAAAAGTCTTCTTTCTGATGAAAAATTATATTGACACATTTCTTTTGAGTATAGAAACAGAATTTATAGATTAAACACGCATGTACTCATAAGCATTGTACATTAATAGATAAGATCTTTAAATCGCATTAAGCAACTCTCTGTACTTTCTAAATTATTTTACTGATATAATTCAATAGAGATTCATTGCTATATGTTTTACTGGTTTTTTTTTCTCATCTTTTATCAACCAAAATTCATTGATTGTATTTTTTTTACTATTATTATTGCGTTTTAATTGACTCAGTTTGAAAAATCTTGTTGATATCATTTATCATCTCACTGATGTCTCATTTCTACAGGGATTTTTCTCATATTAATATTAACATATCAATAACCAATCGTGTTTCATTGTGAGGCAACAAACTCGTGATTAATTTTTAAAACAATGTTTCACATCCTCTGCATATAAGATTGTTATAAAACAAAATATCAGATTCAGGTCCAGTTATACTATGTAAATTAACATTCACCTAGTACATATTTAATATTCGAATACATTATTTGAATTTGTCAGGACCAACTCAAAATTATTGACCAATTTAAAAATTATTCCAATTCACTGTGGTATCATAGGTTCATTATATTTTATTTGTCTTAACTAGCACGTTTGATTACCTTGGTACATAATTCTGATATAGTCAATAAATTTTTTTCTGGTTTGTGCGTGCATGGGTCCTGATACACCAGATTCTTTTTTATTCAAAAATCTGTACACAGCCTGTAAACCAAATCATTTATATTTAGTTCATGTCTTAAAGATTTCTTGATAATAATAATTTACTATTGTCTTGAATACATCATGACTAATTATTTTTTCACAAGATAATATTTGTTCTATATATGCGAAAGAGTTGATTTATTAAATCAAAACTGACCTCAGGCTTATAAACAAAAACAAGATATAAAATGTTAAATCCAATGCAATTAATACCTATTGATTCAATAGAGTGACATTTCACAGAATAACTCTCATTTAATAACTGCTTTTTTCCCATAAAGAATAAGGTAAAATGTATGATACATATATTGAATGATATAATACCTGTAAAACATGAAACCAGCAAAGTAAAAGGGAGATGTTTGGGAATACTTCATTAATTGCGCTGATTTCTTTGGTATCTCTGTCTACCATAAAAGATCTAGTAAACAAAATGTATCACTGCAGTATCAACAATTTGTATCTTTATCTCATATTGGTTTTAGTCTATAATACTATTTGTTAATTTGTAAATAATTATGTAAATTCTTATTTTTTTTATATCTATTAGATTCTCAATTTGTGATTGAAAAGTTTGGAAACAAGCCCAACAAAGCTTTAATTATTATGTTATATGTAAACCTGACTATGAATTAATCTTACATGCTTTGATTTTATAGTCTTCCATAGATCATTCTCAAAAGTTTTTAAGGAAATTGATGTTTTTGTATGTTTCATTAGTCCATGAGATAAATATTATTATGCAAAATTATTTATCTAATATTCTTTGCCAAAATTCAACTGAAATTGTTGTTGACCTTAATTGTATTAATTTTGATATGCAGGAAAAAATGTTTCTTTAGATGAATCTTTCATAGCATTGTCTATTGGTCAATTGTCAAATAACTATCACTGCAAGAATATGTGAATAATAGTTTAACCTGTAATTTTTACAGACAAATTAATTAAAAGATATAATTGAATGATCTTTATTTATCTTTTATATCCATATCAGATTTGGTGTTGACTCCGAATAATGTAACTAATTGTAAACAGATAATAAGACGAAAATGAAAAGTGTTCATAAGCAATGATATTGAATTCGAAATATTGTCAACTTTGATACCCACAAACCTTGGACAGAAATCAAATCCATGATTTTCAACCGTAGTCTTCAGAGATCTCAGAAATATTTTGACAACTTCACCAGTATCATCTGACGAGATACAGTACGAAAGAGGAGTGCCCCGGCCTTGCTGTTCATCTCTTGCAACAAGAGCATAGAATGAATGACCATAGGCAGTTAATCCTTAAACAAACAAAAAATATGCTGTAGGTTTATTGTCACACAGTTCATTTGTTTTACACGTATCAATATTGTAAATTGAAATGTCCATGATTATATATAAGTATATACCTTTAAATGTAGCATCTAAAAACACCACATGTTCTGCTAGTTTCATCATTCTCTTTCTTTGTGCTTCATTCTGGTAAATGATTTCTAATGGCTGTACTCCCCTACAATGTAAATGTTACATATTTAATGTCCAGAAATATGAGTATGAATTATATATTTTATGTTGAAATCATGTTCATTTAATGGAAGAGAAGACGACAAACTAGCTACATTGTACTCATATCAAATAACCTAAATTAAAACTGAAAAGACAAAAATGTAAAATCTATTGACAAAATATATGACTTGTGAACAAGTATAGCACTAAAAACATTCAAAAGGATAAAAACCAAAAATACAAAGCATCTATTATAAGAAGTCAGATATACGTTTCAGTCTACAGAAAACTCATCTGTACAGCTCTCATTGAAACATTTTACGGACAAAATTATATACGAAATTGGACAGACGAGTACTATAAAAAAATGTCATTTGAACATAAGGCAGTCCAGTCATGTCTGAAAAACAAAACAGGGTATCAATCAGTAGTTTCTGAATTACTCTTTATCAGCATTATGTTTATATCAGTCATTAAAATTTACAAAAGTAAATTATTATATAAGAATAATTATTCTTTCAATTCTTGGTAGAAAATTATTTCTTCCTTCAGTATTTGTGTGCATAGCTCGTGTACAGCTACAGCATCATTCTGGTGAATTCTTAAACAAATGAGGAAATATAAAATTTAACCAACTTTTGTAGAAATATCATATATCAATACAAGTACTGACATGTACAGAACCAATGTCAACAGTACATCTGTATAATTTGACCAGAAAACACCAAAGTTCATTTACTGTGTAAAGTGTATAATTGCAATCAGATTGGTAAAAAGATTAAATGGTGAATAAGGTCTAAATATCTATATAAAGTAATGATTTAAACAGACGAACCATTGGGTTTGCATACAGTGCATCAGTTTAAATGACCACAAACCAAAGTCTGTATCTATGAATGTGATAGAGGTAACCAACGTCAATTCCAGTGTAAGGTACTAAATACCAAATGCTCTTTACATTTAACTTTACCAAAGTTTGTAGATGTAACAAGACGGAACCCAGGATATACTTTGTGTGAAGCTATCAATATTTTTAAATTGTCCAGATGTGACCAAAGTTGCGGTGAACAGTGGTAACCAAAGTCAATATATGTGTACGGTTTCAAAAGGAATATAGATTATATACATATCTAAAATAGACATAGGAAACACAAGTATGTTTAAGTTAGCCCTAGTCAATATCTGTGTATCATTATATATATGTTTAAGGTGACCAGAGTTAACAAAATTGTGAAAAGTGATTATCAAATTCTGCAAACATTTAAGGGTACAAGTGGCGACCCAGGTCCATATCTGTGTTAATTAACCAGAGGTTACCAAAATCTGTATATGTTAAGTGTTATCAGAGGTAGCAAAGTCTTTGTCTGTGTACGTTCAATATAAAGATTTTGGTTCAAGTAATCAGAGGTGACTTAAGTCCGGATAATGGTTATTTTTCGATGACTGGATACGTAGAGACAAAGCCTGTTTCTTTGGATTTTTGACAAGAACAAAGTAGTAAGTACATAATTTAAGTAAATATTTTGATTATGTTTTGATACCTTTTATCCATTTTGTAACGTTGACATATATTCTTAATGTCAACTGGTGTCAAATAGTATCTTCTATCGTGCACATCAAAATGCCTTTGAACTCTAGCCCATTTCCATGCTTTGCACAATATTTCCATTGGTTTTTCCCCTATTGGTAAAGAAATAGAAATTAAATTCGTCTCAATTACAATTAATTTCAAATTTAGTTTTTTTTCAAATCAGCACAAAATATGTCGTTGTATCATTATATGTCATCGTATCAAATATGTAAAACAAAAACGTTATTAATTTCTTGCGTCCGAAGCGCTTTTCTGGATTTACCTTCATCAGGAACGCTCAAAGCCAAACATTTGAAATCCGAAGATGTATAAGTACCGAAACCGTTGAAGAGCTGTATGTCAAAAAATACCTAAAATAATAGCCAAATTCATCTAAAGCCAACTTTGCCTGAGGGAGTTGAAACCTTAGTTTCTTAATAATTTATAAATTTATAAACGGACAATTTTAGTAAAGTTTGTTAAATCATGTCAGTACCGAAATACTGACTACCGAGCTGATGATACCCTCGGGGACTGATAGTCCACCAGCAGAGGTATCGACCCAGTGATGTAAAATATTGAAAACAACAGGTTATTAATTTCTTGCGTCCGAAGCGCTTTTCTGGATTTACCTTCATCAGGAACGCTCAAAGCCAAACATTTGAAATCCGAAGATGTATAAGTACCGAAACCGTTGAAGAGCTGTATGTCAAAAAATACCTAAAATAATAGCCAAATTCATCTAAAGCCAACTTTGCCTGAGGGAGTTGAAACCTTAGTTTCTTAATAATTTATAAATTTATAAACGGACAATTTTAGAAAGTTTGTTAAATCATGTCAGTACCGAAATACTGACTACCGAGCTGATGATACCCTCGGGGACTGATAGTCCACCAGCAGAGGTATCGACCCAGTGATGTAAAATATTGAAAACAACAGTTATTAATTTCTTGCGTCCGAAGCGCTTTTCTGGATTTACCTTCATCAGGAACGCTCAAAGCCAAACATTTGAAATCCGAAGATGTATAAGTACCGAAACCGTTGAAGAGCTGTATGTCAAAAAATACCTAAAATAATAGCCAAATTCATCTAAAGCCAACTTTGCCTGAGGGAGTTGAAACCTTAGTTTCTTAATAATTTATAAATTTATAAACGGACAATTTTAGTAAAGTTTGTTAAATCATGTCAGTACCGAAATGCTGACTACCGAGCTGATGATACCCTCGGGGACTGATAGTCCACCAGCAGAGGTATCGACCCAGTGATGTAAAATATTGAAAACAACACGTTATTAATTTCTTGCGTCCGAAGCGCTTTTCTGGATTTACCTTCATCAGGAACGCTCAAAGCCAAACATTTGAAATCCGAAGATGTATAAGTACCGAAACCGTTGAAGAGCTGTATGTCAAAAAATACTAAAATAATAGCCAAATTCATCTAAAGCCAACTTTGCCTGAGGGAGTTGAAACCTTAGTTTCTAATAATTTATAATTTATAAACGACAATTTTAGTAAAGTTTGTTAAATCATGTCAGTACCGAAATACTGACTACCGAGTGATGATACCTCGGGACTGATAGTCCACCAGCAGAGGTATCGACCCAGTGATGTAAATATTGAAAACAACACGTTATTAATTTCTTGCGTCCGAAGCGCTTTTCTGATTTACCTTCATCAGGAACGCTCAAAGCCAAACATTTGAAATCCGAAGATGTATAAGTACGAAACCGTTGAAGAGCTGTATGTCAAAAAATACATAAAATAATAGCCAAATTCATCTAAAGCCAACTTTGCCTGAGGGAGATATATATATGTCTTCTGGAATATTTTATCATCAATGCTATTCAGCTTCAAACTTGTTTTTTATTAAAATATTTCATACAAGCGTCCGATATTTTATAGATGCATTTAAATGACTCTCTGGCAAGCCAATTTTATCCTTATCATTTTATTCTTGATTTATTCTAACCTATTCATTAATTATAATCTTTGCAAATTATGAAAAATGCTCCAGAAGAAAATAATCAACGATATTTATGCATGGTGTCTTAAGATAAATAATTCATATCTGTGTATGGTGACCGAGGTAACCACATTCAAACGAGCAAATTGCTATATATATATTTTGTTGACAATGGCAACATAATTCAATATATGTTACAGCGACCAGAAGTTACTAAGGTTGACCAGAGGTAACCATTTTCAATATCTGTGTAGGATGACCAGAGGTAACCATAGCCAATATCTGTGTTGGTGACCAGAGGTAACCACATTCAATATTTTTTTAGGTGACAAAAGATAACCATATGCAATATCTTTGTAAGGTGACCAGAGGTAGCCTTATTCAATATCTGTGTAGGGTGACCAGAGGTAACCATATTCAATATTTTGGGTCACCATATTCAATATCTTTGTAGGGTGACCAGAGGTAACCATATTCAATATCTTTATAGGGTGACCAGAGGTATCACATTCAACATCTTGGTAGTGTGACCAGAGATAACCAAATTAAACATCTAAGTAGGGTTAATAAAGGTACCTTAATTCAATATTTATGCATGGTGTCTAAAGATAAATAATTTTATATATGTGTATGGTGACGACCCGAGGTGACCACATTCAAAAAGAGCCAATTGCTATATATATATATTTGTTGACAATGGTAACATAATTCAATATATGTGTACAGCGACCAGAAGTTACTATATTAATTATAAAAGTAGCGCAAAAAGTGTGAACCGAGATCACCGATGCTAACCAAATTCATATGTTATGAATTGTAACCATAGGTAACATAAGCCAATTTATTGTAGGTTGACCGTAGGTAACCATTTTCAATATCTGTGTAGGATTACCAGAGGTAACCATAGCCAATATCTGTGTAGGTGACCAGAGGTTACCATGTTCAAAATATATGTAGGCTGACCAGAGGTAACCATAGTCAATATATGTGTAGGGTGACCAGAGGAAACCACATTCAATATCTTTTTAGGTGACAAAAAATAACCATATGCAATATCTTTGAAATATCTTTCAACATCTGTGTAGGGTGACCAGAGGTACCCATATTCAAAATTTTGGTTGGGTGACCAGAGGTTACCATATTCAATATCTGTGTAGGGTGACCAGAGGTAACCATATTCAATATCTTTGGAGGGTGACCAGAGGTAACCACATTCAACATCTTGGTAGTGTGACCAGAGATTATAAAAAATAAACACCTAAGTAGGTTTAATAAAGGTACCTACATTCAATGTTTATGCATGATGTCTAAAGATAAATAATTTTATATCGGTGTATGGTAAACCGAGGTAACCACATTCAAAAAAGGCAATTGCTATATATATTTGTTGACAATGGCAACATAGTTCAATATATGTGTACAGCGACCAGAAGTTACTATATTGATTATATTATTTATGAATTGTAACCATAGGTAACATACGCCAATTTATTGTAGGGTGACTAAAGGTGTTTCAATATCTGTGTAGGATGACCAGAAGTAAACCATAGCCAATATCTGTGTGAGTGACCAGAAGTAACCATGTTCAAAATTTGTGTAGGTTGACCAGAGGTAACCATAGTCAATATCTGTGTAGGATGACAAGAGGTAAGCACATTCGATATATGTTATGGTTTACCAGAGGTTACATTTTTCAATATGTGTGTAGGTTGATCAGAGGTTACCACGTTCAATGTATGAATAGAGTGAAGTACCGAAGTTTACAAAATTAAATATTTGAGTAGGCTAAATATAGGTAACCAAATTCAATATTTATGCACGGTGACTAGAGGTAACCAAATTTTATATCTGTGTATGATTAGAGGTAACCACATTTAAAATATGTGAAGGGTGACCAGAGGTAACCCCATTCAGTATTTGTGTAGGTTCATTTGAGGTATTTAAAGTTCATATATGTATAGGGTGACCAGAGGTCAGTAAATTCAATATTTTAGTAATACATGTATAATTAATTATATAAATCACAGTCATCAGTACACTTTCATTATTACCGGACTTACGAAAGAACTCACACGATGGGAGCGTTCAAAACATCTAGTCTCACTCACATGATTAAGAAGATTCCTGTTGTTCCTTACTTTTTAATGTTGTTGTAAATGTCTTTTGGTATATCTGTTTACTCCTTGGTTTTGATTGTTTTTGTCTTAGTAGGGTGACCAGAGATTACCCACATCAAGACCTATTTAATATGAAAAGAGGTAGTAAAAGCCAGTATATACGTTTTTTTACCGAACGTAACTCAATTAAGAGTATGTGAAAGGTGTCCAGATATAACCGTGATCATTATCTGTGTAGGATGGCAAATTTATAACCAATTCAAAAATCTGTGTAGGGTGACCAGAGGTTTCCATATTCAATATATATGTGTAGGGTGACCAGAGGTAACCGTATGCAATATCTTTGTAGGATGACTAGAGGTAACCTTATTCAATATCTTTGTAGGGTGACCAGAAGTAACCACATTCAAAATTTTGTTAGGGTGACCAGAGGTCACCATATTCAATATCTTTGTAGGATGACCAGAGGTAACCATATTCAACATCATTGTAGGGTGACCAGGGTTAACCATATTCAACATCTTGGTAGGTTTACCATAGATTACCAAATTAAACATCTAATTAGGGTTACTAAAGGTAACTAAATTCAATATTTATTCATAGTGTCTAAAGATAAAAAATTGAATATATGTGTAGGGTGACCAGAGGTCACCACAATTAATTTTGTAAAAGGTGACAAGATGTAACAAAATTCAGTGTCTTATAATTTGTAAGTAAATTCAATATATGTAAAGGGTGACCAGAGGTTAACAAATTCAATATATGTGTAGGGTGACCAGAGGTCACAACAATTAATTATAAAAAAGGTGACAAGATGTAACGAAATTCAATATCTGTGGAGGGTTGCCGGGGTGACCAGAGGTAACCAAATTCAATATCTTGTAATTTTTAGGGGAATTTAATAATGTGTTGGGTGACCACAGGTAACCAAACTTAATATATGTGTAGAGTGACCAGAGGTCACCACAGTTAATTATTTAAAACGTGACAGGATGTAACAAAATTCAATATCTGTTTAGGGTGGCAAGGTTGACCAGAGGTTACCAAATTCAGTATCTTATAATTTGCAGGTAAATTCATTATATTGTAGCGGGCAGGGGCTTGAAATGCTTGGACCCAAGAGTTTTTACTCAAATTATATGAGTAGTTTGTAAATAACAAAGTCAGTATGACAAGATATGAGCTGGTCAGTATAATATAGGCATTTGCTAAAAGTCACGTAAATAAGTTTCTATCTTTTATTCATTTCAAGAATCATATATTTTCAGTTATATTCAAGATAAACAACAATTTTAACTAGTAATATATTTAAACTATAGACTTAAATGATATGACAAGAATCTATTCAGTATGATACATGTAGAAAGTTATCTCTACACTCAAGAGATATTCATTAACTTATCTCTAAACTCAAGAGATATTTATTAACTTATCTCTACACTCAAGAGATAATATGTTGGTGTGTCAGAAAAATACATAAAAAAGGCTGAGTCCTGCTATCTTACTAAGAAAATTAATTACCTAAGAGAAAATCCTAACTTCAAGTGAATTTAATCAGAATACCTCTTTCTGACATTTTTGCATATAGTTGTAACTGATACCTCACCAGTAACATAAAACATGTTTATTATTATTAGTTATATTCAGAACCTTTCCTGAATAACTAACAATGAAATACAGTTTATACCATACATAAACTGTATTGTTTATTATAATTTCCAGACCTTTAGGAAATTATCCCTTACTTGTCAAATGTTTTCCTATTTAATCCTATTTATTACAAAATGACAAACGTTAACAGTAAATATGAACTTCAATGAACAATTTCAATAATCCTAACTTCAAAAGATAAACTAGAAATAAAGCTTTAAAGAGTCCGCTAAAATGAAATATTCCTTTTAAACTTTGAAAACGCTAACTTTACTATTTTCCTTTACAATTTAACCTTTTAAAAAAAATAAGTTTCTAAGAAAAATTAACCATTTTGACTAAAATAAATAACGAGCAAATAAAAATACCAACTGTAAGAACCAAAAGTTTAAGCAGAACTGACGACCAAGCGTCGAAATTACGTCAATGTTGGATTGTTGGATTGTTGGATGGTTGGATGGTTGGATGGTTGGATTGTTGGATCGCGCGCTTGCCGTCCAACCAAATATTCGAATTCTTAAATAAATTACAAAAATCACAATAATATACAATTTAAGTAACCTTTATATAATAAACAAAGTTTGCATGGTACTAAACAAATTTCTATAGTAACTAAAAATACAACAATATATACAGCGCCACCGGAAGTCACAATACGTAAACAACATTGCGAAAAGTCATGTGTGTCACCGGCGGATCAAAATGTTAAATATCAAGGAAAGTGAGCATTAACATCTGCAAAACATTGAAGACGTTGACTACAAATACTAAAAGGAATTACAAGAAGAATGTGAAAACAGTTGCCAACACGTAAAAATAGTGTTTTTATTGAACAATCGTCCCAAGTGACACATGGGTTCTACTGCGCATGTCAATACATTTCATTCATAAAATTCAAGCACAGGTGCGTGGAATTTACTACGATTTACTAGTTTCTACAATTGGATCTTCACTAAAATACAAGACATACAGTTGGATTATTCAGTGGATTATTACTGTGAACTGGTAAATTATTACATGAACTTCAACTGGTTTATCAAATATACAAATGACATTCAATTCAATATTTCTACAAGAATCATAATACTGTTCTAACTTTACTTTATTAAATGTTAATTAAAACTTATTTGCTTCAATTATCATATGTTCCAGACTACAAGCATTACAAGTAGTATAATACAAGTTATTTCACACAGTTACTGTTTCCTACATAATAACTTTCAAAAAAAATACAGAATATTAAACAGTATGCTTTATCAATACCAATTTAAAACATACATCAAAATTATCTTACATGTCTATAACACGTCACAATAAAATACATGTACCCTAGTCGTCGTACTTTACATTTTACCCCCTTTCCATTATTTGCGTCCCCGCAAATACTTTAAACTTTTGCAAAAGATTCCATTTCAAACTTTTCTTGGTCTTGAATACATATTCTTCTTAAAAAGAAATTATTTCTAAAACTGGATGAAATTAGCTTTCTTATTAATACAATCTATGATTATAACACAAATACATCCTAATATAATACCAAATCTGTAAAAATTATACATAATTATAATGATTATATTCTTTTTATATTATATTTTACAGATACACCTGAAGTTTCACCATTATGACCATCAGCACGAGGGCAGTAGATACCAAACAAACATATATATGTACCAAATGTGGAAAATTACTGAACGTTATGAACAAACTGGAACATGACTAAGAACCAGAGGTTTCTGAAGGAAAATTTTAGTTACCATGCAAACAGTACCTAAATATTTAAATATAAGTTCAAAAATACACCCAAAATTTAACTTTTAACATTTAAAAGCTTTGACTATATCTCATATCATTACTTAAAAACTTTTCAACTTTCCAAAATAAATTTTCAGTCTTAATTATTTTTTCAATAACTTTTAATCTTATAACATGTATATATAATAACCTCAAATTACTTTTGATATTATCAATTCAAATAAACAATACCATAACATTGCCATAACATTTCTATTAAAAATTAAAATTACATGTACATCTTTATTCAATCTTAAATTAAATGTCTCTTCATGTAGCTACCAGGGACTTCTGTTTCTTTTGTGCAACTGGAGCATTGTTGCTACATGTACAAAATGTATTGTAGGGGGTGGTTCTGGTGTCAGATCTTTTTCCTTAGTTGTCAAATGTCTACCTATTTCTTCTTTGGATACCCCCTTTCCAGACTCTAAATTTGAGTCATGAAATTGCAGTCTTCTCATTGCAATTTGGTTATTTACTTCAACTTGTTCAAGTGTGTCTTCACATTTTGATAGCATCTTTGGTTCATGTTCAACAACTTCTGCTGAACCAATTACTGTATCTTGATCATACATGTATGGGTTCATTATACTACATGTACTAGTATTACAAGTAACATCTTGGCTTATGTTAGCTTGGCTACTATTACTATTAACTAAACATGGTGCCATTACTAATGGAAATCTTTCTGAAAATTTCTCAGTGGGTTGTAAAATGCAATCTTGAACTGTTTCAGGAGAATCATCATCAAGTCGGTCAATGAAAACATCAACAAAATTTTTAGACCTTGGGGGAATTTCATAGTAAGCTTCCCCATAAATTTTTCGTATAAATTTATTTGTCTGGCCAACTTGTGTACAATGGACAGCATGACCACCGAGCAGTATAATTCCTTCTGTTAACTTTATGTCAGCAGGACCCCACTGAGATTTCATCAACACATCTAGTCCTAACAAAGCTTCGTCTTCTATATTTGCAACTATCATTTCTGTATTAAAACATAAATTTCCTAATTTAATTTCAAAAATAGCTTTCCCTAGCTCCTTTAGGGGTTTGCCATCAGCACAAGCTAAAGTATTAGACTTTTCCAAGATTGGTCTATTAACATGAGGAATTTTATTAAAGGCATACACGGATAATACTGTCCGGACTGCCCCTGTATCTACAGTAAAATTAACCTCAGACCCTTGGATATGTCCTTCGACATAGACTCCATCACTTCGAAGTACTTGTCTTGCAATAACATTACTTGCAACTGATTGTTCACTTCCTAAAATTGGGTTAGAACAAACTAAATTTGTATCTTCTAAAGTGACAGAAGATATATTACTATTACTACTAGTTTCCTCTTTACTATTACTATTACTACTAGTTTCCTCTTTACTTTTACTATTACTACTAGTTTCCTCTTTACTATTACTATTACTACTAGTTTCCTCTTTACTATTACTATTGCTGATATTTTCCTCTTTGCTATTACTATTGCAAATATGTTTCTCTTTACTATTACTATTGCTAATATTTTCCTCTTTGCTATTACTATTGCAAATATGTTTCTCTTTACTATTACTAAAAGTTATACTGCTTGTTGGCTCTTGTACATGTACACCAATATTGTCCAATTTTATATGACCGTTTTCATTAAACTTAAGGGCTAACTTCTGGTCAGCTGGGTTAACCCGTTCTAGTTTAATGTATATCCATCTGATTTAACTTCACCTTGTGACATACTACTGTTGGGGGGAGTGTAAGGCATATTCATCTGTCTTGGAGGATTAATAGCCATATTATTTCTATAATCTGATTGCCTATTGGGATTGCTATAGCATTTTCTTGCATAATGACCGGGTCGACCACAATAGTAACATTTTGGGATGTTTTCTGGGTTATTGTTTCTGTCACAATTGTTATTCCTATAATTCCCATTAGGAACATAGGGTGGGGCGTTGACATTGAAGGGCTGTCTGTCAAACTGTATCTCATCATTTCTTTTCTTGTCTAGGTACATTTGATCAAACATCTTCTGTAATTCAGTTTTGGTTACTGAAATTACATCTTTTTCTGAACTTGTGGAATCTTGCTTGTTGACATTGGTGTTCTCTTTCTTTCCTACAGTTTGATCTGATTTTTGAGAATTTTGTTTCTTCAGTTGCCTAACTTTGGAATTTTTTACTGAATTGCTCTCGTGTGTTTCAGATGTAGTCTCCTTATAGGGAATGACCTCTTGGACTGCTTCCTCTATGGTTTTGGGGTCTTTATGAAGCTCAAGATAAATTCTCGCTTCAGTATCCGACAGTCCCATCAAAAATCTTTGGAGCAAGTCTTCCTGCCTGATTTTTGCATGTCTGTTGGAATACGCCTTATCATATAGGCGTTTTAATTCTGCAGCATAGTCTGCAGTGTCTTCATTAGGTTTTTGGGTACGTCTATTAAATTGTACCTTATATGCTCTCTTATTTTCAAAAACCCCAAATCTATTCTTAAGTTCTGTGGCTAATTTTGAATAATTCTTTAATGTTTTACTATTAAGCTGATCAAACACAAAATCACCAGCTTCCCCTTGAAGTCTGGTTAACAATTCACCCAATTTAGTTCTGTTATCCCAATTTTGAAGATTTGCAACTGCCTCAAATCTATTTATCCAGACCTCCCATTTTTCTTTTCCTGTGAAAGAAGGGAGTTTGGCATTGGAAAACCCAAATTTTGATTTTGATCGTTTACTTTGGGTTATTACATCTGTATCAATACTATTTGTATCCATATCAGAGCATGCATCACTAAATATTTCATCATCAGATTCATCACACTCAGATGCTGATGTGAAATCTAAATTACTATAAGATGTAAAACTTGGTTTACTTTTTCTAACTTTAGAAAAAGAATTGCTATTATTAGCAATTGTTGTACTTTTAGCATGTTTTTGTTGCTGACTTGAAGCATTATTATGCCTATATTGTTTGCTAATGCCAGTAAAAGCATTTTGAATGGCTGATACTACTTGACCAGTCATATCTTGTATCACTACTTTTATACTGTCATATACCCCAGAATCACCTTGATTTTGAGGTTCAGACTTGTTTTCTATATCATTTTGCTTTTGATATCTGGAGGACCTTCTTGGAGAGCCAGTTTTTCTAGGACTTGGCCTCTTACTCAATTTCGATCTGGGTCTTAAGACTATTGTTTCTTCTTCTTCAGTCTCAATACAAGACAAGTCATTAGAAACTTCATTAACTTGGTCACTTTCAGAATGACATGGTTCGTCATCAGTGGTATAGAGAGTATTAATTTCACTGTCTTCTGTGTCATATTGGCTACTATGTCCCCTATTAATATATGTATCGGTCTTTCTTGAACGAACAGACCTTGGTTTACCCATTGCACTGTTTATATCTATTACACTTCAAAAGGTTCGTATCACAGGATCCAATAAAGTTTAATGAATCCCACCGAGGATGCCAAAATTATGTAGCGGGCAGGGGCTTGAAATGCTTGGACCCAAGAGTTTTTACTCAAATTATATGAGTAGTTTGTAAATAACAAAGTCAGTATGACAAGATATGAGCTGGTCAGTATAATATAGGCATTTGCTAAAAGTCACGTAAATAAGTTTCTATCTTTTATTCATTTCAAGAATCATATATTTTCAGTTATATTCAAGATAAACAACAATTTTAACTAGTAATATATTTAAACTATAGACTTAAATGATATGACAAGAATCTATTCAGTATGATACATGTAGAAAGTTATCTCTACACTCAAGAGATATTCATTAACTTATCTCTAAACTCAAGAGATATTTATTAACTTATCTCTACACTCAAGAGATAATATGTTGGTGTGTCAGAAAAATACATAAAAAAGGCTGAGTCCTGCTATCTTACTAAGAAAATAAATTACCTAAGAGAAAATCCTAACTTCAAGTGAATTTAATCAGAATACCTCTTTCTGACATTTTTGCATATAGTTGTAACTGATACCTCACCAGTAACATAAAACATGTTTATTATTATTAGTTATATTCAGAACCTTTCCTGAATAACTAACAATGAAATACAGTTTATACCATACATAAACTGTATTGTTTATTATAATTTCCAGACCTTTAGGAAATTATCCCTTACTTGTCAAATGTTTTCCTATTTAATCCTATTTATTACAAAATGACAAACGTTAACAGTAAATATGAACTTCAATGAACAATTTCAATAATCCTAACTTCAAAAGATAAACTAGAAATAAAGCTTTAAAGAGTCCGCTAAAATGAAATATTCCTTTTAAACTTTGAAAACGCTAACTTTACTATTTTCCTTTACAATTTAACCTTTTAAAAAAAATAAGTTTCTAAGAAAAATTAACCATTTTGACTAAAATAAATAACGAGCAAATAAAAATACCAACTGTAAGAACCAAAAGTTTAAGCAGAACTGACGACCAAGCGTCGAAATTACGTCAATGTTGGATTGTTGGATTGTTGGATGGTTGGATGGTTGGATGGTTGGATTGTTGGATCGCGCGCTTGCCGTCCAACCAAATATTCGAATTCTTAAATAAATTACAAAAATCACAATAATATACAATTTAAGTAACCTTTATATAATAAACAAAGTTTGCATGGTACTAAACAAATTTCTATAGTAATTAAAAATACAACAATATATACAGCGCCACCGGAAGTCACAATACGTAAACAACATTGCGAAAAGTCATGTGTGTCACCGGCGGATCAAAATGTTAAATATCAAGGAAAGTGAGCATTAACATCTGCAAAACATTGAAGACGTTGACTACAAATACTAAAAGGAATTACAAGAAGAATGTGAAAACAGTTGCCAACACGTAAAAATAGTGTTTTTATTGAACAATCGTCCCAAGTGACACATGGGTTCTACTGCGCATGTCAATACATTTCATTCATAAAATTCAAGCACAGGTGCGTGGAATTTACTACGATTTACTAGTTTCTACAATTGGATCTTCACTAAAATACAAGACATACAGTTGGATTATTCAGTGGATTATTACTGTGAACTGGTAAATTATTACATGAACTTCAACTGGTTTATCAAATATACAAATGACATTCAATTCAATATTTCTACAAGAATCATAATACTGTTCTAACTTTACTTTATTAAATGTTAATTAAAACTTATTTGCTTCAATTATCATATGTTCCAGACTACAAGCATTACAAGTAGTATAATACAAGTCATTTCACACAGTTACTGTTTCCTACATAATAACTTTCAAAAAAAATACAGAATATTAAACAGTATGCTTTATCAATACCAATTTAAAACATACATCAAAATTATCTTACATGTCTATAACACGTCACAATAAAATACATGTACCCTAGTCGTCGTACTTTACAATATATATGAAGGGTGACCAGAGCTTACCAAATTCAATATATGTGTAGGGTGACCAGAGGTCACAACAATTAATTATAAAAAGGTGACAAGATGTAACGAAATTCAATATCTGTGGAGGGTTGCCGGGGTGACCAGAGGTAACCAAATTCAATATCTTGTAATTTTTAGGGGAATTCAATAATGTGTTGGGTGACCACAGGTAACCAAATTTAATATATGTGTAGAGTGACCAGAGGTCACCACAGTTAATTATTTAAAACGTGACAGGATGTAACAAAATTCAATATATGTTTAGGGTGGCAAGGTTGACCAGAGGTTACCAAATTCAGTATCTTATAATTTGCAGGTAAATTCATTATATATATGAAGGGTGACCAGAGGTTACTAAGTTCAATATATGTGTAGGGTGACCAGAGGTCACCACAATTAATTATGTAAAAGGTGACAAGATGTAACGAAATTCAATATCTGTGAAGGCTTGCCAGGGTAACCAGAGGTAACCAAACTCAATATCTTATAATGTTTATGGGAATTCAATACATGTTGTGAGTGACCAGAGGTAACCAAATTCAATTTCTTACAATTTTTAGGAAAATTCAATACATGTGTTAGGTGACAACAGGTATCCAATTTCATCATATGTGTAGGGTGACCAGAGGTCACCACAGTTAATTATGTAAAACGTGACAGGATGTAACAAAATTCAATATCTGTTTAGGGTGGCAAGGTTGACCAGAGGTTACCAAATTCAGTATCTTATAATTTGTAGGTAAATTCAATATATGTGAAGGATGATCAGAGGTTACTAAGTTCAATATATGTGTAGCGTGGCCAGAGGTTACCACAATTAATTATGTAAAAGGTGACAAGATGTAACGAAATTCAATATCTGTGAAGGCTTGCCAGGGTAACCAGTCAGAGGTAACCAAACTCAATATCTTATATATAATTTTTAGGGGAATTCAATACATGTGTTGGGTGACAACAGGTAACCAATTTCAATATATGTGTAGGGTGACCAGAGGTCACCACAATTAATTATGTAAAAGGTGACAAGATGTAACGAAATTCAATATCTGTGTAGGAGGCCATTCAATATCTATATTTGTGTCAGTTAATTAGAAGAACCACTGTAAATTTATCTGCAAAGGGAGTAAGGTTAATAAAGTAACTATGTATTTGTATAAAATAACCAGTGTAACTGTAAGCACTATTAGTTTCTGTTTTCTGTATAGGGTGACTAGAGGTAACCAATGGCAGTTTCAAGGTACCTGAGTTCGAGGCATTCCATCTTTTTAGTTATATGTCATGAGAGTGCAATATAGACCATTAGGTTATTTTTTTTCTGAAAAAAAGCCATGTCACTCGCTTTAAGATATTAATAGAGTAAAGGGTGAATCTTCTATACATTTTCAATTGTTTGTTTTGAGTGAATCATTATGATTATTGATTATTTGTCTATTATTTTTTACTTTTTGTATCTCTCTCAACAGTATCCTTTGAAATATGGTTATTCCGGAACTTTGCATTAAGATCATATCCGTATTGTATAGCAGCAATTATAAACTGTGTATCCCCTTAGTAACGTACTTTCACTTTAAACCGGAAATCATGTACTATTTTTTGTCGCGTATAGACTCAATTTTAACCGTTTCTGTTCAGGTGACCAGTGGGCACCGTTCAGCGTAACTATTATCCTTGTGCTAAAGTTGTCAGGCGGTCAAAATCGAAACAATGAACGCGAATTTAGTGAATTTTTCGTGCTTTCGTGAGTTTATTCTTCTTGAAATAGTGATATTTTAATTTTACGTGGGAACCTAGAGTTCAACGACTACACATACAAGGTTTGGACTTGCTTATTCTTTGGAAATTCAAGTTTCACATTTCACCCCGGCAACCTGTTTTTGTATAGACCTTGTAAATACTGATAAAAAGTACATTTCGGCGAATTTTCAAAATATGATAAACCTTCAGATATATAATTATCTATTACTCTTTGTTTAAATTCACTCAAAAATAATTGACTGTTTCTAACTCTCTGTGAAAACCAAACATCCCTAAAACCATATTTACATAATATATCTCGTACTTTACAAGACCAATTTAGCTTCTGTCATATGGTCCGAGACCACAATTGTTGTCCCTTGATTTTCGTTGTTCAAATATAGTCCCTAGTGTTGACAGTGGGTTACTTGCCATTAATTTTTAAACCCCTTCCAAATTTATTTCTCCATGTTTAATGTCTCAAATTGCAAGTAAGGGGGCTGAAATTACACTGTAAAAAAAATTGGGTCCAGAATTTTAAAGGAAAGTAGTTATTTGGTCCAGGTGAAAAAGGTTGAAAAATAGCACTTCGGAAGCTGTCAAAAGATTTCAAGACGCCCTAAAGATAAAATTGTCCATATTTTGAGTTAGAGACATTGAAGTTTTCTATAATTTTGATATAATTTGTCCCAACAGTAGTACAGCACACTGTCAAAGTTTCTTTGAGAAAGCGCAGGTGGGATTTTTTTTTATTTTCATTTATGTTCTAAAAGAAATGCACTACGAAATAATTGTGGTCTCGGACCATATGGCTTCACACAACTAGATTCGTACATATCTGTATATACATGATTAAAAATACAGTTCTCTGTGTCTAATAATCTCAACCAGTAGGTTACCATTTTCACATATCTATTTACATACAAGGGCACTCTGCCTAACTCAAAATATACCATGTTATTAACAGTTATATAACTTGTACTCTAAAACATCTATTAAAACGTTAAAACCCGCAGCATTAGTTTGCACTTGTACTCAGTCAACAACGTTGTCTATTGTTGATGTGGTACCAAAATGTTTCTCATTTTTTATATAGATAAGACCGTTGGTTTTCCTTTTTAAATGACTTTACACTTAGTCTAGTCATTTTGTGGAGCACTTTATAGCTTGCTGTTCGTAATGAGCCAATGCTCCGTATTTTGACTTATAATGGTTTTACCTTTACAAATTGTGAATTTGATGGAGTGTTGTCTCATTTGCACTCACACCACATCTCTTATATCTATTTCCTATGTCATTGGCTTAGCAGTTTTTCAAATTTGAATAAAAATGGATTCACTTTAACTGCGCTAGTATAGGAATTGCATTTTAATTAAGTTTAACATGTTAAATATGAATATTTCCTACAGGTCTAAAAAGTTTAAATTTCCATTTTTTCCCAAAATTGCAAATTTTTGATTTAAGAATTAATTTAATGCGCAAGCGTGAAAATAGTATAATGTTGTTTTTACATTTTTAGCCTCTTTGACCTTTGATTAATGCTTCAGACATTTTTTTCATCCTTTCTTTTGAGTTTGTCTTGCATTTGTTTATCAGTGTAAATGCTAGCACCCGCTAGCCTTTTTTTTGTACATCTGATCTTAGTGGCCCTTAGCGAATTCTTCCTTTACTTATGGGTTTGTTACTTATCTTCCATATGTTTTACATGTGTTCTTTTTGAGTGACGTATCAAAGACATTCTGTTTGAAATTGTTGCCCTTGGATTGAGTCTAATAAATGTGGGTCTCATTGGGGTCTAAGCGTGACGCGGGATTACCGTGTAAGCTTTACACGAGAAAGTCAAATTATTGTGCCGTGAAAACGGTAAATGAAGTCTAGCGGGACACAGGAAATTCAAAATGTGAGAATTGCGTACTTACATGGCGTAAGCGGGATACTGGAATTTGACAAAACAGTTAGCGGGATCCGGGATCAGAACCCCCAATGAAACCCCCATAGATGGTTTATTAATGGCACTGCTGATCTAACAGACAAACACAATTGATAATCTTGAGCAAAATGTATCATGTATTCTTCTGCAATCACCATGTCGGCTTAAACTTATTCAAGTTTTAGTGAAAGATCAACGGCCAGGGGAGCATAACAAATATAATTGTTTTTGCATGAAATCTTAAATATTAACGAATCCACCACTTCTTTTTTGGGAGCTACCTCTGCTCAGCAATATATAGATAATCAATCACGTGTACCATATAAAATCCCCCTTTTCCAGAGTCAAATTCACTAATCCTACGCTGTTAACCCTAAAGATAACGTCTATCGTGAATACCTGGGGTTTGAAATACAGATTGAAAGTAGAGGAGAGAAAACAAGTATGAACGTATTCCAGTGTGGTCAGGATCATATATTTATTTTTCGTCAACGATTACGTACAGTCAGTTAGTGGCATGTGTCAAATGACCTGCAAAGCGAAAGTGGACCCTGTTAAACATCTGGCGTTTTCTCGTATTTTTTTCGTGATTAGATGGTATCTTTGTTTAAATCACTCTAACACCTATAATCTGGTTGCAGAAAATGTCACTTTTAAGCTTTTACTTAGATTTTAACACGAAAATATACATGCTTGCATATGGTAAAAAAAAAAAAAAAAGTAGCGAAATAGGTCTACGGCGAATATGGGAACCCGACTATAGGTTTGCCAAATGTAGGAGGCAATTAATTAACAAACATATGTGCATGCATTCTATATTTTTTGCGATCGTTATTCTTATTCGTTAATAGTTTTAGATTCATACAATATGTCTTTACATTAATGCAAACTTTGAATGACAAAGAGAAGATACGCCAAATGTAGAACATTCATTATGTTGAGCTAAAGGGACGATGAGGATAGACCCTTTTTTTGTTTCCTAAAGAAATTATAAAGACATGATAATCGGTTAATACCTATAGATACCTATGGATCTTCAGAACGCTGTCACTGTTATACCATTATATTCTGTTCTACGCCATCCTTTTTGTATTTAATTGTACGTTTCTCACTTCCGGATAATATTTCATATTCTGCTTCGAATTCATACATTAATAGTTGGTTGGCCCAAAATTCATCTAATCTATTTTTGAAAGTGTTTAAGTTTTCCTCCAAACACAACATTTGGTATTTGAAACAGTCCGTACGCAGGCGCTGTTGGATTGTTGCTACATAAAAATAGAAAGTTCGCAATTTGGAAGCTGATATCATTTCTTCCGTCGTAAAGTGTTATTGTCAACTTACCCTCATTGTCAATTTCTAGGTTGGGTAATATATGAATGAATTAACAGTAGTATACCGATGTTCGAAAGTCATAAATCGATAGAGACAAAAACATATCCGGGTTACAAACTAAAACCGAAGGAAACACATCAACTATAAGAGGAAAACAACGAAACAACAGACACACTGAGGTGAACAAAAAACTAACGACAATGCATCACACACATAAAAGAACTACAAGATAACAACACCCATTTTCCTGACTTGGTACAGGACATTTTACGAATCAGGCAGACCTAACTGTATCTACTATTATTGTAACCTTTATCTCTAGTTCGAATTGCAAGCGTTGAACTATTTCAATGGTAAATAGTTTCTAATCATTGAACCTCGGTGAAACTATTTGACTGTAAGCGTCATTATAATTCGCAGAATTTTTAATTTTGCTACGGGATCGAATACATTTTAGGATTACAGCAGGAGTTGCGACATCGCGTTTTACCAATTGTATTTAGTTACATGCCTTGCATTCAGAGTATATACGATGTAAACGGAACACAGTATGGATGTGTTTCTGCTTTCTATATTACGATAGATGGTTTAGTCCCGACATTTATTGTGTGTTGTCTCTTTCGGTATAATAAAACATTTACTTACTTGATATCCTTGCGATAACAAGGGTATTTTCCCCGCGGATACAATCATTGCCCTTTGACAATAGTAGCACTTCTGGACAATACGCTCACTATTTTTCCCAAACCCAGTTAATAAGTAAAATTATTTCGTTTATATATACAACTTTAACTTTATAATTATAGTTTTCTGCTATGCGTATAAAATTGATATGCAGCTTCATATGATCGAAGAAGGGATTTATGTTAAAACTATTGACAAAGTACTACCACGACCCGTAATTCAAAATTTATTATTACCTATTACGTATTCTGCGAATCATGTTTAAGCCCAGTAGTCAGCACTTCGGTGTTGACATGAATGTCGATTGAATGGTAATTTTTATAAACTTTCTGTTTACAAAACTTCGAATTTTCCGAAAAACTAAGGATTTTCTGATTCCAAGCATATATTACCTCAGCCGTATTTGGCATAATTGTTTGGAAGTGTGGGTCCTAAATGCTCTTCAACATTGTATTTGTTTGGCTTTATTAATATTTTGATTTGAGCGTCATTTATGAGTCGTATGAAGACCCGACGCGCGTCTTGCGTATTCAATTATAATAATTTAATTTTGGATGTAACGCGTCTTCTGATTGGCTGACGTTATTTTGTTATGAGTCCATAGACATAATTCAGTCATGTGACCGTGACGTCATCAACGTTTTTTCATCGTTTTCTACGGTTTAAAATGGAATTTAGAATTAAATTATAAGAAATGACTGTAATATTTTTTCTGTCTATTCGAAATAACATAAAAAATGTGGTGCACACTGTTAAATAACCCGCTACGCGCGTTATTCAGTGTGCACCAAATTTTTTATGTTATTTCTTCATAGACAGAAAAAATATTACAGTCATTCCTTAAATATTGGTACCTTTGATACTTATTTATCCTTTGTATCGAAATAAATTAATAACACATCTAATAATAAATCTTCAAGAGATCTCATCTGATGTTTATTTATAACTAAATAATTACATTAGATGTATGTTTCATTATAATACTTTATTCTGATTAGCTAACAGCACATCACGTGTTATTCCGTAAGCAATTGTATCACTCAATAAAACTTTTCATTCATGATAACACGTGGTCCCACAATAAAGTGCACAGGTGAATTGAATAAAAACAATATAAAATTCGTTTTTTCTTGATCATAGCTAAAAAAATGTAATTATAAGTATTGAATGCTTCTTTTTGTAACTTTATAGGGTTGTAAAAGCGTTGACCGTGCGTACATTTTTAGAATGAAGCGCTTCCGCGCTTCATACAAAATGTACTTCGGTCAACGCTTTTACACCCCAATAAATTTACAAAAAGAAGCATTCAATTCTTAATTGAATACATATATCGGTTCAAAGACAACTTCTCACAAAACATAAATGCAAAATTAAATCACCTTAAATACGTAATCTATAAAGCTACATAATATATTAAAATCGAAGTAAACATGAGAAGTGGACGAAAATGAAACTAGAAATATACTCGGAATTACTTTTACCAATCCTAACAAACAAAAGTGTGATCAATATATCCTTTTCACTAAACTTTCAATAATTCATTAGACATTTAAACGAAGTTTGTATATGTTTTTTAAACATTTTTCAAAAGTTATATAAAACAACGATTTAAATTCTTTAGAAATGCATTTTTTGTTTTACTACCGTTTGTTAGCAACGTTTAAACAATCTAAATCACAGGATTACATTACTAGTTAAATTAGTTAGATGTATATATAGAAGGAACATGGATTATATTCTATTTATTTTCTGTGCATCTTTATCTATCGTAAAACTGATGGCGTACAATATAACTGATGTGATATCATTAAAAAAACATTTATTTCAGAACTATGACAGACAAATTCTTCCTATTGTGGATATGAATACACCAGTAAATGTGTCAATATATTTTCAGCTTTTATCAGTTTACGAGCTTGATTTGAAGAACCAATTACTGTCCACGTCAGCAGCATTTCAGATATCTTGGAGGGATGAGCTAATGAAATGGAACCAAGCAAATTACAGTGGCCTTAACCGATTTACTGTTACACTGGCGTCTATTTGGAAACCTGATGTTATAATTTTGAATTCTGAAAGCGCAAAGAAAACACTAACAGAAACAGACGATGACAATCATTTTGTAACTGTCAATAATGATGGATTTATTGAATGGTGGGTGTATGTTAACTTACAAACTCACTGTAAAGTTAATTTGACGAATTATCCTTTTGAAACTCAAAAATGCGACGTAAACGTTACGAAATCCTATCTTGATGATGAGTCTGAAATATTACAAAATGTGAATGATTCTACAAACATTGGAAATTTAGTTCCTAACGGTGAATGGAAGGTTTTTCCTCTGCATTCTTCCAAACAAATATTTCATCGCTCTAATAGAGAAGTCTCGGGGTTAAAATGGACAATCGTAATGAAACGTGGAACAGAGTTTTACCTCTGGACTTTCCTGATGCCATCGATTTCGTTGTCGATTGCTGATTGGTTTTCCTTTTGGTAACCAACAAAAAGCGCACAAAAACTGTCCTTATCAATTTTTGTGTTTTTAGCAAATGCTGTTCTAATTCGCCTCTTCAACGATTCTATGCCAAATATTTCTGAAGATATATCTCATTTTGGAAGATTGCTTTGGATTACCCTTTTGTTTAGTGGAATTGTTATTTTAGTGAATGTTATAATAACTTCACTGTTTTACTGTAAATCTCCAAAATGTATTTTTAAGTGTTGTAATAGTTACACCAACTGTTGCAAATGTAAATGCTTTACAAAATGCTGCAAGAAATGCAGAGAACCTCCTCCGGACACGAAAAGAAAAAATGTCGAATCTTCACGAAATTGTGTGGAGGAGAACCAAGAAAGTGCTTTAATCACGCATAGGGATATATCTATAACTATAAAGGAAGGAATTGATCAAACATTCATTCATCATCGTGGAATGAAAATACAACTGGGAACGATAACTAGTTATTTAAAAGAAAATGACAACGAACGTACTGATTGGTCTGACGTTTCGCGAAATATTGATATTTTTGCAAGTCTTGTGATCTTTGCGGCATATACTACATTATACGTTGCGCACATTTTTATTTTAGATTTGAATTAATTGTACTTATATGATGTTTTGTGTATAGAATGGTAGACTTATACCAAAAACATTTACTAAAAAAAATGAGTAATAGCGGAAGTCACATCGGTCCCCCATTTCCAACTAAATGGCAGCCATTTTGAAACTCAAAAACAGTGAATGCACAAAATGACAAATTTAAACATTTGTTTGTAAATTTTAAGAATGTTTAGAGCATGATATTTCTCTAACATTTTAACTGATTCCATGAAAAAAGCAGCCATTTTAAAAGTTCCTAAGTCGAAGAGCAACTGTACACATGTGATCAGTTGACGTTTTTATAAGTTTCATAGGTTTGGAGAATTTTGAAATTCTATGACATATGTGCTGACTTTGTCGGACACCATTTTCAAAACTAATTCAATATCTATACATTGAAGACAACATCCACATAATATTTCGTTAGATTTGATTAAAATATATCATGGAGAAAATGCTACTGATGGGTTTCCCAAAAGGAATCTATGTAAAACATGTTCCGAAATAAAGTCGTTGCCATGTAACAAGTGTAGTTCAAACGATTCTCAAAATAGCCAAAAACCGTATACAATTGACGCATACGTTGCAAAAAAAAAACCCATAATATGCTGCTTAGATATACATGATTTATGCTTAACAAAATCCATGCGATCATTTATCATTACTTGGCGTCCATCATCCATATCCATCTGTAGACGTAAACCTTAAAATAATGTCTCATCCAAGGCTACCATGGCCTTAGGGTATAAAATTTTACCTAAATGTTATTTTTTTTTATTAAAAGTTGTAAACGGCAATTAGATCCCTTGATAGATATGTAGCTGAAAATAGAAATTGAGGGAGAAATACTGTTTTTTACGTACTTTTCAAAAACTTAAGTAGTTATTGCATAACTGAATAAAAAGTAACAGGGAGTGGTCTATCAGCTTCAAATTGTCAGAAAAATCGGACAACTTGTTTTCGAGTTTTTGGTTCGGAAATGTAATTTACGCTCACCTGGCCAAAAAAAAACAACGTGTACAAAAATCTTCTCCTCTGAAACTACTGACACAAATTTAACCAAACAATCATTGTAAGGGTTTTAGTTTTAAAAATGTGTCCGATGATCACGCCTGCAAACCAACATGGCTGACATGGCTAAAAATAGAACATAGGGGTAGATTGCAGTTTTTGGTCAATAACTCTGATAATAAAACATTTAGAAAATTTGATTGTAATTCTAAATGATCATCAGGTTTAGACCTATCTGTCCTGTAACTTTCCAACGATTCAGACAAGCCGTTGTTGCGTTGATGTTCAGATAAGTTAGATCTACAAATAAGTCAACATGACTAAAATGGTTGATTGGCCGTATAAGGAAATATCGCCTTATTTTTTGTAAATGTTTATAATCTTTTACAAATGTTATACTCATGAAACAACTAAGACAAATTTAACCAAACTTGGCCACAATCAGCATAGGATATATAGTTTAAAAAAGGTATCTGATGACCCTGCCTTCTTACCAACATGGCAGACATTGCTAAAATTAGTATATAGGGGTGCAGTTTTTGACTTATATTTCTGAAACTAAAGCAGAAGTATAACGGATTATTTCAAGCATCAAATGTAGATACAAAATAATATATATCAGGTGAGCGACGCAGGCTCCTTGGATCCTCGCTTTTAGTAAATTTTCAAGTTTTAAGCTGCTATCTCAAAACTAATACAATTAGAACAATCTCAGAAAGGGTATGATTGACAGACAAGTAAAATTTCCCATTTTGAAGTTATTTCATCTGAGATGACATTTTGTTTACCAATTTCGCAGTTTTGGGTTCTTTTCTTAAACACTTCAAACAGATAGACATTTTTTTTATGAAGTAAAAAGTAAAATCACAAAAGTACTGAACTAAGAGGAAAATCTAATCGGAAAGTCCATAATCACATGGCAAAATAAAATGACAAAACACATAAAAAACGAAAGGACAAGAACCGTCATATTCCTGACTTGGAACAGGCATTTTCAAACGTAGAAAATGGTGGATTAAATGTTCTTAGATATGTTACTGTTGTTTGTTATGCTAAATTAACAAGAAACAATTATTGCATATTTGATATGAAGTAAATACAAGTATATTTCTTTTTAAATCATTTGATTAATTTGATTAGCGCATTTTTGATTCTAAAAATATGATATTTCTGATTTATGAAGTATATCTACGATGGTACGTTATTTATAAAACTTATCTTGAATATAAATACGAGTTTTTAAGTAAATGTAATAAAAATGCATGCAATTTAAAAAAACAACGTATAAATTCTACACGAACTTGTTGATGGAGATATGTTTCCAAGAGAGGGACGAAAGATACCAAAGGGACAGCCAAACTCATAAATCTAAAACACACTGACAACGCCATGGCTAAAAATGAAAAAGACAAACAAACAACAGCACACATGACACAACTTAGAAAACTAAAGAATAAACAGCACGAACCCCACCAAAAAACTAGGGGTTATCTCAGGTGCTCCGGAAGGGTAAGCAGATCCTGCTCCACATGTGGCACCCGTCGTGTTGCTTATGTTATAACAAATCCGGTAAATAGTCTATTTCGGTAGGTCACATTCATGAAAGGGAAGGGGATTGTAGTTACGACGTAAGGAACATATCCGATATTATTTGAGAAACGGTTATTCAATAACAGTCAACCAACTCGTGATGGCGTCCGTAAAATTTACAAAGGGATGATTTCAACTTCACCATTTGGAACTCTTGGTTTAATAGCTTCCTTGTGAGTAGCAACCCTCTATCAAGAAAATTATGATAGGAAATGCAAGCACGGGAATATCGTATCAATTGGGAGATATATACCCCGTATGCAGGTGCTGCTGGAATGTTGCTACTTATAAATGGAAAGTTCACAATTGGAAAGCTGAAATCATCTCTTTTGTCGTAAAGTTTTGTTTTCAGCCGACCCTCATTGTCAATTTCTAGATGTAAGTCAAGATATGAAGCCGACTTAACTGTATCTGTAGTATCCTTTATCTCCAATTCAATGGGATAGATGCGTTCCACATAGTCACCAAATTTTGAATTATTTAGTGAAAGAACATCATCTATATAGCGGAAAGTAGAGTTAAAGGATATTGCTAACTTCTTATCTTTCTTCCTAAGAAGTTCCTGCATGAAATCAGTCTCATAATATTAAAAAAACAAGACGGTAAGAAGAGGGGCACAGTTTGTTCCCATTGGAATGCCGACAGTCTGTTGAAAAACACGTCCTCCGAACGTAACAAATATGTTGTCAATCAAGAAATCAAGGTAGGATAGGTGTTTTGCAACATTTTGGTCTTTAAAGATTGACGTAGCATGGGCATTGATAGACTCATTCAGTTTCTTAATTCTTATTTGTACCAACGACCTCACTGCCTTAATCCATTCGGAAAGAGTGTCTACGTCTTCCTTCTCGCGCTTAGCCCATTGCCTGGCATAATCCTCAACTGAATCCATCAAAATTTTAAAGTTGTGTTTCAAATTGATGGATTTAGGCTCACGATATGTTGGACCTTTTGATAACACATTTCGTAGAGAAGAGTTATTAACAATGTTGAGGTCACCGGTAATAACGTGGCCAGCAGGATTATATGTTAATTAGGAACTAGCACAAGTGCAATCAGGAGGTTTAGACTTGAAGTCGTCAATATCGAGATCCTGCAAAACGTATTTGTAATTGAAAATTTTAGTTGCAAAAGGTTTGGTATAGGTATAATAAATGATTGGTACAGACTGGTCTTTGAAATAAGGAGGTATTTTCGATTGAACTAATTTATGATGAAGGATATTGCCTAAGTTGACGCCATCGAGACCTTTGTTGGCAAAGGAAAGACTAAGGAAAGATCTTTTCTCTTTTTCATCTTTGCCAATACGGACTGGCTTGAAAAGTCTGTGACTTGCAATATCCGAAATTATAGCTTCAAGTTTGTATTGGTTTGAATGAGGGTTTGTAACAGTGGATTCCAAACATAAATTGAACAGAGAATAAAGTTTTGAAAGGGTTAATGAATAAAGTTTCGTGCGAATGTGATGAATACCTAACGGATTTTGTATAAATGGCAGCAAGTCATTAATAGATACATCATGCAGAGAAGGTGACGTATAATGACGATGACCATGACTGCGTCTACGTCGAGGAGTCGAGTTGAAAATATTCATCACATTCACCGAGTTACACGAAGGACTAGATATAATACTTATACCATCAGTTTTGTCATTGTACCCATAAGGTGTCGCAGTTCCCAATTGTCTAATCCAGTAGTCCTCTTTTTGTCTACGGAGAGTCGTTTAAAGATTAGGATTGTTTAAGAAACAAGTGTTTGCAATGTTACAAAAAAATGTACTAGGGAAGTCGGAGACATTGATACGACATTCTCTGCGCAAGACAACATACCACATAACAATTATAGGTCATCATACGGCCCTTAACAATAAGCAAAGCCGATACCGCATAATCAGCATTAAAAGGACTTGATATCAAAAATGTATAACAATTACAATGAGAAAAAACTAACGACCTAATGTATGTACAAAATAATGGACGAAAACAAATATGTTACACACCAACAAACGACACCCACTAGTTCATAGCCGACTTGGAACATGGCCGTACAAAATGTGGCAGGGTTAAATGTATTTGAAGGCGTCAACTCAGGCATTAACCGGATGCATTGGTGTAAAAGAACAACACACAAATAAACTATAGAAACGGCTTATCTCATCAGATGGGTGTAAACAGAAATACATCTAACGAAAACAGAGTGGACATGGGCATTAAGTACATATCTTAGGGTACTCACAATTACTGACAGCTAGTTCAAAACCAACTAAAACTTTTTTTTTAAATCGTGCATCTCAGACTGAAATTATATATTATATTGCATGTTTGATGGTACAATAATTTGTTAATGTTTATTTCATATATTTTTTTTAATTACATTGATAAGTAACCGGTAATTTACTGCTACATGCTATAAAAACTAATTAATCTCTATCATAACAATTCCTAATTGTCCTACAATTACACCGCTAGACACGTGTAAAGATAGTTGGTACATTTGTAAGATAAACTCATTAACCAGTGTTGCTAGTGATCTACTATACATTTATTATATTTCGTTGGATACCAATTATCGTGGACTGTGTGTGTCCAGAGGATCTACGAATTTCAATGTTTAATGTACTAAATTGGTCCATAGGCGGGGATGCAGACTTTAGCAAAACCACCAAAGGAGTAGGTCCGGTAAGGACCGATTTTGGCCTCAAATTTCAAGTTCATCTGACGAAAGATTTTGACTACTCTTTAAACACTTAACATCAATTCTCTGTAATAATAGACCAAATATGAAAAATTTTGGCCAGATTATTTTTTTTCGATTACTTTTTTTTAAGCTGACATGGTCCAAACTAACAGTCAAATTAAAAAAAAATCAATAAAAAAAATCTGAATAGTCTGGTTGCCATGAAAACCACGTGACATCATATGTATATATTAGTATAGCAAGGAGAAATGGCTAACATTGTTTTTTATTGTAAAAATGAGATAAAGCATATCGTTTTTTGTTATTTTCATGGGTATAAGAGCAGATTATAATCATTTAAACTGCTAACTGCAAAATTTTTCGAAAAAAAACCTGTTATTTGGTACATAAGGTGGTCCACTTAACATGATTTTTGCCGATTTTTGTCATTTTTTACATCTGATTTTACAGAAAACGCAGAAATCCTCACATAAAAGACTATAAAATATAAAATTTTGGATGTTTTGTCAACAAAATGCTGCAAAAAAAATCTTGGGTAAATGTTGCAGAAAGTTGCAAATAGAGGAATATTAGTCATTGTAATTTACCCTGAAATCCCCCCTTTTTTTAGGTTCTATTTGTAAATAAATATTTCATATGAATATTTTCATGAAAAAAATAGTCCTTTCTTATGAAAACAACTATTTTTAGATGTATTGAGGGTAATTGTATCATATTTCATGTTCCAGCAATTAAAAATTTCATGCGCAAACTAATCTGGATGTAATTTCGAAAAATGAGTTATTTCCCTTTTTTGAAAATCTTCGTTCAATAACATTGAGACAACTTGATTATACTATTTCTGGATCACTATTCCCTATTTGACAGCTTTACAACAATTATCATTGAAGTATTCAACAGATAGAGACATACTGAATTATGAATGTTGCCTGTCCATTTTTAAAACAATTTCCGAACATAATTTGTAACATTTATTACACTAAAATATCACATTGAAACTCTGAGTATTGAAAACTTTCAACTAGTCTATGAAACACAAGGTACACGTTGGACTGAAATTCACTTAATAAATCGTGTAACCGTCCTCTGAAACATATTGAAAGCCTAAAAGAGCTCAGAAAAAGAAAACCCACTTGTGAAGTTCCCGATTCCCATAACCTCAGGAAAATAAATATCTAAGCATTTTTATCGTAGGCTTTTTTTGTAAAGTTTTAATCTAAAATTCAACAATGGGCAATCTTATTTTTATACGACCGCAAAAATTGAAAATTTTTTGGTCGTATATTGGTATCATGTTGGCGGCGTCGTCGTCGTCCGAAGACATTTGGTTTTCACACTCTAACTTTAGTAACAGTAAATAGAAATCTATGAAATTTTAACACAAGGTTTATGACCACAAAAGGAAGGTTGGGATTGATTTTGGGAGTTTAAGTCCAAACAGTTTAGGAATTAGGGTCCAAAAAAAGGTCCCAAAATAAGCATTTTTTTTGGTTTTTGCACAATAACTTTAGTCTAAGTTAATAGAAATCTATAAAATTTAAACACAAGGTTTATGACCACAAAAGGAAGGTTTGGATTGATTTTGGGAGTTTTGGTCCCAACGAATTAGGTAGCACTTCACAGTTAGGTGTGTAGTTTCGCATTTTGGCCCCTGTGGATTTTTCAAATATGAGAGCTAGTGTGCAATAAAATTCATTTTTGGATAGCTGAGTATTAAAATAGCCTTTGTATTGGGTTTATATGAACATCAAGATTATGTAATGTATGTAATATAGGCTGTTTTCTGTATGACAGTCCGTATTTGCATGTCCCTACCATACATTGGTCCGGCAATTATTGTAATGTTTTTTTCCAACTTTTTATCGCACGAATTTTGTGATTGGATTTTACGAAAAAATGAGGCGAAAGACACCCATTTTTTATTTGATCATTAGGAAGATTTATGAAAACAGTTTCTAAAAAGGTATCACTCAAAGGCATTGAAATTTTAGTTTGATCCAAATTTTGGGGGGATATGTGACATGTCCACCCCCCTTTTTGCAATATTTTATGGTAAATAAATGCAGAATGTTGCCATGGATACACATAAAAGGAATTTATTTCCTCTCTTTTAACTTTTGAAAATCAAATCTATGGAATATACTGATTACATACATATGCACATGTACAACACAAACAGTTAGGTTAATGTATTAGAAATCCAGGAATAGGAGATGATAAAACATTTTGTGGCTCATTTTTGATTTTATTTTCTAACTGTGGAGTGCTACCTTATGGCACATCAGAAAGCACAGAAATGCACTTTTTAAGATAAAATTTACCCCAAATCTTTGGTCTTTAATGTTCTTGTTTTAGTTCTGAAGGTAAAAAATCTGCTAGGAATGCAATTTATGTTTATTTTATTGTTTACTGTCCTTAGCAACCAAATATACACATTTTGGCACTTAGACATGTTGCGGTCTTAAATTTGTACTCCATTAGCTTCGCCATTGTAACCAAAGATTGCGCTTTATATGATATCCTCAGAATGTATTGCTTCATATTTTTTAATGCGAATAAGTCAAATAAAATTTTTTAGTAGCTAGGATTTTATATTATAATTTGGCATTAATTAGATTTAATGATGCCAGTACTGCTAGAAATTTATACCCTGCTTGAGAGCTTCTAAACCAAGGTTATATATAGGTATGCTATTTACAGCAAAATTGACCTATAAGTGCTTTCAAATACCTAAAAATTGTACAATTTGTCCTCTTTTAAGGTAATTTTATGATTTTGAATAAGATAATGGGAAAAGTTTTAGAAATTTACCCCAAAAATGAGACAGACTTGAAGTTTTTCACTATGATCCAGCATTTATTTTTAAATCACTTTTTGTCGCGTTTCAACATCAACTGCTAACCTTCATAAAATCTTTATTGCTGAACCAATTTTAAAAACTAAGGTACCATTTTCATTGTAACAGCTAGTAGAACACAAAAAATATAATAAAAATTGAGGCAGGAGGGGGAAAATTTCACCTTAAGGTAGCACTCCACAGTTAGGTGTGTAGTTTCGCATTTTGGCCCCTGTGGATTTTTCAAATATGAGAGCTAGTGTGCAATAAAATTCTTTTTTGGATAGCTGAGTATTAAAATAGCCTTTGTATTGGGTTTATATGAACATCAAGATTATGTAATGTATGTAATATAGGCTGTTTTCTGTATGACAGTCCGTATTTGCATGTCCCTACCATACATTGGTCCGGCAATTATTGTAATGTTTTTTTCCAACTTTTTATCGCACGAATTTTGTGATTGGATTTTACGAAAAAATGAGGCGAAAGACACCCATTTTTTATTTGATCATTAGGAAGATTTATGAAAACAGTTTCTAAAAAGGTATCACTCAAAGGCATTGAAATTCTAGTTTGATCCAAATTTTGGGGGGATATGTGACATGTCCACCCCCCTTTTTGCAATATTTTATGGTAAATAAATGCAGAATGTTGCCATGAATACACATAAAAGGAATTAATTTCCACTCTTTTAACTTTTGAAAATCAAATCTATGGAATATACTGATTACATACATATGCACATGTACAACACAAACAGTTAGGTTAATGTATTAGAAATCCAGGAATAGGAGATGATAAAACATTTTGTGGCTCATTTTTGATTTTATTTTCTAACTGTGGAGTGCTACCTTAGGGGCCAAAAGGGCCCCAAATTAAACTTTGTTTGATTTCATCAAAAATTGAACTATTGGGGTTCTTTGATATACCGAATCTAACCGTGTATTTAGATTCTTGATTTTTTGTCCCATTTTGAAATTTGTCTACATTAAGGTCCAAAGGGTCCAAAATTAAACTTAGTTTGATTTTAACAAAAAATGAATTTGTGGGGTTCTTTGATATGCTGAATCTAAACATGTACTTAGTTTTTTTATTATGGGCCCAGTTTTCAAGTTCGTCCAATTAAATCGGGGTCCAAAATTAAACTTTGTTTGATTTCAACAAAAAATCAATATATGGGGTTCTTCAATATGCTGAATCTAACCATATATTTAGATTTTTTAGTATTTGGGACCGGTTATCAAATTGGTCCATTTTGAGGTCTAAATGGTCCAAAATTGAACTTTATTTGATTTCATAAAAAATTGAATTCTTGGGGTTTTTTGATATGATGAATCTAACCATGTATTTAGATTTTGGATATTAGAATACCACAAAGGGATGGTAAGAATTGTCTTTTGGAGTTATGGTTCAAACCGTTAAGGAATAAGGTGCAAAAAAGGGGGGAAAGGGTTTCCAGGTTAATGGACAATTACTTAAGTACAAAACATAATTTAAAAGCAGTGTAAGGTTGGTAATTGAAACTCATTTTAAAAGCTCACCCAAACTTCTCTTAAATTATGTATATTGGAAATTTGCCAAAAACTTTGTTATTAATATATTCCATTGTAAATTTGCCAAAAACTTTAATTTAATGAACTTCATTGGAAATTTGCCAATATAAAATGTTGCATTTGAGTTATCTTTCTTCGTCCAGAATAGTAGTCAAATCAACTTAGGTCATGACTGTATGACATTTTACATTTTATGATACATTTAAATGAGTAGTTATTGTTGAAAACTCCATTAGAAATTTGAATTGAGATCATTTTTGGAATAAGGGAAAGGGGGAGGTGACAAAAAATAGTGGGATTCAATTTTCTTATTTCAGATTTCAGAAATGAAAAAGAAAATTTCTTCAAATATCAAAGGATTAATATTCAACAGCATAGTGAATTGCTCAAAAGCAAAAAAAAATAACATTGTAAGTTCATAAACCACATTCATTCTGTGTCAGAAACCTATGCTGTGTCAACTATTTAATCACAATCCAAATTCAGAGCTGTATCCAGTTTGAATGTTGTGTCCATACTAGTCCCAACCGTTCAGGGTTCGACCTCTGCGGTCGTATAAAGCTGCATCCTGCGGAGCATTTGGTTCTAAATGGTTAGGATATTCAATAAAATTGAGAATGGAAATGGGGAATGTGTCAAAGAGACAACAACCTGACCACAGAGCAGACAACAGCAGAAGGTCACCAACAGGTCTTCAATGCAGCAAGAAATTCCCGCACCCGGAGGCGTCCTTCAGCTGGCCCCTATACAAATATGTATACTAGTTAAGTGATTATGACCGCCATACTAAACTCCAAATTGTACACAAGAAACTAAAATTAAAAATAATACAAGACTAACAAAGGCTAGAGGTACCTGACTTGGGACAGGCGCAAACATTCGACGGGGTTAAACATGTTTATGAGATCTCAACCCTCCCCCTATACCTCTAGCCAATGCAGAAAAGTAAACGCATAACAATTTGCACATTAAAATTCAGTTCAAGAGAAGTCAGAGTGTGATGTCAGAAGATGTAACAAAAGAAAAAAAACAAAATGACAATAATACATAAATAACATCAGACTACTAGCAGGTAACTGACATGCCAGCTCCAGACTTCAATTAAACTGATAGAAAGATTATGTCTTCATCATATGAATATCAGGCATAATCCTTCCCGTGAGGGGTTTAGTATCATACCATCATAACATATATGAGAAGACCATAACCCTAGTCATACCAACAACTGTTTTTTTTAAATAAATGTGTTTAGTTCCGATGCAAAGACACTATAAGTGAATCAATATTAACGCCAAAATATGCAATCTTTAATGACCTGACAACAGTATCGGAACTATATCCCTTCTTAATAAGTCTATTTAAAGGTTTTGTTAGCTTCTGAGGTGAATACTGACATCTTTGTGCTTTATAAAGAATATTTCCATAAAATATTGGATGTGAAATACCTGAACGTATAAGAAGTCTGTATGTTGAGCTAGGTTTACAAATAATGTCCTTATACCGATGATAAAATTAAGTAAATGTTTTGACTAGTTTGTGATATCGAAAACCCTGGTGTAATAATTTTCAGTAATACAGAAATTTCTCTCGTTAAAATCTAAAACATTGTTACATACACGAGCGAATCGTACAAGTTATTCTAGCTTGAATGTTATTCAATTTACCTGTTAACCTAATTTTTTTACATTTCATATACATTGTATCAATTTTCAAATAGTTGGATTGTGGTTGAAATTTTCAAAAGTAGTATTTTGCTCTTTGAAAGATTGGCTGACAAGAAGAAAGAAAATTTCCATCTGCCTTTGCGTTTAGTCTGACATATAAGTCACTTTGATAAAAGTATTTTGCATATATATAAACCAATGTACTAATTTTGACCTAAGCACTGCATTGACGTCTCATTTTTCTTATTCTTGTTTATAAAATATATTGTTTAAAAATATTTTTACAACTGCATCATGTGTATGATACATATATTGATGTGAAACTAAATGGGTATCGACCAAAACCGTGAAAACAAAATGATTTATAGTGCAAGCAATTTGAAAGTTAACACATGTATTAAAAATAACTTGAATACATGCTGAACTAATCATGTTGGGCCATATAAATTTTTTGGGAAAAAAAAGGGCACCCCCACCCCCTCTTTTTTTTAGGTTTGCATTAAGGATTTTTTATTGTCAACCATAGGTCAGTCATTTGAACAAACATATTCAACAAACAACAACATCAATATAGCATGTTAGTTGGTTTATATGGTGGAAATTGTCTGGTATGATAGCAAACATATGAAAAATTGGCCTACATGAACAGTTTACACCCCTAATATGACCCAATTTGAATTATCCGCCATCGATTTAAAATATGTTTACCAATATTTTTTCATTAATGATTAGTTTAAGACCTAATCTTTAAGTGTAGTGAGTCATGTTTTTGCTATATTTCTGAAAAAAAAAAATATTTTAGGGACCAAATTTGGTCGAATTTGACTCTTTTTGCTTAAGATCCACAGTACCTAAAATAGCTATTAGCTCTGATATTCTATACTGTATTTCACCGTATGTGATTTACTTTAATAAATATATTTTTATAAAGCATATTACGTTGTTCATTTAATGATAAACTATTTAAAGCTATCTGCCATAATAAATGAGCTGTTCATAATTGAAATTTGGTCATTTTGAGGTAAATTTTTCCTTGGTTGCTAAGGAAATTTATGTTCCTTAGCAACCGACAAGAAGGACTGGGATGATAAAGATTTTAAACTGATTTTTATGAATAATGCAACTAACTTTGATGTTAGAGGTAGTTTTTCTATCACATTATTTTTTTTATGTGGCCAGCTGTTGGTTGATGCATACAGAGTTTTGATGTTAAAATCTAAGGTAATTTCAAAAAGATTGAATCCATAAAAACTGATAAAAAGCAAACGACATTAACAACACAGCTTACAGTCACAAACTTCAATTTTAAGTCTGAGGGTATTTTCATAAAGGTTGCAATACTTGCACGTGACATAATTGACAAATCTCATTCAAATATCTGTTTATAGATTTTTTTTAATTTGGGCACAAAATACGTTCCCGATATAAATGTAGGTAGTGAGAACATCAACAATCCTTGAACTTTGAAAAGTATTGAATATAATTATTTGAAATAATATCTTCAGGTTTTCTACCTCTAGACAAAGATTACCGATGCCGTTTTTTAGTACGTTAGCGCTGTTAATGATTCTTTAGTGAATGAAATGCACGTATGGGAAATATGATATTCTAATATGACATGCTTCTTTCGCTTTGTAAAAAACACCGTGTGAAAATTTTCGATATATCTATACTTAGCGAAGACTCAGAACTATACATAATAATGGATGTTACAATATACCTCCCACGTAAATCTACATGTATTTGAACCTATTTGCAAACGCATTGCCGATTTTATTGTATTGGAAAGTGTAATAAAACAAAAGACAAAAGAACTTTAATTCTTATTAAATGCATAATAAAAAGAATTAATATACTACAAATAGTTGTGTTTATTTCCTAAATATAATAAAACAGCTATATTTTGTTCAATGTCAATTTCATCATGGAACACTTTCTCCAAAATCAGGGGTTCATTAAGGGATGAAAATTATCTTGATATTTATGTTACGATTTTAAAAGCTATATATATACTAGTTTAAGTTGCAGTATAAAAACAATATAATTTTTTTGTAACCATCGAAGGTCGTTTAATATTGTATTAAAATAGAATTCTGAGGTAGGTTTTTTTAATTTATTTTCCATTCTATTGCATTATTCGCATATTAACTGATTTCAGCGAGTCAACATGGCAGCTCCTTCGTTACGAAATGTCAATTTTGGTTTTGACGGTAGCTTACGAGAAAGCATGTAAATTAAAAATCGCAAATATTGGGTTTGACAATTAAACATATTTTTTCTAGCGGTTATTAACTAAATAATCAATGCAAGCTAAAGATTTCTGATAATATTTGAGCTTTATCTAACAAGGAGTAAAAAAGAACAGCTACACACACGGCATACCCATCCTCGCTTCAGTATTTGAATGAACGTATTTGTCCTATTAGAATGGCAGAATGCATACATAGAAGGAGGCGTTTATCTTGTTGGCGCATCTCTGTTTATGTTTTCTTTTATTATGGCTATTCGAATTAACACTCCTATTTTCTTACGTACATATTGTGCCGGTAACTATGAGTTGATTATGGATGGATTTATAATTCAGCTGGTAAATCAATTTATAAAATCAATCAATCGGTAGGGTAGTATTATTTATAATTGTTCTGTATCTTTCTTATGTCATCACCTTTCCTTTAATTTTAAAGTAAACTCCGGATATGTTTTGAGTGCCAATAACAGTAAAGGATTTATTTCAAACTCCGGACAGTGATCGTTTCCGTTCCGGAACTGTTTTCCTTTACTCCATCCATTAGTGTAGAGAGTAGTATTCGGGCTCGTATGCGGATCGGAACTCGAACTGCCGGGGAGTTTGGATTTATTTCTCTCGTGCATAGGTCTAATGCCTTGTCCGTATTTATGATTATCAGCTGCTAACCGTTTGATTTACTTTTTGGAATTTCATTTACCGGCATTTGAGCTACAAGCATTACAAAAGGAACATAAATAGTCGAAAACGGTGCAATAAAATTCATACAGCTAATTACATTACCAAGACATATGTCAATGACTGTAACAGGATCTAATTTAATGGTATGATGCTCTTTTATAAAAGAACTTATAACTGTTATAACGATAGCATGTACTATCTTGTAACTTAGATCTACTCGGTTATTGAGTAATTCACAAGTTATATGTACCTGCAAACAAATATTTTCTTATGTGTTATTCGATGCATGCGATTCGAACAGTGCAATTAAGAAATTTCTGTCCATGGCACTTTGTTATCAACAGGTTATTGGAGTTGGTTACTTTGTTTTAGATATATGTGATTCTCTTAATATTGACAAACGTAAACGTAGTTTAAGAGTTTTTATACTTGAACGGTTAATATCAGAATGTATTGGATTTTTATATTTTTTTGTTGATGTTATTATAAGACTGCGCCTTATGACATGCAATTAAAATACATGGCACATAATTTATATAAAATGAATTTTAATAAATGATTAAGTGTACTGTACAGGCGAGCTCAAATCCAAAACATTGTTTTGTTTTATTTCATAAATATAGTTTTATGTTTGGATTAGACGACAAGAATATATTTCATTAAATAATACAAAACTGCCGGCATTTCGTAAGGAATTTTATCTCGAGCATTGCAGTCTATCAATTTTCTATACATTAATTTACCTGTTGTTAGCAGACAATCACTTATTTTTCATCATTCGTTTATCCAAAGCAAGAAAGTAAAGGCTGTTATATATATATATATTAGCAAATGCAATGAAATTAAAAGTGTCAAAATCATATAGCCATTCTATAATAAACTTACTAACAAAAGCAACAGGTCAATCGTTATTGAAATTTAAAATGTTTATTTATATTGTTTTGATAATTTCATGTGTCGCCAATAAGTTCCATTATTTCGATTCTGTATACACAATACCATTTGTTAATTAAATGTTTCCCTTTCCTCTTGTTTTTATTTCCTATTTAGATGTACCCAAATATATTGTTTTGTCAACAAAAATAAACAAGCAAACTGTATCACTTTGATCTGCATTAAATACAAGTATTGCAAATAATAATAAAACTTTGTAACATTACCTTTTATCAATTGACAAAACAACATACATTGTAAAACTTATCTTTGAATTCTTTTGATAACAAACTTGACTTATTTTGATATTGTTAAATCATTGGCGTGTTCTCTCTCTCTGTGTCTGTAGACTCGTGTGTAAATTCTCTGCAGCGTGAATCTTGATCCATCGATTTACTAGAAAAAGCCATCAGTTTTTCAGGTCCAAGTCTCATTATTCTGTTTCATTATTGGATACTTGAAAATCGATTCCGGTGTCCCAGTATTGCACCAAAGTAAAGACGTCTGATGCGCTATTTTTTTTCGCGGAGTCAGTTTCTCATTGCTTTCGTCGATGTTCGTCTGACTTCAAGATTTCAAATTTGTTTTTGTTGCCTTTAAGGTCCAGTTGCTCATGTGCAGTACCCGAATGTTGCGATCTTATGTTCTTGGAGGGATCGATAACGTTGACAGTCAGGTCTTGAACCGCATTGCTTGTATCTTTGTACTACTAGTAGTCTGAAAATCGTAGTCCGGAGATTATTATAAAGCAGAGCGACTTCATTTTGTGATTCAACTGCTAAGAGACAGATTACAATGTTCCGGGTTGCTGTGTTTAGTCTTGGCATATCGTAGTATGTTATAGAGACAATTTAACGACAGAATTCAGGTAATCAGACATGTGTGTTTCATTCGTTTTATACCTATTACACTCAATCAAAGAAAAGGCATGATTCGCACTTCTTCTGCAGCGTTACATACTGTTATTTGCGGTAGTAGCCATATTGATTTATCAGAACAACAGCAAATCAATGGATTTGTAAATGCTTCTCAGCCTACAATCATGCGAATGCCTTAGAAGCATCAATAATTTGTCATGCAGCACATATAGGTTTAAAGATATTCATATCTATATATTCCATTTTGTAGATTTTTGGACGTTTGTGTTGGTTTACACGCGTTATCTTAAATAATATGTTCACCCCTTCAAAATCATAACTCTATCTATCATCCTATATTAGGAGTAGGCGGGTATTCGACGTTGATTTGGACTGTTGTTTTGTTCGATGTGCTGAAGATTTGATTTATCTGTTTTATCTATAAGTCTGTTATATGCTTCATTCATTGTTATATAGTACTGATTGATTATCGCTAAAACAAAATGCACAGACAAAACAATAAACCAAAACCGAATATGATAAACAGCAAACGACAACCACTGAATTTCAGGGTCCTGACTTGGGACAGTCAAATAAAGAATGTTGAGTGGTTAAACCTTTCTGTTTATCATATATTCTGTTTGGTGATTCGGGGAGGGGTTCATTCGACGGCATTTATTTGCCTTCTTCATAGCAACAGGATTGTATACCAGCACATCGTCATAGAATGTTACAATAGGTCTTTAAGTAAAAGTATTTTATAACAGAAGTACATGTTTGTATCATTAACAGTAACATCTGATTATTGATTTTGAATAAATTAAATGACAAAGGACAACACGTGTTTTGTAATTATGATTATATCTTTAATAGTTATTATTGAGACGTGTTCATTGTATAAAGAAAAGATCAGTTTTTAGATTTTCAAAAAGATAATTGATTGTAAGTATGATTTCTTCTACAGTTAATGATCATAAATATGTAATAACTCGTGAAAAACTTTCTCTGTGTTCATATTTATTGTAAATGTTCAAAAGTATAGGGTCGATGCCACTGCTGGTGGAGATTTGATTCCCCGAGAGTATCACAAGCCCAGTAGTCAGCTTTTGTGCTGACATGAATTATCATTGATATGGTACGTTATATTTATAAATCTACTGTTTACAAAATTTTGAATTTTTGAAATTCCAAGGCTTTTCTACCTCAGGCATAGATTACCTTAGCTGTAATTGGCAACACTTAAAGGAATTTTGGTCCGTACTGCTCTTCAACTTCGTACTTTATTTGGCCCTTTTACCTTTGTGGATTCGAGCGTCACTGATGAGTCTTTTGTAGACGCAACGCGCGTCTGGCGTATATACAAAATTGAGTCATGGTAGCTATGATGAGTTTATTTACAACCACTGGGTCGATGCCACTGCTGGTGGAGATTTATTTCCCCGAGGGTATCACCATCCCAGTAGTCAGCACTTTTGTGCTGACATGAATTATCATTGATATGGTTATATTTATAAATTAACTGTTTACAAAATTTAGAATTTTTGAAATTCTAAGGCTTTTCTACCTCAGGCATAGATTACCTTAGCTGTAATTGGCAACACTTTTAGGAATTTTGGTCATTACTGTTCTTCAACTTCGTACTTGATTTGGCCCTTTTAACTTTTTGGATTCGAGCGTAACTGATGAGTCTTTTGTAGACGAAACGCGCGTCTGGCGTATATACAAAATTTAGTCCTGATATCTATGTTGAGTTTATATACAAAAGTTTTTAAATGCCCCACAATTAGTACAGTAGATATGCATATGCTTCATGTGGGATATAAAAATCTACGATTAAAAGGAAATATTAAAAAGTCAAATATATATATCAAATAAGCAATACATAGAACTCCGAGGAAAGTTCATAACTTTTTCAGGAATTTTGTTCCTCAATGCAATTCAACTTCGTTCTTTATTTGGCCTTTTTAACTTCTTTGGATTCGAGCGTCACTGATGAGTCTTTTGTAGGCAAAACGCTCGACTGGCGTAAATACAAAATTTAATTATGGTACCTATGATGAGTTTATTTATTATTCATAACGAAGATTTCTTAATCAAATTGCACAGTCAAATACTTAGGTAGAAAATGGTGGACTAAACCTGGTTTTAAAGCTAGCGAAACCTCTCATTTAAAATTCCTTCTCCTATAGAACCGTGTGACATCCGAAAGGTATATCCACCCCTACTGCACAAGTAACTTTTCTTACAATCAGATAATGGCTCAGGGTTTTTCATGTCATGCAACGAAAGTAAAGCAACAAAAATATACCAAACTCCAAGGAAAATATTTAAAACGGAGTCTCTTAAACATTGGCAAAATAAATGCTCAAACACATCAAACGAAAGGAAAATAACTGTCATATTCCTGTATTGCTATTTGATTGGTCTAACTCTGAAAATAACTAAACTCACATTTAGTCGGTTCAAGTAACTTTTCATATCTTAACACATGAATAAATGCATAAGCTTGGAATATAAACATGGAAAAAAGAAAGACTGAAACGGACGGCGGTAGAAACAACATACATGGAAAAAGTACATGGGAATACTACAGTTGAATTTAGAAATTTTCGAGCAAAATGAAATAAGCAGTTTTAAATTTAGATAGCGACTTAAAATGAGCTCAGTAATTATTGAACAGGTCGATTTGAGCAGGTGTATCATATTGAATCTGTAGACTCATGTATATGTGTAATTTTCCAAAAAAATAATATACAGTTGTTAAAAGCTATATATATATATATTGTTCATTTAATAATGTAACTCTTACTTTGTCAATGTCAAATTATTTCACAGTTGTTCTCTCGTCATGCATGTCACATTGT
>CM034357.1:45546788-45749784 GCA_019925275.1 Mytilus edulis | reverse complement strand
ATACACATATTTTATACAGTCAAAAACTCTTTTACAAGAATAGTCAGTACGTTTGACTTGTGCTCTGTTAAAGCACCCATATCATATAACTAGTGTTTCTCTAAATTTCTTTGAGACACTTTCTGTGTACACAAAGCACTAGTTTATGAAAGCCTTTTATGGCTATGCATGCACAATGATCTTGATAAACAACTCTTATAATGGTCTATATGAGAACAATTCGACACAAGGTACGTTTACAAAAGTCTTCCATTGTTTAATGCTCTCGACGCAACTGAAAAATTCTTCACGAGTTGGAAAGCTTCCTGCAAGAAGAATATCATAATAAAAACGTCTTTATTTAATTACAGTTGTTTAGTTAAATATTCAAATACATTGAAATAAGAGTAGAAGTATAATAATCATTATTTATAATCTATATTAAAATATTGCAGATAATGTTCTTATTAAAACAGATGATTAGATTGTTTCATTCTTGATAAAGTAACTGACATTTAATCAACAAATCATTAAACCGTACTTAAAAATATTTATTGTAAAGTTTATTATGTAAAATATCGACAGGAGATCTTTAATTTCTGTATTCATTTTTTTTCATCCATTTTCTCTATCATTTGTTTTTTATGCCCTTTGTTCTCTTTTCTTTTTATCTTAACATGCAATTATTCTCAATTTTTTGTTTCTTGGGTAAATGTGTACCTATTCTTTATATCTCCCCTTTTATTCACTATTCTGAAAACCCCTATTGGTACCCTCATATTATTTCACCTACCATATTCACAAAAGAAACCTTGAATCGTTTGCCGAATTATACATCTAGGATATCCTTCGTTTATTGCATCTAGTACTATAGGCAGTTGCATATTTTTAGGTCTGTTTAAACCTGTAAAAAGTAAAAACCAAATTACTGAACTTGAATCAAGATTAAAAAATGGTCGATTAATATTTTTTTTATAAGATCTAAAGTTATAAATAAATGGGACAAGTGAAAAAACAACTATCACATTCCTGACGTGGTTCAGTCATTTTCCAAAGAAAATGGAAGGTTACTTTTGTTTTTATATCTAGATAGAATCGATAAAGCAGAAGAGCATACTTCTCTTTGGCGAATAAAGGTGATGACAATTATTCTTTTAATATTTAACATACTTGATACATGTTTAATGTCCTTATCTACAGTTGTGATAGCATTACGACTAAAGTTTAGAAATCCACTGCCTTCCCTCTATCAATCTTTGTTGGAAAATGTAAAAAGCAAACGTTTGTAATACAATCTATCATACAAACCTTTAAGGTGTGTCTTCAGTGCTTTAGTGTTCTGAAAAAGATAGAGAAATGATTTTTTTGTGGTAAAAAGCGTCGCATTTTTAAACATATTAATATACAAAAAATGTATTATAAAATAGGCAATAAGTTTTACACAACATGCATAATATGGATTCATGTCAATACTCAAAAACAATAAGTAACATTAAGTTAAAGTTTCGCTTTTTCTTAGGGTTAGTGAAATATTCAAAGCAAGAGAACAGAAATTTTGGCATAACAGAAAAAAAATACTCATTACAGTAATCAAGTAAATGATTTGATGTTATGGCAGAGGAACGTTTTGTATTAAAAAGACTCATAGAACAAAAACTGGTTGAAATATACACTTAGATTAACTCATCTTTATCATTGTTTATTTTAAACATGTTATATAAATGCTACATAGGCTGAATGCATCCTTTCCTAGTGATATATTGTTTTAAAAAATGTATGAATTTTTAAAGCAACTAAATAAAACTTCAGGAATTTCTTCGACAAATTAAATGCTTTTTAAATTTATTCGGTTTAATGTCGTTTATCAAATTTACAATTTTTTTAAGGTTAGTTCTTCAGTGGAACTATATATTTTCATTCATGAGGTATTTATTTTTTATTTGAACAATAGAATACACTTCTTGTCTTTTTTGGAAATACACATTGTTTTTAAGAAATAATAACTTACAATCATTACATCATGTACATATGACTCTCCCTTTGTTTTCATAACGTGAGGGCAGACTGGGAACCATCGACCATGTTCTTTCCATGGGTTCGTTGCAAGTACCTCTTTACGAAGACTACCGTCACAGTAAAAGCATACGATTTCCTTTCTTTGAACTGTAAAGAAATAATACATGTATTTAAAATGATATCGATATAAATAAATACAATATTATGTGAATTTACAAGTCGTAAATGTGTTTTTTTATTACAAAGGTTTGACTAATATCACCCACATGTGTCACAAGATTAAAAGTTAATATATTGTTTCTTCTACCAATGAAGACAACTGTCAGTTAAAAAGATTTAAGATTTTCCTGATTTGAAACAAGTTTTTACCTAGGGTAGCGTTAAGGATGTACTTAAGTGAAATAAAGAAAATCGAGAATTTAAATTTGATACTATAAGTCGGAAGAGCATAAGTTGAGGAACAAAAAGAGTTTTAAATATTAATAGGTTATGAAGCTCCTTTAGGAGATATTTAATCTTTTATTTAAATCGAAATAAAAGAAATCTAAAATCAGCTTAAATTTTGGTAAATGAACTTTTGTGAGTTAATGAAGTCTATAAAAAATAGGTGTTATGGTGTAAAATATTTCATCCTTGACTGATTGAGAAAAACCATAGAGTCCAAACATCTGACACAAATTTTAAACCTTACCTTATAAGTATATCATTGAATGTGTTCAGTGATTTATCATGCAACACTACTTAATTCAAGAAAAACAATAAACATGTTTACCTGCATAGTAAAACCCTGCTTCAGCCAAAGTTTCAATATTTTCATCCATCTCGGACAATGCAAACGTTTTTTGGCGTTCTTCTACATCTGTTAACTGTGGATGTATTGGACCATTGTGCTCCTCTAATCTTTGCCTTATGGAATTTATAAGATTTGTTCCGAAGATCCTTGGATAGCCATACATATCGTTGGTCCTAAAGGGAAACAGAGTGGAAGGTATATGGTTTCCACGGCAACATACTTTGCATGGACACTCATCGCTTGGTGCTAGCATAATTGAAGCTAAGGACGGATACAACAAAAGCTCGTATGTGAATTGTTCACAATGCATTTGTTGAGAAAAAGGAATCCCTTGGCCTACAATAGGATTTGCTTTCTTCGTTCGCAAGTGTTCACTTATTCTACAACTTACTGCATGACCATCTGATAATGAAATTATGTCTTCAGTTTTCATATCCACTTTAGCTTTACAACAATCGCATTCAACGATGAAATCCTTTCCACTGTAACTAAATCCCTTTCCTGCCATGATAATTGGAAAATGAGGTCCTTTCCAATTCGCATATGATGCCAGTTTTGTAGTCGCGTTAAACGTATTTAGAGTATTCAAAGCCATTTTGACCAACTTCTGATCGCAAAACTATAACACTGTTTTTGAAGGGCCAAACATGTCAATTCGAATTTAAAAAATGACAAAAAATTATATTAATATTCGAATAGACTAATCTCGTATTTGGTCATCAAGCATTCCTATGTCGTTGCATGCATGAAATGATGTTTTGAAAAATAAATATCTGTGTTTTCCTGTGGCGTTAACTTTCTTATGTTGTTCTTTGCACATCAAAATCAGTTTAGAAGACTTGATAATCCAGTAATTTTCATGCTGTTGAGTCAATACGCCCATTTTATTTGTTATAATCATGTGAATTGATTTGTTTAACTACTAGTAAATATTGTATACAAGTTAGTACTATATTTTTTTTTTTTTATAAATATGTGTTCTATATTACTTCGTGCAGATCATGGGATATCAAATATCGAAACAGGGGCTACACGTAGCTTCTCAATTTTAAAGTACAATGCATATTTCCATCTTGGTATCGAACTGGTTTAAACTATATATAATGCATGATCATTGAAAATAGTAATATCTACAAAAAAAAAATGATGAAATTATTTTAGTTCTATTTAGAACCAGAACAACAATGACAATATATAGGGTATAACAATACTTGTTAGTATCAAGACGTAAGAAACTAGAAATAAATAAATATATATATAACTTTTTCTATTGCGTTAACGAGTCCAACGAGAAATTCCGACTGAACTAGTTCTATGAGCTGTTTCCATCTAGTTAATTGTACCCGGTCTCACGTCTGTCGATGTACTTCACTTGATTTTGATAGTTTGGTACCCTGATTTGTCTTCATAATCAATTTAACTACTGTTGTCTTTTTTATGATGCGTTTTTTTATTCATGTAGAGCAAGATCTGCATAAAAGCTTCCGATAGCATTAACAAGTTTTTTTTGGGGTTCGTGTTGCTAGGTTTTGTTTTCTATGTTGACTTGTGAATCGAAGACTGTTGGGTGTCTTTTGGTCGATTTGAGTTTCGCGTCATGACAGTTTGTCTTTCACTTGCAGTTTAATTACCCCTTTGGTATTTTCAGTTTTTCTTTTGAAACTTCTGTGACTTTGAGGCAAACAGTTCATGTGCATGTGTTCAGTAAAGTGTGTATAGGATTTTATTTACCCTTTAATATCGTAAAAACACAAATAAAAGGTGTTTGTCTTCAAACTTCTTACATTGTATTTAAACAATAATTACCATTAATTGATGACAATAGAGCGAACGATCGGGATTTACATTATATGTACAATGCTTTTATTTTATCTGTTAAACTTCATATTTTTTTTTTGAAACAAAAGATATATCATTTTATCGAATACGTACACTGTATACAATGTTACATTAACTCTTTACTAAAAATTAGAACTTTGTTTCGATTGGCTGCAACAGTAGAAAGGAAGGGAACAGCTGGGGATTCTATTCAAGTTATTTCTCGAAACTTTTGTTATTTAGCTTGCATGCTCCTTATTCAAAATCTATTTAAAGGTACATTGAACGCACTCTTTTAATCAATACCTTTTCAATACCTTTTTACTAAGCATAAGCGAAATGTAAAATGTTCAAAAATAAAATTATTTCATTTCTCAGTCTGCGTCTGCATGAACAGGGAAGAATCCAGTAAGTGTTGATTAAAGACACGCTGTTCTTCTCAATTTTGAAATATTGCAAATTAATTTGCATCTAGAAAAAAAAACCAGATTTATATAGAAAAGTCTTATACACTACTTCAGATCAAAAATATAGACAATTCTAAGTAAATGCAAGTCATTGTGAATTTTGTCGACACATGGTATCAAATTAAAACATGTACTTATTTCAATCGAAAAATAACTTACTATGCATCTATGAGTATTCATTTTAATAAAGTTTATTTAGATCAAAATGTCTAGTCACAAAAGCATTTATGTTTTGCAAACACACTAAACAAACGCATTGGAAATTAATAAAACCCCGATACGATACATCCGATATATATATGTTAATAGAAGGAATGTCCACGAGTACATGATTATTTGAGAATCGCTCGGTAGATCCGGGTATCGCATACCAAAACGATACTCGAGTAATCGGTTTCCTGTTAAAATAGTGATGTCTTCTTTTCTTACAATCGATGTTCTTGAGAAACTCTTTCGGAATATTAAAAAATAACATCACTAATTAATGAAACTAGGAAATTAAAAACCTTTTGTGTCGAATGTTTGTGATAAATTGTCAATTAAAATGTCTTGGAAAATATTTAGACTGTACCTAAGCTTATATTTCAAGATGTCTTAGGCAAGCCGTCAGATCAAATATCCTCGTCTGCAAGAATGATATTTACAATGCTGCAAAAACCGACTGTCCCTTATAATAGATGTCAAGAAAATCGCTCCAATTAAAATATATGCGTTGCATCCTCTGAAATTCTAATCATTACGCCTTTGCTAACGATACAGTTGTTTTCTTAACGATTATTAAATACAAGTCTTGTTAAAATCATCAAATAAAAATATGTTCATAAAAAACATGTGTTATATATTATCCAAGGTAGTTACATGTATGTAGACTGGTTTTCATCCATCGAACAACAAAACACAGAATTACGTATTTGTGTGTTCTGTGTTGTTGATATATTCCCGAGTGAGTACTCGAGTATCGCCCGATAAAATCATCGAATAATCGATCAATTATTGTTCAACAATAATTATGTCCCTACTGAATGTATACATATATTTATATATTGATAGGCTTGTATATGTTTGACCACACGCACTGCCATATTAACACACTGTACCAGATGGAGCTTAGCTTCATATTTGTAAGAATTTCAATTTTTTATATTGTACTGATTAGCATGGTTATAATTTTTAAACATCAGGGCCCCGTTTCACAAAGCTGTCTTAGGACTAAGACATGTCTTATGATGGTTTTACGAGATATCTTATTTCTAAGTGGGTTTCACAAAGTTGTCCTAAATTAGGACATCTCTTAAAGTTGGTCATAAAGATAGGACAACGCGAGAGGTGTCTTATGATGGTCTTAGGATAGTTATACGTTTATTTATATAAATTACACTCATTTTTTATATTAATCTTGAAAAAAAATATCTTATTATCGTCTAATTATCTATATATCTATATTCTCCTGTTTCTGCTTATAACGTAATCTTTCTAGATTGACGGATTATCATGATTTGTCAACAATGAAAATTCGATGTATGGATATCAAGATTGCACGATTTTATCCTTTAACCTGTTATAACCAATAAAGTTGAAATGAATTCAACTCACTGGTACCAAAAAGAAAATGTCATCATTTTATATTCGTCTTTCTTAATTTTGCATTAAAATTTCATATTTATATTCATGTATTGTTTAAAGATACAAATGTAATTCATATGTAAATTACTTTTATTTTTTTATATTTATTTTGCAAATTATTAAACAATTCGTTTAGAATAATTTATGGTAAGACAAACAACATTTTGATGATTTTTTCCCGTAAATCATATTTATATTTGAAAATTCAAAGAACTTGCGACAGGTTAATGCTGTCTTAACTAAGGTCATCGTAAGACAGGTTCGAGACGAGATCTGAGATATGTCCTAGGATAGTCATAAGAGGATCATAAGACATGTCCTAAGATATATCTTATTACATGTCTTAGGATAGCTTCGTGAAATCGGCCCCATTATTTTAAAGGAACACGAACAATAATTTATAACTAAAATTTCACATTAGAATTGATCAATATATATTTCAGTCAGTCAGAATGGTAACACGTTTCCCCATACTTTTGCGTTTCGACAGACAAAAAAAGGATATAATTTTTGAATAAAAGAATCTTTATTTTGAAAACCTTGTTTGCTTAAATAGAACACAATCTGCCAGTACAAACAGTCCGTTGAGTTTTATAAATACAGGTAAATTCAATATACCGATATCAGATTTCCTATTTATATTCATCAAGTTATTATAGTTAAACATTTTGTGCATGATTAAGGCCGTGTTCACATTGACCTAAATTGGTGTTGTGTTAGTGTAACTCACACGTAAACTAAACATAATTACGTTCCCATTGATAAAACTCAATGTTTACATGTAGTTTAAATCATGTTTTATCTACACACAGTCGATAGTCAATGTAGGTCTTGTGTAGGTTAATTGTACACAAAACTAGGCATTTAGGACATTAGTTTTACCGCGTATATATTTAAGGAGGAAACTGTTTTTGAGTAAAATTGATATTTTTGATATTTATTAGTAAAGTTCTTTACAGAAATTGTTGTCTAAATTTTACAAGTTTTTTTTGTTAACAAAATCTATCGTACTTTATTAACCCCTGATCAAAACCCATAAGGCAGCAACCAGTTGATTTTCGGGGAGGGGCTATTATAGTTGAGTATAAAACATAAAGGCAGGTGGTGGGGGTGGTGGTGGTGGCCTATGAATTTTGTTTTGGGAAAAAAAATGTTTCCAGTTTTTGGCCCTGAAAAAAAATTGGTTTGTTTCACCCCAAAATGCCACTATATAATGCTAAAATTGATTTCGACTTGTCACCAAAATTTGTCCTGAAAAAAATCTAAAGCCCACGCCCAGCCCCCCCTTTCACCCTCACAAAAAAATGAAATAAATGGTTGCTGCCTAATTCATTGGAAAAGGTCTTCCCGAATCGACTTGACGTAAACAGAAATATTCGCCACTGGTCTGTACTCAAACAACGATTCACGCATAAATGCATGACTAAAAAAAGTGTGAGGTAAATGATATGTTTGTCTTGTATCTCAGATCCGTTAAATAGCACTTAAAATAAAATAAAAACGTTACCCTATTCCGTTTCCAAATACTCCTTAGAGAAGAAATACCATTCGAAACAAACAGAAAATATAAAAATGTAGTGATCCCTAACATCTCAATCCTTATTTTCGGCTGTAAGCACGCTGCTGCAGCTAACGTTTTCTAATGCGTAATCTAGATATCTCTAGTATATTCAAACTACTGCAAATTATAAAAATGGCTTTCATAAAGAAACAACCACTTAACTGTAAAAAAGGGGGAGGATTATTTTTTTTATCTGAGTCAAATATTTTTTCGCGCATACGATTTTAATCCATTTTTTTTTCGATGCTGGTGATCAAATACTTTTTTTTTTCAATATTTAACACTATAATGTATGGGGAAACACTTGATTCAGAATATTTTTTTTATCATCTGTATGACCAGATTTTTTTTTTCAAATTGGGGATCGGAATATTTCCGTCCCCCTTTTTGAACTCAAATGGTCGTTCCCTTACTGCTAGAAAAATTGTCCGAAAACTTTGAATTCAGTTCTACGAAATGACCATTTAAATGACATATAGTTTACAAGTGTGAACAAATCTTATGTACAGGTAATTAAACAAGGTGTATAGATGTGAACAAATTTAATGTGAAACCAGTGTCCATTACATTAAACTAATTGTAAACATGTTTACTGCACACGGAGTTTGGTGTGAACACGGCCTAATACTGTTATACCTATGTAAACAGACAAAATACGATTGACTCGATTTTATTCATATTCATCTGAAAAGAAGACAAGAATTTCTGCCTCCTAATTATAGATATATTTGTCTTAACATTTGCTTAACTTTTTACATATACAAAAAATATAATTCAAAATGTCAAATATCAAATGATAAGAATAAACAATCGTTCAAGTTAATTCGAGAAACGAAATGGGCTTTCGACGAATTAAAGGTAATTAAAAAAAAAGTATATCGATTGACAGATGCGTGAACAAAATGATGTGGAACACAAATAAAAAGAAATTTTTTATGAAGAATAGTGAAAAATTGACAACAACAAAAAAGCAGAGAACATAGAAATGACACCCTAAGCCCCCAATTTATACTAGACATTAAGAAAACATGACTGCTTAGTTATGCATAACATGTATAACATTTCGTAGACTGAAGTAAAAAATCAAAGTATTGAATAATTCCATTTACAAAAAGGTTGATTAAAATTATTTACAAAATATAGTAGTCTATAGTTTGACTTTGCAATTAATCGTAAATCAAATTTAATAACGTCACGATGTATTAACGCTTAAGGGCATGCATACGATACAGTTACAGGGAAGGTAATGACGTTGCTAACGTAATTTGTTATTTTCGCGACGTCAAACTGTGACATATCGGGAAAAGATGCTTTTTTCGACCGATTTTTCTCATTCAAACTGATTTAATTTGAAAACGAGTTCATGGACCCCTATTTTTCTAAACGGCATTTTGTTTCATTTTGCAGGGAGATTATGTGACCCAAATTTTATAAAACTGTAAATAGATTCTTTTTTTTTATTTTGATAAACATGCAGTAAAAAATGACGTGTTTTCCTCAATTCATGAACATTTGATAAATATGAGTTATTTCTGTATAATTTTTTTAGTATATTTATGAAATACAGAAATTACCGATTATTTAACAAAAAACAATTTGTGTTTATCTTTTAGAACAAAAAAGTTATGTCTTTCTTTCGAAAAAGAAATTACGGCCACAAATTTGAATTTTGAGCAAATATACAAAATGTCTACCTCATTTTACTCAAAAAGTAGCACATGAAGGTATATTTTTTATTACATATTTGATTTAATCAGGTAAAAAATAGCTTATATGCAAATGTTCATGAACTTGTAAATACAGGATCAAAACTGTATCGTATGCCCTTAATAGTTGTTTGCATCCGATTTTAATTAAACCGTACATCGTTTAGGCAATGATGCATCAAACGTGTATTAACAATACGTCTTGTAGGACAATTCAAAACAATAGCACATCGTAGTGCCTCCAACAATGACTAAAACTATACTGCAAAATAATAAAATAAAAGATAATATGAGAAACAGAAAAAATTACAACCATTAAATAACAATGTCCTAACTTGTGATAGACGCATATAGAATATGGCGGGGCTAGAATACTTTGCAGATAACAACCTTCCACTAACATGATACAGTTCACAATGACAAAACTAGTTTACGCGCATTTAAACTTAGAAAACATGTAAAATATATTCCCTAAGCTGATAACAAGATTTGTTTTAGTTATTTTAATTGTAAATTTTAATTATAATTTCATTTACGTGCAATAATGCCAGATAATTTAAAAATAGTGTTTCTTTCTATGTAGTAGATTAACATTTAGTATTTCTAGATTTACTTGACCTGAATACTAGTATATTTACCGATACCTTTTCATTCATTCAGACGAAAAAATAAAATAAAATTGAGAATGGAAATTGGGAATGTGTCAAAGAGACAACAATCCGACCATAGAGCAGACAACAGCTGAAAACCCCCAATGGGTCTTCAATGCAGCGAGAAACTCCCGCTCCCGGAGGCCCTCTTCAGATGGCCCATACACAATATTTAGACATGGGAAAGTTATAATTCGGAATTCCTCCTACTCAATAATAACAACACATCATGCACACATCTCCAAAGAATATTTTGTCGTGGTTTTTTTTAATTCAAAAACACAAGTGAAAAATAGAAACCTGCATACGTGCAATTTACATGTATACTTAAAAGTAATACAAATCTTTTCATGTTTTCATGATTCATACCTGTATAGACTGTCACAATGCGAATGTTCTGTTTCTATTTTAAATCCTATTGAAATTCAAATTAAGAAATTTCCTATCTCTAATAATAACTATAACACCTTTTCTAAAAATAGTAAGATAGTAATATATTTGTAGAGTTCAATTTTTAATTCTGTACAAATTATTTGTGAACATACATTGAAAGTGTTTGCCAAATAATTACTATCAAGACACGAACTTGAGTAAGAATTGTAAATATGTTTTTCTCGTATATCATATTGCCTGTCCTGGAAACGGAAATTTCCTCAAGTGCTATACATAAGACTATAGTTTGTAGTCATCTAAACATATCAATAGTCTTGAATGATAACATGGATCAGCTATATCAAAAATATAAGTCTCGTTTTATTAACATGATATGCATAATACATATAACTTGACTATACAAAGTGTTTAACTTTGTTTAGTGTTTGGATGTACACTTTTAAGGTAGCACAATACAAATTTTTTTTTACTTCCAATCACTAACCTTTAAACTGCTGTAACTTTCTTATGAATGTATAAACAAATAATAAAAGAGGTATATATAGATAGATTAAAGATTAATCTTTTATATGAATGCAATATTTTTATTATGCAATCATTATGTAATCAATTATTATGTAATTTGAAAAATGAAAAAAAAATCTCGGTCAGTTCACATGAATGAATTTAGCTCTATCATCTCTTTAACTATACAGAAAATTTTAACGAAATCTTAATCAACACATCATGGGCTTCAAAAGGGTGTCTCAAATTGTCCCTATGGGATTCCATTCTCTCATAAATCTGTAATTAGTGTAAACATCCTAACCACATAAAAGAAGATAATGTTTAATTAGGTGCAAAATTTGTTCTATACATTGTATCTGAAATCTGAGACCCCCTTTTGTAGATAATGGCCATAGGTACAACATATAATACAATCAACCCTCTGGGAATACCTATGGAGAAGCTAATTTCATTTGAAAGTGGAAATTTGGTGAAAAATATTTTAGACACAGTTAACATTATTAACCAATTAACATAATTGGTTACATAATTGGTCCGAGACCACAATTGTCGTCCCTTGATTTTCGTTGTTCACGAATATAGTCCCTAGTGTTGACAGTGGGTTACTTGCCATTAATTTTTAGATCCCTTCCAAATTTATGTCTCCATGTTGAATGCCTCAAATTGCAAGTAGAGGGGTGAAATTACACTGAACAAATTTGGGTCCAGAATTTGAAAGGAACGTAGTGATTTGATTCAGCTGAAAAAGGTTAAAAATAAGCACTTCGGAAGCTGTCAAAAGATTTCAAGACGCCCTCAACACTAAATTGTCCATATTTTGAGTTAAAGGCGATGAACTTTTCTATAATTTTGATATAATTTGTCCCAAAAGTAGTACAACAAACTGTAAACATTTCATTGAGAAAGCGCAGGTGGGATTTTTTTAATTTTCATTTATGTTCTAAAAGAAATGCACTACAAATTAATTGTGGTCTCGGACCAATTGTTGCATAATACTAACATTGCATTAATTTGAAAGAGTAATCTGTTAGCTATCCAAAACTACCACTTTTATTAATTTTCAAGCATTATTAAGAAAGTTACAGCATTTTAAAACTTGGGAGTTGGAGTTATGAAATCTTTGTATTGTGCTACCTTAATCACACATATACATCATGATTGATACACCAACCGTAATTCAAAATGAAATACATTTTTTGAATGAAAGACTTTATTTATTTGAATAATTTTTATTATGTATTCCTATGTCACGTTTCAACCGCGTTGTTAACAATTCCCATAACATTTATAAACAGTATCAAAAGCGAAAATTACACAAAGATTTGCATGATTTGATTTGTTTCTTGGAATCAACCAGTGGGTGTCATTGTTCAAAAGTAGATGTAACAACATTAAAAAAAGGAATTTAAACGTAACCCGTAGGAAGAAATAAATTATTTGAAAATATCAATTAGTAAATAATTTAAAAAAAAAGTGATAGGCAAACGAATAAATAAACAGATAATTCAATATAATTTCTCTATACATAGTTATCTAGATATAGATTTATACAAAATACCCAAGTGTATTGATAACTGACATTGAGAAAAAAACTTCCTTGTTTTTTGTAACTAACAAACAATTATTTGGGGGAAATATAATTTTGAAGTTCTTATAATACAATTCATTTTAGATCACATAGGTATCAAATATAGAAAAAGTTTACGTACAGTCTATTTTTATACAATTTCTGCCAACATTTATGAATGTTTCATTTCGTAGAATAATACAAATGTGAAAACTGTTTTTTCTAGTGTAATTATCCAATTCATCATAGATGAGATTTTATTTTTACATTTTCTTTAAATTGGAAAAAATCTCAACTTACTTAATAAGACAAAAGAATAAAATAGAGTATAAGGAATATATACTTTTACTTCAGCAAACCCGCCTATGATCAAAACTTAAAACTCATTTCGTGATAATATTACTTGTTTCTCGGAATGATCCAGGTGTTGTGTCATGGTTCAAAGATATACATGAATAGGTTAAAAACGTAACTCGTACTAATCATATCATTTCATAATATGAAAATAAAGATAGCTAATCAAACAAGATGCACATAAGTGTAAATAACATTTAAAAAACTAAACTATATCTGTGCACATTTATAAATGAATTTATCAATACTCGTTTGAATAATTTGACATACATTTAGATCTTCCTGGTTTAATAAGGAATAATACAAAAAAATGTGGGAAAGGTTATTCTAAAGTTTGTGTTATAAACAAGTTTTTTACAACCATAATAACTCACAGTTTTGTATAAAATCTACAAAATTGTAATATGTTATAATTGATCATTTTCTTTATATTTGATTTTGACCTAAATTTCTAACGCGCAACAAAACAACGTGACACTATCAAATGTTATTGTTAACTATACTTCAAAATCATTGTTTTAATGTTTTCCTTTCGCTGAGGATATTCACATGTCAATATTTCAGCGTAATTCATGGAGAGCAAAAGATATCAAAATACATACTTCAGATGAATTGATGACTGAAACTGTTTTGAAAATATTTAAGACAATAACAATCAAAACTAAGGAGTAAACAAATGGTAAACAAATCTAATAATTATTAATAAGTAACTTATCAAAATTTTCTTACTTTAGTCTTCAAAAGAAATCACAGTCAATTATGCTGGATTGTCAATACAACGAACTGAGTAATGTTATTATATCACGTCAAAATGAAACATGAAATTTGATTGGACAGTGAATATATAGCTATATATAAGTTTGTTTATATATTACACTTATTTTATTTATTGGTTAATGTGTATTAATAGGTGTTCTTAATAAATATCACCAATAAGAAGGAAGGTTATTCAAAACCTAGTTTGTATTTGTGAAGGATCTAGGACACACATATGACATGTGACATACATAGAAAAGAGATCGTTATTAGTTGCATTGTGAAATAAATTTTGCAAATGAACTATACGATATATAAGGACAAATTTCAAACTTTATTATAAACAAATTCATTACGACGAATAAGTACAAACTACAGAATACTGACTACTACAACATTTAGTTTGTCTAGAATCTATGACACATATATGATTTTTTATAAATAGAATAAGGATCGTTTATTGTTGAAATGTAAAATAAATTTTGCAAATAAAATATACGATATATAAGGACAACCTACAAACTTTGTCATAAACAAATTCAATACGACGAATAAGTACAAAGTACAAACTTATACAATACTAAATTTGTCTAGAATCGAGAACAAATATGTGACTTGTGACATCCATAGAAGGTGTACTGGTGGAAATGTGAAATAAATTTTGCAAATAAAATATACGATGAATACGTTCAGATCTAAAAACGTAATTTTAAACAAATTCAATATCTCAAGTGTAAGGTGTATGTATAAGTTTGTATATGTATGGAATGATAAATGATATTTAGATGTAAAAATATTTATATATAGGCTGGGTCAAATTTTTCTTCATTTATGTTTCGAGGTTCAAAAGGTGATAAAAATTGCGGTTTGTAAATGAAATAAAAAAAATAATCCAAATCCGCCCATATCATACATGTTCATTATTATACACATTTAAAATAAGTAGCATACTAGTATAAGTATCCAGTATATAACAATGCTGCATATGCTTAATATTTACACAGCCTGCTTCGAGGTGAAACAAAGTTTTTAAATTAAATAGTTTATTTCACCTGGATATATTGATTTAATCTTATGCAGATGCAGGTATCGGAATGTGATTTTGCATTGATGTTGGTTAAAATCATTTGTAGCATTTTTTCCAGCCAACACACGCTAAAAGTTAAACAAAAAACATACATGTCCAGCTAGTACGATTTGATTAATTACAGGTAACGAACACAAAAAGGTTAATGAATCATTGAATATTACTGTCTCTTTGCACACTTATATGCATAAACAAATACTCTAGTGAATTATTGTATTTACGTGTACATTTGAAACTTCATAGTCTTTCAAGTATCAACAAATATAAACTGGGGATAAAGGGTATTGTGAAAGTTTGTGTAATAGACATTTTTTTTAAAGGTTATTTAAACTAAAAATATTGTCTCAAATTAAAAAAAGCTGTATATTTTAATATTTTTAATCATTATATAGTCTTGACTTTCTTTTTAATTGAAAATGACAAATTCAATTGAATACAAAATGTTACAGAATATATGCATACATTGATGAATAAGATGTTAATTTGACAGTCACTTAATATTATTCACATGACTAATTCAAATCTTACTAAAATCTTTAACTAGTAGTCGAAATGTTTTACTTCAGACGTTTAAGGAAAACACAATCCGACATGTGAAAATAAAGTGTATATATATTGAACTGAGAATTCTGACTATTCAAACATATAAAAGTTCTGATTGGCCGATAAATTTAAACTTAATAACATCAAGCTATTTATTTTACATGTTTCCTAGTGCATATTAGCAACAAATGGGAAATAAGGCACATTTTACGAGCTTAGTATGTTGATGTATGATATCAAACAGAAATAAATGAATAGGTAACATCAATTGAAACAGGAGCATAAACAGTGAAAAGTTGAAATGCAGTATGAAAATAAGGGTATCATGCAAAAAAACATATAACCAGAAAAGTCTATTTTACACATTGTCAAGAACTATTTCCATTATTCCAAACTATACTAACATTCATAGCATGAAAGCTTCATGTACATGTATATGTTTATTTTTATGGATAACACATAGTGTCGTATCTGTAAACATGTGATTAAATTGTAAAGGCATAGTAATGACAAAAACTTTAGTTCTATTTTTTTTTTGCAAATTTTGAGAAATTTACCCATTAACGGTGTACGAATCTATGTGTCATCTAAGTTAACGTTTACGGCAATGCATGCATCAGCAACCGAGACTCAATCAAAAAGTGATAATAGAAAATATTACACAATTGGACTAATTACGCACAGGAAAACTTTTCTTTGTACAACGAAACCTACATCTTTATTTGCTTTACAGACTTGCCACAATTCGCAGTAATTTAGTGAAATTGGAGAAAATTATGTTCTCACAACATTTGGTCGTACAATATAAGGTAGAAGTGCAGTTTCAGTACTTACATATCCACTACGCATATTTAATTGATTCGTTCATTTCTGATAATGAAGGTGTACTTTTTTATTTAATTCTCATCATGTTTTAAATTGTATTTTGGTATGTGAAGCCAAGATACAATATTCATGATATTCTTTTATACCTTCTATAGAGTAAAAAAAAAGTATTTTACAAAAATACTTCCAAATAGATATTTTAAAGAAATACACAACAATCAGTTTCAATTAACATTTCCTTTCTGAAATCTATTATAAAACAAAACTTTAGTTTAACCACTCACATGCATGACAGTTCTAAATAGTTCCATCGTATTGACAAACTTGGTTGTTTTTCGTTTATTGATTTGTACATAAATCAGGCTACTAGATTTCTCGTTCCAGTTGTTTTACACTTTTCATTCCTGGGTCTTTTATATTTACAAAGCTGTATGGATTTAGGTCATTGTTGAAGGTCGTGCATAGACCTATTCATTTGCTATCGTTGTTAACTGGGACGTCATTTCGTCTCTAATGGAATGATGTCTTATTTAAACGTGCCACATTTATTATTTCTATAGTAGCAAGATAAACAGTCATAACTGGTTAATATGACACTACTTTGGACACAGCAGACTCATATATACTCATAGCTAACACATCCGACTTAAAAAAAACACCATAAAAAAACCAACACAAATAACTGTGACAAAGACGTTAACTAATTAAAAAACAATTGTCGTAGTTGACATAACCATACATTTTTCTAAAATATAATGTCAGTCTACAGATACTTTTATATACTTTCCTGATAAAGTTTATATCAAGTAAAATATGAATACAAAGGTAAACAAAGGGAATATAGCATTGTGAAAACCTGACCTATTTGCAACAGGAATGCTCAATGCACAATACCCGTTAACTGGATGTTTAAATACAGACTCTCAATAGTAATAAGTAAAGTTACCCATTAGATACCTTTCTATAAATATAATATAATTAACAACTAAAGGTAACCATACGGCTTTCAACAATGAGCAAAATTTATATCTCAGAGTCAGCTACAGTTGCCAAATGTAATACAATTCAAACGAGAAATCTGATGACCTGGTTAATGTACTAAATAATGAACGAAACAAGAAAATGATATACAACCATTGACTTGGGACAAGCATTTACAGCATATAGCGGTGTTCAACAAGTTTGAAGGCGCCAACCTTCCCTTACCTAGGGCAGATGAGTACTGGTACAACACAAAAAACAAACTATAAAAATCACTTAAAAAAGGCATAATTCATCAGTTCGATACAAAGCAGGAATACATCTAACTAAACACCTTTTCCAGATTATATTTGTCTAGTTGGGACGTTTTAAGCTTATTAAACGGTTTGATATCGAAACCGAAAGCATCATTGTGACCATATTTATATTCCATGTATCCCTCAATATACCATTTGCAGCTCATTGATATCATCTGTTTTTTGTTGTTCAGGGGCTCGCGGGTCTAACTAAACTTTTTTTCTAGTAAAGAATTTTCCATTTTTTTCTATGATTAAATTTTTATCTTATAACTTATAGCACTATAAAATAAAAATATGAGCTCACAATCTGCCTCCGTAAGAAGCATACATTTTTGTTAAAGTCCTTTTTTTCTGTTGAACTAATAGGTGTTTACCCAATAACGCAATGCCATTTTTCGTTTCAATTTTAATTTATTAATTATAGCATGATAATTGTCTTATCTAAATGTTTGAAACTGCAATCTTTGGTGTAACATTTGTCTTGTTTTGGTAATTTTTGAAACAATATTTATTAATTTAATAATGATGAGTTGTAGTAATATTGCCTATGCTAAAATTTATAGGATCTACAAACTTACAATATCAACCCTTAAACTATAAAAGTAGAAGGACAAACATATATCTAGCCAAGTTTTTCGTTTGAAAATACAATTTTATTGTATTCTTTATTCAAAATTAAAAAGTTTCACCACTGGTTAAGATATGATTTATTTTCAAATTATTATACACGTTATAGTAAATAAAATATTTATTCAACAATTGTCACGTTATGTACACATACATACAAACTAATTTGATTTTGATAAATATATTGAATATTATACAATTATTGTTATTTATGTAAGGATAAAGGAGACTTTTTTTATGTATACATTTTACATGTATAAAAGCCGAATAAAACACAAAATGAAAAAGCTCTACAAATTAAAAAAAAAACTTTTTTATAAGATTAACTTTTGATATCATTATTAATTTTTAGAAAATGATACCAACACTATTCCCTAATCGTGGAACAGCCTACAATTTTCAAGAAAATTGTCTGGTTTACCTGTATCTAAATATATACAAATTGATCGCCACGTATATGCTGTTAGGTGATATACTAACGGTAAGTACATATTTCTCTTTAAAAGATATACTTAACATTTTAGAAAAGTAGTGAACAAATTGAAAATGTTAAACTTCGGAAAATTTAAAACTAATTAAATTATTAACTACACACAGTTTTATTGAAGAACCAGAAGAATGCCTGTCAAGCGGGTAGACATGGTCGCAATTCATAAAAGCACTAACTCTATTGGATGTTAGATTTGATAAACATTCTTGCGGGTAGTTCTTTCCAAATGATTTTATGGTTTAGTTTATTTAACACAACCATCAAATGTTTGGGTGGCGTTGGGAGCCTGTAAACCTTTTCACATGTTTTCAATCCCGCCATATTCTGCATGGGCTGCATGTCCAAATTGAAGTTACTGTTATTTTGTAAAGGGATTTGTTCTATTTTATATATATTTGTTTCACAATTATAGTTTTGTACAGTTTGTTGCTTGTGTTGTGCTGTTACACTACTGTTTTTGTTCTGCTAGAGTTGGACACCAACCAAATATGTTTAACATCGTCGTATTCTATATGTGCCTGTCCCCAGTCATAATTCAGTAATTGTATGTTGATGCTGCTTTTTATGTATGGTTGTCGTTTATTATTTTGTACATACATTGTTGCAGACTTAGTTGTTCGTGTTAAAGATACTTTGCAGCTATCATTTTGGCTTTTTATAAATGATTTAGTGACCTTTTGGTGTCAACGTCATTTGGTTGCTGGTGTAGAGTGCTCTCTGACTAAACCAGCAGGGAGCAGACCGAAATAGAATATCAAATGATTGCGCTCCAAGCAGTTCGCGTGTATCAGGGATGTTCAAACATGAACAATTAATTAACAATGGGCTTTAATCATGTTAATGTTATTTTTGTGTTTTTGTCGGTATTTCTTCATAATCTCAAATAACACTTATGTTACCTTGCCGCTATCAAATAATTAATGATTTTTATATTGTTTTGCATGCTTTTATCTTATCTGACTGTATTGTTTTTTTAGAGAATATTATTTTGTTAATACTTTATAATATACGGTACTCTAATAGAAATATCAAAAATAAATTATATGAACAAGATTCGGAAACACCTATTATTGGCCTTGTGTATGAGCAAAAAATAAAAATGAATCAGTCAAACAAATGAGCATGAAAAACGACCAATGACATTCATATCTCTACGAAATGCTGTTTGTTTACGTTTAAATATAGTCCGAAGACGGTTTATAGTATCAAAATCAGAGACGGATTTCCGTTTTTTTTACAAAATAGTTTATATTATGTACCTGTTTCCTTACTTTAAACATGCGCGCAGTTGCTAGCCAGAGGTTTTTCATTTCGTATATTGATTGATTTTGTTCCAAAATGCAATGCCGAAAGTTATTTCTTCTGGCGAGACGGTGCGCATACAGGTGTCAGACCACCAATTACTCCCTCCAATTTAGAACGTATGTAAAAGTAGCCCTACTCTGACACAAAATAGTGCTTTTGATGTTCTTGTTTACTTAAACTAACCAACAAATATGCAGAAATGAAACTTTTGGCGAAAGAGACATATATCAAGATCATTTTGAGCCAAAATTTACTTGTCTATGAGTTTGCATTAAAAATTGAGGATTAATGCGCTCCATAGTATACTAATTTTAGATTTTCAGAAAACCAGGTTTGTTTTTTTGAGTATCTCTGTTTGGTGGTCAGTTAATTTGTAAGAAGGCTTTAAAGGTATGGTGAAAATTGGCATGTAGAATGCTGATACATGTACAATTCAGGATATACCCGGTTTCTGTGAAGTTAAACTTAAGGTAAAATATTTAGAAAGCTGTGAAAATTGCAAAATTTGGTTGAACAGATAGGGACTTTTAATTGGTGGTCTGACACCTACACGAAATCGGATCATTTTGTCGGATTGTTTTGCTCCGGATCACCAGATTTGCTTATTTCGTATTAAATTCCGGCCGTCTGTTTTACACCAAAGTGAAAGACTTTCAGTTTCAAAGTAACAACACAGACATATGATATATATATATCAGAGACTAGTCTCTGCACATACAGGTATACATACACAACATATGCACAACAGGTATCAGCTTTAAACGTTTTAAAATCAGTGTTTAAACCCAAGACAAAAATATGTGAGTGTCGTCTGCTTGCAAGTATCACAGTGTAGGAGTCTGTATCCACAAACCTTTTTATTCTATATTACCAAGGGAGTTTTTGCTGGATTTTTTTGAACAAATATATACTCTAAACGGACTTGTCATACAATTTGACCTAAAAAAAGGGGAGTCTAGATATCTTTTGTTAGAAAAATGCAGAATGAAAATATATACTTGAGGGGGGACAGGAGGGGTCCTGATCACTAAATCCCGAGGTCCCGAATTTAAATAAAGTAAATCCTGACGTCCTGAAATTCGAAAACAAGAATTCCCGGATCCGGAAAGGGTCAATCCCGAAATCCCGATCTTAACACCCGATCCTGGAGTCCCAATAAAGGTCCTATCCCCCCTCATACATGATATATATAAAAGAAAGACAGAAAAGTGTTTCAAATTCCATAGTGCTTCAATGCTTTCCTACCATTTCCACCAAAATTTTGGATAAAAACATAAACAAAAATATTTTACAAGCTATAATTCGGTGCTGCAGTATTCTGGTTTATATATGATAGCTAGTGTAGGAGTAGTCCAGACAATTATGCCGTCTGCTGTGGGTATTTTTTTATTTTGACTTTTTTTTTTTATCCCACATTGACACAGAAAGGCGTCCTAGAAAAAAATTTACATAGCCTTGTCAGATGTCATGATTATTTGGACTAGTGTAGGAGTGGTTAATAATTCATGGCATGTATAAATGAATCTGACCAGCACCTCTCCAACACATTCTGTCATTCTGATTTTCATTTTTACAAACTATCAAGACACCAGCAAAGAAATTACCAAAAATTATTAAACATTAACAAAGTATTAAAAAAAAATGTAAACAATTTGCTCATCATGCTCATTGCAAACAAGCATTACAAGAGAGATGTTAAACTTAATTAGTCAGACTAAGTCTTAAGGTTGCACGAGGCAACAACCCACTCATAAAACATGAATCAATTTAGAGGGTGGTAAAGGGTTATTTTCGTGCAACGTTTTAGGCCTTTTTATTTTTCGTGTTTTGACGTTTTATTTCTCGTTTTCTCTTGTTTGGTGCGACGTGCGTACTTCATGTTCCCCCTCATTTATTTTTCGTGTTTCGTTTTAATACTCTACATTTCTCGTGCTTGTCCCGCATTAGATTAAAAAGTAAACCAAGACTAAATTCGACGTCATTCCGGAGATTGTTTTAAATTATGTGTTCCCAGGATATTAATTTCTAGCAAATTATGAATATTTTATTTTTTAAATCAGATGCAACTAGCGGACGCTAATTAAAAGGTGTCCATTAATAATGACTGCATGGTCTCCAAGAGCGGCTGAGTAATATATATTTATGATTTTATTTTCTTGTGCTTCGTTTTTCCTCATTTTTTTTTTCCGTGCAACATTTTGATGATTTTTATTTCACATGTTTCCGTGATCAGACCCCCCTTTACCACCCTCAATTCATAATCTAAAACGGAGATTATTAATAAATTAGAAAAAGACAAAAGAATTAGTGCAAAGTGTTCGTGACAGTGATTTTTATCTCTTATAATTGTTTCCAGTGATTATAGTTCTTGCTTTATAATCACAAATGTTTTTCACAAATCAGTTGCAGATCCTGAACTTTTCAAAAAGGGGGCCCCCTCCAGTCATGCTTCATTGATTCCCTATATCTTTTCCCCGTGAAAAGGTAAAAATTAAGAACTTAAGATTGATACTATAAGCTTTTAGAGCATAAGCTAGAACTATTGATAGGTCATGGATCTCAATTCTTGATATTTGAGGTTTAAAATGTGGCAGGAAAAGGCTGACTCGCACTTTTACCTTAGATTTGCATTGGTATTATTTGGGTCTCAAAACAAAAAGAAATTCAAGAATCTTCTAAAAATTTGGTAAATTAGCTCATAAGCTATTTATAGATATAGGAAGATGTGGTGTGAGTGCCAATGAGACAACTCTCCATCCAAATAACAATTTAATAAGTAAACCATTATAGGTTAAAGTACGGCCTTCAACACGGAGCCTTGGCTCACACCAAACATCAAGCTATAAAGGGCCCCAAAATTACTAGTGTAAAACCATTCAAACGGGAAAACCAACGGTCTATTAGTCTTATAATAATAAAATAATTGGGTGTTATGGGGCAACATATTTTACATTGTATTGTATGGAAAAACACCAAGGAGTCCGAACATTTGACTCAAATTCAAAAACCTCACCTATGTACATCCATTGAAACAATTTGTAATTCCTGATTATTAAATAATTTTCCTAACTGTTAGTTAATATAAACATGATAAATTATAAGTCCTAAAATGAAATGTCTTTGCCAAATTGTTAGTTGCGACCAGTTCTTAGTCTTAATTGTTAAAATCTCTTTTGCAAAAATATTAGTTGTCACCAGTTGTAACAATGTAAGTCCAAATTATTAAATGATTGTTATTGCCAAAATGTTAATTGCAACAAGTCCTAATTATCAAAAAAAAATTCACAAGTATCTATCAGGTCTTACCAATTTAATTCCTAATTTGACGGACCTGCCCACATTTTTTTTCCTTCTAAACAGATTATTAATTTTTTAATATTCCTGTTTCCAGCATCCGGACATGTAACCATATCCATTCCCTGCACCTTTAATTTGTAAATATTAAAAAAAGATATTAACACTTGTTTTTAAAATCACAGTCTAGCTTACCTGTCATGCCTGTATATAGTCCAGTCGATTTGTGCAGATTTTTGACAAAATTGCTCAGATTGTGGTAAAAGCATGAAATTTGGAATAGTGGTAGTATATGTCATGGACAACATTTTAAGCTATGGACCCACTCTGAAAGTCAAAATTTACGAAAGAGGCGGCCATTTTAAAATTGCGGCCGTTTGATCTCTATAGATTAATAAAAAGAATTTCAAAAAAAAATATTAGGGAAGATATTGACATGAAACCTGGGTAATATAATAACAGTGCTGATTCCAATTGTCTTGTTGAACAATTTTTTTGGAAATATTACCCATATTGAATGGCGGCCATCTTGAAAATCTTTGTTTTTTAAGCCAAAAAAGGTAGTCATTATTCGATGAAAATTAACATGATTAAAAAAAAAACCAATGCCGAAGATATAAAAATGTATTTGTTTGAGCTATATAAACAGGACGAAAAGCGAGTCTATGAACCTCCCTCCCCTAGTTTTTCTTCTGTTTCGTAGAGGGTACAAATTACTTTATATTTTCCGACAATGTAAATGTCTCTAATGTTCAAAAGTAATCGACATAGTTAAAACGCGACCACGAAGAAGATCATAAAATGAACTATTACTCTAAAAGCAATATTCCTGCCACCGCTTGTTCAACATAGAATAACAGGAGAATTTTATTTTACAAGTATAAATAAAGCAAGAAAATATTTGTATACCTGTCATTTATAATAGTTGGCTAATTACAGGATAATTCGTTTTGTTGAAATTGTTCATTTGAAACAACTTTCAAAAACCTTGATTGCAGACATAATGAATTTCATATCATACAAGTAATTAATGTTATAGGAAGACCAACTGCTCAAATGTTCTCAATTATATTTAACAAAAATGAAATGTACATGATTTGTCAAACCTTACTCTGTCTATCATGTTCTATCACATTGTCCTCCACATTTACATACGTAATACTGCCTTTACACATTTGCATTTCCGTAGTAACCGTGTTTACTTTGACTTATCAGTTAAGCGCTTGCTGCAGGAAGTTATTATAAAGTCATATGGTATATTCATCACAGATGACAAGGACTGTCATCTGAGGACTTCATATGTATTAATTTTTTGGTAGCCATCCATTTTGAATGATGGCCATTTTGAAAACATGAATTTCCAATATAACATTATTCGCTAATCTTATTTATTCACTGTTTGCATTCACACTTTTTTTTACTAATATGCATTAGATATTTATAAAATGGTCAGATAAGGCATGTACATGTTTACAAAATAAAGATATCAGTATAAGAATTTCTAACTGTTACTTACACGTTTGCCTAAAACAGAATTTACGAATATAATGTAATTTATGACTGAACGTTGTTGTTGCAAAATATCAAAATTGTAGATTTCCAAAACACTGGAGCTAGATATCAGAAGAAAATAATGAGCGTTTAGACTAGAAGGAATGTGTGAAACGGCAAGAGAGGACATGTGAGGGTTTACGTGCAATGGCAAGCAGATCCAAACAGAACAGACATAGACATTTGAGCTGGCAATCACTCTTTTTGATGCAGGCATACAACAATGTTGGGTCTTGAATTTGTTTTTCTTCCGCTCAATTTGAAACAGTTGAATGAGGGTAATGGAACTGCAGAAGCACTCTAGACGGCACAAATCCTGTCAAACAAATTTTCAGACCTCAAAATATTCCATCAGTAAAAGGGAAAACATACTTCTGATGTTGAAGATAAATTGCCAGTTGAAAGAAAACAAGAAGTAACTAGACACTGTTAAGTGATACTGAATCAACACAAACAATGACTGCAATGTATTTTTTCTGTGGTGATGTATCAGAAGATCTCCATGATACTTCGAAATTTAAAAATCGACAAAAATGGGACATGACTGTGCACCTGTACTACAAGACATATTTCCTTAGCCAAAGTAATAGCTGGAGATGTCAAAATACCAGTATCCTGCTTAATGATTGATAAAACTTGACATAGCAAATAGGCAGAATAAAAGACATAGAAAGAAAGTCAAGAATCTTTTATCCTTGGAGTTGTGCTTTTCAAAATAATAGAATAGATTGACGACACACGGTCTGGCAGAGGTATTGCACCAATCTCCAAGCATGCAGATCACGCTAAATTGTACAATAAACGCCTGGAACAATTTGTAGTTATCATGGAAGGAAGGACTGATGCAACGCATCTAACAAAATAGGAATGTAACTAACAAAGGATATATGCAAGCATACAAGGTTCCTTAGTATGAATGACACAGGATGGCCAACCATCGAGACACAATCCAGTAATATCGATGAGTGGAAGACAATACTCGCCATTTCTCAGCTAAAATAGTTCAATTGTGCAACTCGTCATTGAAGGGATGCAACTGCAACTGATCAGTCCTCCGTTAGAGAGTAAGCTGTCTCAAAGATTGTGAAACGGATTCATTTTGAAAGCCTACAATGAATGTCCCTGTAAACCCTTCTATAGTAGCAAGCCTAACCCTTCAAACTGTTCTAGTTACTTTGACTATGAAGAGGCATTCTCCATCACGTCTTAAACATTTTGTAAAAGACATGGCCTGTTTCAGAACTTCCCCAACATATTCATTGAGAATCCAGAGAAAGACGCAACCTTTCATGTGTGCTTGCATATCATCTATGGTAGCTTGTATTCAATTTTTCATAAATGTTGTATTAATCATTCCTTCCATGACAAGGACTAATATTTACTAAGAACGTTTACTGTACCATTTTTCCATATCATCAATTTCAAATATTAAAACAATATCTGTTCCAGACTGTGAGTCGTCACTGTTTTCTATTATTTTGACAAGCCCCATTACAATGGATAACAGATTTTTGACTTTCTTTCTGTGTTTCGAATTCTGTCTTATTGACTTGTTGCGCAGTTTTAACACACATTTAGCATGATATCGGCTTCTGAACTATTAATCTTCAGCACTACGAGTATCTGGCGAAAAGAACAATGGTTAGTAGTTCAAGTGACGGTCACATACTCTATTGTCAATCACAATTGTTGATGCTTCATGATGAAAGTCAGATACCTCATCACAAAGAAATAAAGAAATATCTGCAATCATTGTTTTTGTTGATTCATCACAAATGTGGCTGGTTAATCTACTGGGTTTTTCAATCCTTGACTCATTTTGTTTTTCCTGACTATATATATTAAGATTTGCTTTGACAGGATAAGTACCTTTTGCCTTGTGATTCTCCTATTGTATGGCCTTCATGAACGTTGAACAGTTGTATGCTTACAAAAAATGACTGATTACCAGCTCAAATATCTATGTCTGCTCTTTTTGTATTTGCTTGGCATTGTAAATCATCACGTGTCCTCTCTTCCCTGTGCGGAATTCATTATTTATTTATTAGATTTGTTCAACTCTAGTGATTTTGATACCTACGTATTTTTCCTGTTCAACATACAGTGCTCATATTTTATACACGGATTTTTTTAATGGTAAAAAACTACATAAGCCCTACATACTAAACTGCAATTAAAAGAATTTACGTATTTCTTTAAATACATTTATTTGTTAACATAAGCATACCTAATTTAAGCACTTGGTGAATATATCTTATATGAAAAGCAACAGTCATTCATAAATGAATAGCAAAACTAGTTGTAAATGCATATAAAACTTAGTATTAATTCAAAAAACAATTTAGGATAGCGAATAATAATATATTGCAAATTTACGTTTCCAAAATGGCCACCATTCAAGATGGCCACTAAATACTTCAATAGTCCTCAGTATATATTCTTTGTCATAAGAAATACGAAAGTTTATCAAAATTAGTTAAGTAACATATTTTTCATATTTTTTCTAATAATTTTTATTGATTTTTTGGACACGATTTCAAAATGGCCGCCCAGAGCCGCCATTTTGATTTTCTGAATTGGGTCCATAGCTATAAATGTTAGTTATGACCCCAACTAACACTCTGCAAAGTTTGACGCTTTTACCACCTTCTGAGCAGTTGTTTCACATTTCGACTGGACTAATATAATGTTTTAAACCTATAAGCCCCTCACCACACTGTAAATATCTATATGAATATTTTATTAAACATTAAACCCATATATCCAAAGTGGGAGTGCTCCGAAAATATATAGAATAGAGGAAAATTCCTGTACAGAACAGAACATTGGTTTTCTTCCCCCATACCTACATTCCCCATTCACAATCATGCTGATTTTCATTGTTAGAATAAATTATGCAGAACTTCTGAAGGAGACATATTGCCTTCAACTGGAATTACATTGTATGCGAACCCAACATAAATTAACTATCCAACACCGCTGCATTTTAATGCACCTTTCCTGATTCATGAGCTTGTTGTTAAAAAGTTATCCTTTGTTGATGTGATTGATAGGTATTTATCCTTTTATATACATGGATTCAAACGTTGATTTACCTGTTTGAATTTTATTCACTATTAACTTTGGGGTCCCTTATAGTTTGCTGTTTGGTCAGGGTTAAAGCCCTATATAAAAGGCTGTACTATGTCGATGTCTGAGTCTATGACCTGTAGTTGTTTTCATCAGGTTGGGAACAACCCTCCCTCAGTCAAATTCAACAATTTTCAAGTGGTCGTTATACTGTTGTAAAATGGAAAATTTTAACTTGAAAGTGGGGGAAAATACATCATATTTGAAGCACTTTTCTAGAAGAGGGGTCTACTAATTTGAATAATATAAAAGAAAATAATATAGGTTTAAGTCCAGGAATATTCTAATATCTTTAAAATATATTAACCATTTAATACCAGATAGATGTATAGTTCCTTGGGAAAATAGGAGCCCCTTTGTACTAAAAAATGTTTTTTTTTTACAAAAGGATATATTATACATGTATATATATATATTTTTAACCATTAATATCACAAGAGAACAAAAAGAAATATTGATTCATTTCAGAATATGGTTTTAACATATTTAATCATCGAGTTCAATATCTATTTGGCCTGAAATATCATCAACAGTGAAATTATAAAATATTTACAGAAATCTGTGATTATGGTTAATATTTTTGCCTTTATGACCCAATATACATGATATTTCAGTCATATATATATATAAACATAAATGAATGTATATTTTTTTGGGTAAAGGACTTAAACCTAAAGCACAGTCAATTTCAATCAGCAATTTCATGAAAGATGAATCATAACAAAAAATATTTATAAGTTCCAGAAATCTGGGATTTTTGATGATTGTTGGCATTTTTTAACCCAAAACATCATAAGAGCAGAAAAACGAATAATAATTTATTTCAGAATATGATTTAAACATATTTAATCATCTATTTTAATATCTATTTGACCTGAAATATTATCAAGAAAGAAATTGCAAAATATTCCAGAAATCTGTAATTTTTCTTCACTTTTTGCCTGTTTGACCCCAAAATATCAATCCAAACATTAACAAATGTATGTTTTTTTTTCTGAGAAATGACTTGTAACTAACACATAGTCAAATCCTATCAGTAATTACTTGAAAGATGAACCATTACAAAAAATAATTCTAAAATCCAGAAATCTATGATTTTTAGTGATTTTTTGCATTTTTTTACCAAAAACATGAAATCAGAAAAAAAATTAATTACTATTTATGTCAGAATATGATTATAACATATTTAACCATCTATTTCAATATCTGTTTTACCTGAAATATCATCAGCAATGAAATAATAGAACATTTCCAGAAAACTGTGATATTTGTTGATTTTTTGCGTTTTTAGCCCAAAATATCAACCAGAAACATATAAAATTATATTTTTTTCATTAGTAAATGACTTATAGCTAAATCAATATTGATTTTGATATCATATTACCTTAATATTGAATCAGAACAAAAAATACATGCAAATTCCTGAAATCTGTGATTATTGATGATTTTTCTGCATTTTTACCCCAAAAATGCAGAATTAGTGAAATATTGAATTTTGAAACTTGTTTTCATATAGCAAACATGCAGATAGTCAATTAATTACTGATGAAATAATTTTTTGGGACAGGGCCATTTTTGGTACTGAGTGAACCTTAGACAAAATGAAGGCAAGCAGCGTATTACGTAAGAAATATTGCAAGTAAATATTCAGATCTAATTGTTGGCTGTCGGCATACAGAAATGAGTGACGGTACTTGAAGCCGCCGACCCCATTCTCCTTCTCATGTCCCACCACCAGACCCCAAAACTTTGACTATGATTTAACGACATAACACAGAACAAACGATGTTAAACTGTAAATAAAAAATATGACAAGCAGCAAACAACGACAACCACGCAATTACAAGTCCCTTACTTGGGTTGAGCATATATGAAATGTTGAATGGTTAATCAACACTGTTGGTAAACGGATGGTCTTAACTTAGAGTTAGCAAACAAATCGGAGACAACTCTATAAATAGGTTTTTCTTATCCGATTTTTGAACAGTATTCAAATTTATAAGAAAATAACTACCAAACAAATGTACCTAATACTTATCATATCCACCAGTACACATGCAACATTCAATGATTTTATTGTAAAACATTTAGAGAAAATAACACATAACATTTAGCCATGCCAGACTATAGGTTTCGGCAGAATCGTGCATGTGAATATGTGTATAACAGTAACATACAGCATTTTTATAAAAAAAATATATTTAAAGATCTCATTACAATGATGAAAATAGATAATATTAATATATTCAAATTTAACTAGCGATCTATCCAGTCAACCATGCACAACCACACGGATAAATCCACAAGCACAAGAAGGTCAATTCCTTTCGATTTGTGATTATCTATTTGACGTAGATTTTCTTCACCTTTTTCAAAATATTCTTTTTATGTTTTTTCTCCAGAATTGAAAAGTTTCATTAACTGCCTTTTGTTCATGCAATTCCTTTCGACGACGTTCAATTACTTCCTTATCGGTGGCTGGATCAAGAACACCTAATCTATTAATTTGGTCCAATAGATTCTTGTCTGATACTTCCACGTATGCGGATGTTATTGCATGAACAGCATACGTCATTGCGATCACCTTCAACAGTTCTTCATAGATAATTCTATTTGTAAATTCAGGTATTCTACCTTGTTTCAGTTTTCTATCAACAGCAAACGTCATAGTACCTACCATATTTTGTAAGTTGTCGTGAAATTTCATTTTAATTACTCTAGAAATATTTTGTAAAAAGCTGACAATCTTTCCCTATTCGGAACGAACCTCTGCTATTGAATTTAAACCTTTCACCAATATTTTTCGGATGTTGTCAAAATTAACTTCTTCTATTTTGAAACGCTCTAGTTCTTTCAAAGTATTTGTTATCCTATTGTTAGTTTTTATTATGTTTTGAAAAGTTTCTTCTTTACTACGTCTCGATTCTTTTAATGCATCTCTTGAACTCTCGATTTTTATACTCGATCTAGTTAGTTTATGCTGAACCAAAGTGTCGGAGCTTAATATTGTCTGCTTCTATCCAGCTTGAGTTTTATGCATATGCGCTTTTGCTTCAAACAAAAAACGTTTTAATCAGTATCTTCTATGTCTATGACAAGTTGCTCAATCTCATCGCTATCTCTCATTAACTCTGTTTGCAGTTCAATTAATTTTTCAAAGTATTCTAAAGCCTTCATGCTTATCTCGATACCCGCATGATGAGCATCTGTATGTTCGGAATCCAATTTAAGCTTTTTATCAATTTTAAAATAGCATGTTTTAAACCTCTGACTTCTTCTTATCTACTCCAGTCGGGTTCTTTAGTACCATTTGTGTTGCCAGCAGTAGCTACTTCAACCAGTTGATCGACCTCTCGGTGCAAAACTTCTGCAAACACGAATGCACGATTTTTTGCCCTGTCCTCATTTGATTCTGTTTCCCGTGAGTCATGTATTTGATCGTACAACGACTGATCTCTGCCAAAAAAAAATTCTTTACAATTCCAAACGTTCCATTGAAATCTCTTTGTCTATTTCTGCATACTTTTTATCCAACATCTCTTTTTCTTTTTGTGATTTTTTTACCTCTTCTTTCACGGCTCGAATAGCCATTACTGTATCTTTTGCTTTATCATAAAAAAACCTTTTGCCGTTGTACTAGCTTCTAGAAGTTCACCAGTTACATTCATGATGAGGAGAAAACGCCCTTCTACATTGAGTTACAGCTTGAGACACTCATCTGCGATTATTTCAATTTTCTTTAGAGTCTTTGTACTGAAATATTGCATTTCATCATTTGTTCCCTCTGTCATGACATTAACTAGTAATTTCAAATGGCTGTCAATATTTGTCATATGAAGTTTCATTGAATCCATATTTATATGCGCCTCATTGAATGCATCCATCCAATATTTGTTAACTGCACAAGTGATACACGGAATGATTCGGGGTATTTCAAATATTCAAACAGTTTTTTGAACGATTGAGAGTGAAATCATTGTCAGATGCTATGAGTAATAAATGACCCATTAAAGCAATTGCATGAGAAGGTGATGTCAACAGATTCGTGTAGTCCGTATAAGGTTCGATTTCTGTGTCCGCTACCTTTTTAGCTCTCTCTCTAAAATTGAGCCCGGAAATATCTTCCGTTTCCTTTCGTGCTTCCAAATTCCTAGAACAAAAGACATATTTGATTACTTGTAGCGTTTGCAGAACACGTTTACATACAGTCTTTATTTACACTAAGTTTATTACAAGATAGTCATACATCGTAACAATCTGATATTATATATTTGAAGAATTGAATCTTTTGATATGTTTAAATATCAATAGATTAATCTTAAATATATTTTGCTATTATCCTTAGATATTTAATCATTATATTGCTTTAAGCGTATTCTGTAATTAAATACATTTTGCTCAGAAATCATAGTTTGAGCGTTTCTGATGAAATTGAATTCACAGTTAAGCACATCGGACGCTCGAAATTCAACAGGAGAAAAAAAACAATACCAAAAACCAAAGATATTCAAAACGGAAAGTCCCTTATAAAATGGCAAAATCAAAGCTCAACCTCATCAAACGAATGAAATGTTATTTTTATTTTCTAAAGGAATAATGTGTTTGAGCTAACTTGTCAAAGATGTAATGATATAGAACTTCAACTACAACGATACCATAAACTACCAGATTCCAACAGTCATATAAAGCAATGTTGATGATCCTACAATTATGCCGGCCATCATTTGTTTGTTATACGTTCAAAATGTATAAGGAAATTATTTATAATTAATGTGTACCATCATAGTGACTTAATTCTGCATACGTCATATATTGAACAACTTTAGAAACGCAACACTCATTTTGTTGATTTTTTTACCAAATCTTGTTTGATTTTCTTTCAACTACTTTGCATGCATGCTTGTCATACTTCCTTCTCTGTACAAAAAATCAAAATCTGACTTACCTGTGGTTAATGAACACACAGAATTTTTGAAGTCGCACGAATTTCTTAAAGCGATATTTTGGACCCATGAAAGATTGTTTCAGTTGTTTTGCTTTGTGAAACAGTTCTTTCAATCCTTTGCCTCACTTAAACCAGTTTAAAAATGTTGCATCTCCATTTTGCCAAGACTGAGAAACAAATAACTAAATTACCCCTTAAGAATACTGCAAACATTAAAACATAAACGTGCTGCAACCATACTGTATGACTTCAGAAACTCGTCTTACTGTCCTTCCGACAACGATACAAGTAGACAAGATTTGTTGCTGGCCATCAATGAACAGATAAACGTTTAGTGACAATGAAATGTCAACAGAATTTGATTACGCAACGTCATTTGCCAAGCATGTTTACGGCCGCAACGTCAACTGCTAATCAAATTGCCGAGTGCCCTTGAGTACAGATTCATGCCATACATGTTTCCCATCTACTGTATTAGCAACGAATCGATTCAAGGAAAACCTTAAAAGCCCTCAAGTTCCAACCGCATAATTACCAAAACCAATTAATGGGTTGAACAAATACAAAAAAACAGAAGGTGTAAAACAGAACGCAAAACATGTCAGACAGAACTTGTTGACCTTTCTGACAATTATTTTGGCGTTTGAAACATGCAGTCATCGCTTTTGACGGGAACACATTCATTCAAAAATAACACAAACATTATCTAGTGTTGCGTTTCTAAAGTCGGTCAGTATATATAATTGTTATATAGTACTAATTTTTTGCAATGAAATTCATGGTATTGGCGTCACCTTGCTGTACATTTAGAATTTGTGGAATGCAAATATAAACATTATCATTCATACACATAAGAAACTGTAGTTTGTACATTAATAAATCATTAAAAACCTAATTGTTGATTAGAAATAAAAACTGATGCCCGAATGATTTGCAGAGCATCCAATGAAGACATGCTATACTAGGCATAGTTGATATTATTTTCTTCTCATTCTGTATATATCTGAAACGGGTTTAACATGTTATTGAGGTTCAACAAAGTCTTTGCAACGTTTTATTTGAAAAAATGTGGTCGTCTTTTTGTTGACCGACAAAACGAGATTTTAAGACTTTTTTTTACCAGCTGATGCAAACTTCAGGAGACTTTTTATGATTAAAAAGAAATAATTTTAACTTTAAATTTATGTATATTTGATTGATTGGTCAATTTGATAATAGTATAAAAATGTTTGCCTTGTATATATATTAACATAGTTAATAATAATAATTACTGCCATCACAAAACAATACTTAAATGAAAGAGAGAAGGGGAGAGAGCGAGTGTTTATGTACCTAATACAAAGTTACATAAGAACACATTTTAATATAATAACACAAGCCGCACGACAACTTTCGCTGCTTGCCTTCATTTTGTCTAAGGCTTCAATACAAATTTAAACATGTTCATATAATTTATTTTTGATACTTCTATTAGAGGACCGTATATAATTAAGAAATAATTCATGGGGGTTTGAATATATCGTTATTTTACCACGGGTTGGCCCTTTATGACAAATATTTTACCCTGAGCGATAGCGAGGGGTAAAATATCGGCATAAAGGGACAACCCGTGGTAAAATCTAGATATATTCAAGCCCCCATGAATTATTTCGATTCTAATAGGACAAATACGGCAATTGTTTTGGATCGAAGCGCTCTAGGTAGAGGCCATTATTTGCCGTTCTCACAAATTAACTCACTTTTAGATTGGCGTAAAAGAACGGAGCAAACAGAAAAAGTGACATGCTCAAACTATTCACAAAACTTAATTAGATAGATTTGGATGAATTTAAATGATAATTAACTTATATGTCTTCTGTGTATAAAAAAATGGGCGTATACCACATTTTAGCATCGTTTGTTGACGTTTCCTTGTTGTGATGATTTTCGTTATCAGAAGCGTGTATTTTCCCGTAAAATGCTAAAATTATAACGTCATCATTCTATGACGTCGGGTACTTCATTCATAAAAAAACATATGACGTGGGAGTACGATCGGAACAGCCAATGCAATATATTCATATTTTACCACGGGTGTGTACTCAAAGCGTTTGAAGGACGTCATGTTAGAATAAAGTATTAACGACGTATAACAAAATAATATTCTCTTAAAAAAACGACATAATCAGAACAGATAAAAGCATGCAAAGCAATCAAAAAATCATTAATTATTTGGAAGCGGCAAGGTAACATAATTGTTATTTGAGATTATGAAGAAATACCGACAAAAAACACAAAAATAACATTAACATGATTAAAACCCTTTTTGAATTATTGTTCATGTTTGAACAACCCTGATACACGCGAACTGCCTAGAGCGCAATCATTTGATAATCTATTGCTGTCTGCTCCCTGCTGTTTTAGTCAGAGAGCACTCTCCACAGCAACCAAATGACGTTGACACCTAAAGGTCACCGTACGACTATCAATAATGAGCAAAACCCATATCGCTAAATCATTTATAAAAAGCCAAAATGATAGCTGCAAAGTACCTTAAACACAAACAACTTAGTCTGCAACAATGTATGTACGAAATAATAAACGACAACTATACATGAAAAGCAGCATCAACATACAATTACTAAATTATGACTGGAGACAGGCACATATAGAATGCGACGATGTTAAACATATGTGGTTGGTGCCCAACTCTATCAGAACAAAAACAGTAGTGTAACAGCCCAACACAAGCAACAAACTGTACAAAACTATGATTGTGAAACAATTATGGTATAAATAAGAACAAATTCATTCACAAAATAACAGTAACTTCAATTTTGGCAGCCCATGCAGAATATGGCGGGATTGAAAACATGTGAAAAGGTTTACAGGCTCCCAACGCCACCCAAACATTTGATGGTTGTGTTAAATAAAACTACACCATAAAAATCATTTGGAAAGAACTACCCGCAATAATGTTTATCAAATCTAACATCCAATGGAGTTAGTGCTTTTATGAATTACGACCATGTCTACCCGCTTGAAGGCATTCTTCTGATTCTTCAAATTTTAACAAAACTGTGTGTAGTTCACAATTTAATTAGTTTTAAATTTTCCGAAGTAAAACATGTTCAATTTGTTCCTTACTTTTCTAAAATATTTGGTATATCTTTTAAAGAGAAATATGTACTTACCGTTAGTATATCACCTAACAGCATATACGTGGCGATCAATTCGTCTATATTTAGATACAGGTAAACCAAACATTTTTTTTAAATTGCAGGCTGTTCCACGATAAGGGAACAGTGTTGGTATCATTTTCTAAAAAATAATAATTATATCAGAAGTTAATCTTATATACATGTAAACGCTTTTTTTAATTTGTAGAGCTTTTTCATTTTGTGTTTTATTCGGCTTTTATACATGTAAAATGTATACATAAAAAAGTCTCCTTTATCCTTAAATAAATAAAAATAATTGTATAAAATTCAATATATTCATCAAAATCAAATTAGTTTGTATGTATGTGTACATAACGTGACAATTGTTGAATAAATATTTTATTTACTATAACGTGTATAATAATTTGAAAATAAATCATATCTTAACCAGTGGTGAAACTTTTTAATTTTGAATAAAGAATACAATAAAATTGTATTTTCAAACGAAAAACTTGGCTAGATATATGTTTGTCCTTCTACTTTTATAGTTTAAGGGTTGATATTGTAAGTTTGTAGATCCTATAAATTTTAGCATAGGCAATATTACTACAACTCATCATTATTAAATTAATAAATATTGTTTCAAAAATTACCAAAACAAGACAAATGTTACACCAAAGATTGCAGTTTCAAACATTTAGATAAGACAATTATCATGATATAATTGATATATTAAAATTAAATCGAAAAATGGCATTGCATTATTGGGTAAACACATTATCAGCAAAACAAATTATATAAATAGCTAGAGGTCAACAAACAATTGTAAACCATGAGTACAAGTTATCTAAAGGTCTCAATCATACTCAGGCTTTAAACGTTGACTAAACATTAAGGAGGCTCGCCGAGTCGCGGGAGTAAAAAAATCGGCAAAAAACTAAACATTTTTTTTTCATTACAATAATTATTTATTGCACTATTAGTTATTACTTTATAATATGATACAAAAATCACCCAGACAAATCGATTTGGTTTGACCACAGATGACTTTAAAAATGTTTATAGCATTGGAAAAGCTCCTAATTACATAATATATATATATATATATGTATTTCCCTTTGGTGGTGCAAAAATGTCATTGTTTGACGTTTAAATTGAAATATCTTTTTTAAATCATCGGTGAACTATATTTTTTTTTTATTATTGTTTTCAAACAAGCTATACATAAACTAAATAATTGTAAAATTTAAGCGATTTCTGTAATTTAGTTTTTTTTTCGATAATACCAATATTTCCCCTATTAAGAACTGCCATACATGTGAGAGGTTCAGCTAGAATTGTGTTTTATAATAGAGTCCAGAAAGGCAATGGGTAAATTAATGTGACTTCTTGTTTTTTTTCGAAATATAATATGTTTGGTAGTATTTAAGGTCTTTCCCCTACGTGAGGAAAGACCTTATTGTTTTTCTAATGTTTTTCTAATGTTTTTTTTTTTTCTTTTTTTTTTTTTTTCTTTTTTTTCTTCCAACAGTTTTTTGACATGCCCGCCTCTTGTTTCTGTTGAAGTTCTTAAGACCAAATATGGACCATCGATAGACCTCACCAAGATGTATTACCAAATGACCCTGTTGAAGATTTCATCATCCCCTTTAGGAGTTATCTTCCTTTTATTTATTTTTTTCAACATGGCCCCCCTCGTTAGTTTTAAAGATATCATGACCTTAATTGGACATAATGTCGATCTCATCATGATGTATTACCATCGTCTACAAAAGACTCATCAGTGACACTCGAATCCAAAAAAGATAAAAAGGCCAAATTAAGTACAAAGTTGAAGAGCATTAAGGACCAAAATTCTTAAACGTTTTGCCAAATCCAGCTAAGGTTATCTACATGTATGCCTGAGGTAGAAAAGCCTTAGTATTTTAAAAATTCTAAATTTGGTTAACAATTTATAAATATAACAATATCAATGATAATTCATGTCACCACAAAAAGTGCTGAAAACTGGGCTGGTGATACCATCGGGGAAATAAATCTCCAACAGCAGCGGCATCGACCCAGTGGTTGTAGATGAACTCATCATAGATATCAGGACTAAATTTTGTATATACAGCAGACGCGCGTTTCGTCTACAAAAGACTCATCAGTGACTCTCGAATCCAAAAAAGTTAAATAGGCCAAATTAAATAAAGTACGAAGTTGAAGAGCATTGAGTACGAAAATTCCTAAAAGTTTTGCCAAATCAAGCTAAGGTAATCTATGCCTGAGGTAGAAAAGACTTAGTATTTCAAAAATTCTAAATTTTGTATGACAGTTAATTTATGATTATTTATGTCAGCACAAAAAGTGCAGACTACTGAGCTGGTGATACCCTCGGGGAAATAAATCTCCACCAGCAGTACCATCGATCCAGTGGTTGTAAATTAACTCATCATAGATACCAGGATTAATTTTGTATATACGCCAGAAGCGCGGTTCGTCTACACAAGACTCATCAGTGACGCTCGAATCCAAAAAAGTTAAAAAGGCCAAGTACATGCTCTCATGCTATGAATTTAAAAATAGTTTGGGAGAATGGAATTAGTTCTTGTGTAAAATAGACTTCTGGTTATATGTTTTCGCATGATATCCTTGTTTCATACTGCATTTCAACTCTTTACTGTTTATGCTCCCCTTTCCACTGATGTCTCCCATTCATGTATTTCACCTTGATATCATACAACAACATACTGAGCTCGTGATAATTGCATTATCTCCCATTTATTGATAATATGAACTAGGAAACACGTTATATCCAATTATTAGTTAACATAAATAGACATTTAAATATAGCTTGATTACCTCAAGTTTAGATTTGTGGTCCAATCAGAATTGTTATTCGTATGAATGATACAAATACTCAGCTCTACTTCAAATACACTATTGTATCAACATTCTTTAAAACCGGAAATTTGACCTTCATTAAGTCATTCTGTTTTCTTCGAACGTCTGAGGTAAGCCATTTCGATATTCAGGTCCTTCGATACTCCTCTTATATGCGTTTCGGAACATATTGACTATATACCTTATGTTCCTTACTAAATAAGCTTTCGCATGAGGTATAAGGCACAGTGTTTATCTCTAATGGTCATTGCTGCACAATCGACCTGTTGTATCTATAATCAGAGGATGAAGAATAACAATGGTCCAATGAAAATAAAAAAGAAAAAATAGAGTATTTTGATTTTTATATATGGTCCAAGGACACAGTTATCGTCCTTTGGTTTTCGTTGTCTACGAATATAGTCCCTAGTGTAAACAGTGTATAACTTGCATCTTTTATTTAATACACTTTCCCATAATATTTCTTTATATTAAATGCATGAAATATTAAGTAGGGGGATGTAATTACATGTCAAAAAAATTTGGGTGCTGAAACTTTATGTTAAGAAGTGAATTGGTCCAGTTCTAAAAGGTCAAACTTTATCACGTCTGAAGCTGTCTAACTGAATTTTACACCCCCTTAACACAGAATTGTCAATATTTTGAGTTAGAGCTGGGAGAAGTTTATATAATTTTGATATTATTTGTCTCACTGGTAGTACACTACACTGTAAAAATATTTTTGAGAAAGAGCAGGTGCGATTTTTTTTATTTGAATTTATTGTCTAAAAGAAATGCACTACGAAATAACTGTGTTCTCGGGCCTAAGAGATGGATTCCTGAAATCTATATTCTGTACTTTGGGAACTTTCCTGAATGATTTGCTGGTTTCAATTTGTCAAACTCAATAAAAGTAAAGGATTTACATCTTTGGTTTACAGAAATTCTGTTAAAAAGTGCCATTTTGGCATTCTACGGCTATAATAAGCATTTTAAAGCACTTTACATTTTATGCCTAAGAGGCATGCAGACTTTCTATCTGACAGCTTTTTTGGATCCTGATATTTGTGTTTCTATGCTTAAATCATATTAAATTAACCATTTGTGAACTCTGAATAAAGAGAAAAGTAGATTATCACAGAAAAAGTGCAGCATATTTTGTATTCATGGCCCTGGTTAAACGGCCTAATTGATGTATGTAAAATGTGAAGCGCTTTGTACATCAAATCTGTAGTCCATCACAAATATTTCACTAAATCTGTAAAAAAAAGTATTTAACTATATTCAGTACACCTTACTCCTTTAAAGGCTACCATATGTTTTTTTCCTGTATGATAGTAAGTGGTCAAAATTTATGCCTATTGAGACTAAAACTAAATGCAAGTTTTCCATCGAAAAGTGTGAAAAAACAGGCCGTCAGACCATATTGTCTTTCAAAAATTTTAAATGCAAGAGTCCTTTTGCATTTAGACTTCTTGTATCATAACACCTTAGCATAGAAATGAACAAAAAGTAACACATTTTCACTTTTGATAGCTTCTGTGTGCATTTTTATATGTCAATATGGACTACCGCCTAAATTGACTCTAAATAATTCTCAGTACTACATGCTCCAAGACCATTTTATACTCATGTGGTATACTTTTTGTAATTTTTCTATACATTTAAAGTACATTTAATATATATGAAAGAATAATTTAAGCTTAAAAAACTTCAAAAACTGCGCATTAAGAAAAAACCTCTATCCCTGAAACTATCCCTGAGCGAACAGATGTAGCTTCTCTGGATTGGGATGAAGAATCTTGCCCTTGAACTGGAACAGAAGATTGTGTCGTACTAGTAGAACCAGTGGACGAGCACAAGACAGATGAAGAATTTCTGGAAACCAGGCTTGTCTGGGACAAGCTGGAGCAATAAGAATGATCAACCCTTGCTCTGCTGTAATCTTCCGAAAAACTTCTGACAGAAATCTGAACGGAGGGAAGGCGTAAGCGAACATTACGTCCCAGGGAACACTCACGAGATCTACTGTGTAGGCTTTCGGATCTTGTACAGGAGACATGAACACTTGAACTTTGTAATTGAGGCTTGTTGCAAACAGGTCAACACGAAGAGATTCCCACTGAAGTGTTATTACCTGAAATACTGATCGGAGAAGTTCCCACTCTGTATTGACTGGGATAAGTGTTCTTGACAGAGCATCTGCTAACACATTGAGTTTTTCTGGGACATGACGAACTACAATCTGTAGATTAAGGTGATTGCAAAGAAGGAGGTTTTCCCTTGCTAAAAGATACAGCTCGTAACAATGAGTTCTCCCTTGGTTTCGCAAATAAGCCACCACAGTGGTGTTGTCCGTTGCTAGAACCAGAGATTTGTTCCGAAGAAGCACAGTTATTTCAAATTTCAGCTACAGAATTTTTTTCATTTGATATCAATTAAACAGATTAACCAACTTGTGTACAAATTGTTACTGCATGGGTTATGATGATGACAATGATGATATTGATGTGGAAAAGGATGCTAATAAATCAGCGGCGAATTTAAGGTGGCACGGTAGTATTTCCCGAGCCATACGGGATAATGATAGACTTTTTATGAATTTTCGACTCTTTCTAACACTGTCCGTAATTCTACCTACACTGAAGTACTTTTATTATAATATTCAGAAATGAATTTGAAGATGTATCATGACCGTTTACTTATTTTGGTATCGTTAAAAACCTAAAGCCACAAATGCTTTTAGGGCTTTTATCATGCAGCGAATACAAAGTTTTTCACCTGAATTTGTACATTTTTAAAGTGAAATGAGATTTTATTGAATAAATACTTACCATCATAAATTATGAGTACATCCATCTGTGCAAATCTGACAGTTTTGTATTTCTCCAGAAACCTGCAAATAAGACTTCCTTTAAAGAAGCATTACCAAAAAGGGCACATAAGGTAGAAATATCTCTAACAACATGGGCTTTAACATACATACTATTCAGAAGTTCTTCATAAGAAATACTGTAAGCTAATTGAATAAATCAAAGTTGAAATGGTCTTAGAAGACAAATCTTGTTTTCCTTTGTTAATAGGAATAAATAACCTGGAATTTGAGAAGGTGCGGAGACTTCGTGTTCTCTGAAGATATGAAAGTAAGACTCGGATAGGACAGAGTACTCTAGAACTTGAATCATCAGGAAAGGCTGCAATCACTATCGGTTCTGAACCTCTGCCCAGAATTTGATTTTTGGCTACAAAAGCTGGATCCGTTAAGGGTAACAGATGACTTACCACTATTAAAACGAAGGTAGTAATCAGCAGTGGAAAACGCATGAATTTCACTTCTTCTTCTACCAGAGGCCAAGGCAAGACGAAAACAACACTTATACGATAGAAACTTGATTTCAACTTTTTCAGTAGGTTCAAAAGGATGGGTTTTTAAAGCTGATAAAACAACACGCAATTTCCAAGACGGGATTAAAACTCTCTGTCTAGGGCGTTCAAGAGTTGAATTCTTAACTAAAAGAGAAATAATTCATTATTACCAAAGTCTGGACATTCAGACAGTTGAACCATCCTAAAAATAGCTGACTTATAGCCTTTAATAGTAGAGGGAGGTAATCCTTTCTCTTCAAAAAGGTGGATCAGAAAGTCTGCTAGTTGTTGCACAGAAATTTGGAAAGGATCAAATTCCTTCTCACTACATCAACTACTGAGGATAGTCCAATTGGCATCAGAGACGATGTTAGTGGAGTCTCTAACTGCTCGGGAGAGATGTCTGGCTGCGCATTAAGAAAAAACCTCTATCCTTGAAACTATCCCTGAGCGAACAGATGTAGCTTCTCTGGATTGGGATGAAGAATCTTGCCCTTGAACTGGAACAGAAGATTGTGTCGTACTAGTAGAACCAGTGGACGAGCACAAGACAGATGAAGAATTTCTGGAAACCAGGCTTGTCTGGGACAAGCTGGAGCAATAAGAATGATCAACCCTTGCTCTGCTGTAATCTTCCGAAAAACTTCTGACAGAAATCTGAACGGAGGGAAGGCGTAAGCGAACATTACGTCCCAAGGAACACTCATGAGGTCTACTGTGTAGGCTTTCGGATCTTGTACAGGAGACATGAACACTTGAACTTTGTAATTGAGGCTTGTTGCAAACAGGTCAACACGAAGAGATTCCCACTGAAGTGTTATTACCTGAAATACTGATCGGAGAAGTTCCCACTCTGTATTGACTGGGATAAGTGTTCTTGACAGAGCATCTGCTAACACATTGAGTTTTTCTGGGACATGACGAACTACAATCTGTAGATTAAGGTGATTGCAAAGAAGGAGGTTTTCCCTTGCTAAAAGATACAGCTCGTAACAATGAGTTCTCCCTTGGTTTCGCAAATAAGCCACCACAGTGGTGTTGTCCGTTGCTAGAACCAGAGATTTGTTCCGAAGAAGCACAGTTATTTCAAATTTCAGCTACAGATTTTGTTTCATTTGATATCAATTAAACAGATTAACCAACTTGTGTACAAATTGTTACTGCATGGGTTATGATGATGACAATGATGATATTGATGTGGAAAAGGATGCTAATAAATCAGCGGCGAATTTAAGGTGGCACGGTAGTATTTCCCGAGCCATACGGGATAATGATAGACTTTTTATGAATTTTCGACTCTTTCTAACACTGTCCGTAATTCTACCTACACTGAAGTACTTTTATTATAATATTCAGAAATGAATTTGAAGATGTATCATGACCGTTTACTTATTTTGGTATCGTTAAAAACCTAAAGCCACAAATGCTTTTAGGTCTTTTATCATGCAGCGAATACAAAGTTTTTCACCTGAATTTGTACATTTTTAAAGTGAAATGAGATTTTATTGAATAAATACTTACCATCATAAATTATGAGTACATCCATCTGTGCAAATCTGACAGTTTTGTATTTCTCCAGAAACCTGCAAATAAGACTTCCTTTAAAGAAGCATTACCAAAAAGGGCACAGAAGGTAGAAATAGCTCTAACAACATGGGCTTTAACATACAGACTATTCAGAAGTTCTTCATAAGAAATACTGTAAGCTAATTGAATAAATCAAAGTTGAAATGGTCTTAGAAGACAAATCTTGTTTTCCTTTGTTAATAGGAATAAATAACCTGGAATTTGAGAAGGTGCGGAGACTTCGTGTTCTCTGAAGATATGAAAGTAAGACTCGGATAGGACAGAGTACTCTAGAACTTGAATCATCAGGAAAGGCTGCAATCACTATCGGTTCTGAACCTCTGCCCAGAATTTGATTTTTGGCTACAAAAGCTGGATCCGTTAAGGGTAACAGATGACTTACCACTATTAAAACAAAGGCAGTAATCAGTAGTGGAAAACGCATGAATTTCACTTCTTCTTCTACCAGAGGCCAAGGCAAGACGAAAACAACACTTATACGATAGAAACTTGATTTCAACTTTTTCAGTAGGTTCAAAAGGATGGGTTTTTAAAGCTGATAAAACAACACGCAATTTCCAAGACGGGATTAAAACTCTCTGTCTAGGGCGTTCAAGAGTTGAATTCTTAACTAAAAGAGAAATTAATTCATTATTACCAAAGTCTGGACATTCAGACAGTTGAACCATCCTAAAAATAGCTGATCTATAGCCTTTAATAGTAGAGGGAGGTAATCCTTTCTCTTCAAAAAGGTGGATCAGAAAGTCTGCTAGTTGTTGCACAGAAATTTGGAAAGGATCAAATTCCTTCTCACTACATCAACTACTGAGGATAGTCCAATTGGCATCAGAGACGATGTTAGTGGAGTCTCTAACTGCTCGGGAGAGATGTCTGGCTGCGCATTAAGAAAAAACCTCTATCCTTGAAACTATCCCTGAGCGAACAGATGTAGCTTCTCTGGATTGGGATGAAGAATCTTGCCCTTGAACTGGAACAGAAGATTGTGTCGTACTAGTAGAACCAGTGGACGAGCACAAGACAGATGAAGAATTTCTGGAAACCAGGCTTGTCTGGGACAAGCTGGAGCAATAAGAATGATCAACCCTTGCTCTGCTGTAATCTTCCGAAAAACTTCTGACAGAAATCTGAACGGAGGGAAGGCGTAAGCGAACATTACGTCCCAAGGAACACTCATGAGGTCTACTGTGTAGGCTTTCGGATCTTGTACAGGAGACATGAACACTTGAACTTTGTAATTGAGGCTTGTTGCAAACAGGTCAACACGAAGAGATTCCCACTGAAGTGTTATTACCTGAAATACTGATCGGAGAAGTTCCCACTCTGTATTGACTGGGATAAGTGTTCTTGACAGAGCATCTGCTAACACATTGAGTTTTTCTGGGACATGACGAACTACAATCTGTAGATTAAGGTGATTGCAAAGAAGGAGGTTTTCTCTTTCTAAAAGATACAGCTCGTAACAATGAGTTCTCCCTTGGTTTCGCAAATAAACCACCACAGTGGTGTTGTCCGTTGCTAGAACCAGAGATTTGTTCCGAAGAAGGGACTGAAAATGAGACAGTAAAAGAAGAACTGCCTTGATTTCTAGTATGTTGATGTGTTCCTTCAAAAGATCTGAAGTCCACACTCTTGACACTGATAGACCTTCCAGATAAACTCCCCAACCGAGGTAGGAGGTATCTGTGAACAGAGTATGATTTGGAACTGAAGAGAACAGAAGTTGGCCTCTTAAAACGTTTGCTTGAGAAGTCCACCAAACCAAATGAGGATACAATTCCTGATGAATGATTGGAACTGAAAATTCCCAATCCTGCGCGCTGTGTAGCTGGGAGCCAATGTTGATATAGATAAAATTTAAGAGGTCGAATGTGAAGACGACCAAGTGGAAAAACATCCGCTAGTGAATTCAAGAGACCTATCAGATGAAAAAAAACTGGCGAACAGCAATTGTTTTTTTTAGATAGAAACAGATGATTTTTTAAACAAAGATTCTGAAACTTTTCCTGAGGAGGTCAAACTATGCAATGATGAGTAAGGTAATGATCGCCTAGGAAAAAAAAGTCCTGAGACGGAATGAAGTCTGACTCTAAGAGATGAGAAACCCCAGAGAGAGAAGCAATCTGATGACTACATCGGTATTTGAGAAAGTTCCTTGATCAGTGAGTCAGCGAATAGCCTGTGAATGAGGGTGAGCTATGGCTGCCTGCATGAGTTTGGTAAAGGCTAGTGGTGCAGTTGAGAGACCAAAAGGGAGAGCTCTGAATTGGTAAACCCTTTTGTTCCAAACAAACCGAAGGAATTTGCGGTATAAATGGCAAACTGGAACATGAAAATAAGCGTCCGTCAGATCCAAGGATGTTGTCCACATACCTGGAAGAATAGAAGCTCTTATTTAACGATTGGTCTCCATTTTGAAATGGGGAATAATCATGTTAGAATTGAGGATAGACAAATCTATGACTGGTCTCATTCCTCCAGTCTTCTTTGATACAAGGAAGAGACGCGAATAGACTCTTGGAACTATTGAAGATACAGGGACTTCCCCCACTGCCCTCTTTGTCAAAAGAGTCTCTACTTCTGTTGACAGAAGAAAAAACTTCCGTGGATCTTGAGTATTGGACAGTGGGATAGGAACAGGAGAAAGAAGTGGTTGTTCTTTGAATTGAAGAGTCAATCCCCCTCGAATTACTGACAGAACCCAACAATCTGAGGTAATACTTATCCATTTTTTTAGAAACTGAGTTAACCTCCCCCTACTGGCAATTGAGAAAGAGGAGTTTTGTAGTACATCTCTGGATCGGGTTCTGACAGTTACGTACGAGGGGCAATTTCCTAGGAAGAGAGATTGGCCCTCTTGCCACCTCTCTTTAAACTATTAGGTTTAGACCTAGGGATTGAAGATTTCCTAGGTTTATTACCTCCAACGTTAGTGATTTTCCTCCTCCTCTCTTGCGAATTATAAGATGAGCCTCCAGCGGAAGAATAACTACCTCGTTTAAAATTATTCCACAAAGAGATACATTCACCTTCACTGGAACTGAGGCTTGATTGAGATGCTTCTGTACCCTAACAAGTGGTAACCCGAAAATCTTCTCATCCAACGGAGACATGATGAAAGCATCCTTAAGATTATCTGACATCTTTGCTTTATTCAAAATCTCAGATCTTTTGGATAAGGTGCAGTTGGCGATGGAATCAATAATCAACAGTTGGGAGGTACCCAAAGCATTGTCTACCTGTAATAGAAAAGGTTTGACCTCTTGTGGAAGAGAAGAGTCTTTAAGAACTGGAGCAACTGCTGTTAAAAAGTGGTCAGCAGTGCCTAAAACATGAGATGCATTCCTAAGAAGGTTCTCCGTTTTGGACCAAACAGACTGAGAAAGATGCAGTTCATCGGCAGGTTAAGAAGCAATCGTAGAAGAAATAACCTTGTCACATTTAGGTGCCAGTTTACCCAAGGTCGAATCAAAAATGTCACAGTCTTTAGAACGGAATTGCTCAGTAAATGAGGCAAGCCCAAAACCACTAACTTGGGAAAATTGGGATTCATTAGCCACAATCCCATCATTGAGAATCTGCAGAGAGTTAGACATATGGTTAGATTATGGAAAACTAGTATGTGACTAAGTATTGTCTACGGACAGGCCATATGAAGCCTCGAAAGTAGAGGTAAGTATCTTGGGTCTGACAGGAGACTGAAATGGCACCTTGTTGACATCTCTCATTATTGTATTAACCGAATCTCTAAGATCCTTCAAAGTGGAAGGAGTATCTTCAGCCTCAGGATTCTTACTGGAATTTGAATAAGACTGACCAATTACAGATAAAGAGATAGTCACAGGAACAGAAGGTTGAGAAACATTCTGAAAGACCTGAACTGAATTATCATCTTCTTCATCAGAAGTGAAACCTTTTTGACTGCCTGGGGCCACTGAAAAGCGTTCTTCCTCATCACTGTCATCCGGGTCACTTCCAATATCATGATCTGGACGGAGTGAAATCACTGGAGAACTTGACTGATTGGCAATGTTCTCTAGCGTACCCAGACGGTTGGAGAAAGACGTCAATTCAGAAGAAATAGACAGACGAAAGTCGTCCAGAAAACTCTTGAACCCATCTAAAGAGGGGCCAGAGTCAGCTACCTGATTAAACATGTTAAACTGATGCCTAACAGAAGAATTAGACGGAGCAGGTACAGATACACTACTACAAATACTAGATGACACTGCTAAATGAGGATCAGGAACTTACAGATTAGATGAAGTACTCTGAGGAATAATAACTGGTGTTGGTCCACAATAAGGCCAGAAACCTGGAAAGGGCTGACTAGGAACCTGACTACGAAAAACCTGATTAGGAAACCCTTGACCCTGAAACCCTGACCAAGGAAAGCCTGAATAAGGATAACCCTGAGACCAAGGAGGTCTGGACCAAGACATGGCATTACTAGCCGAAGCAGGTAAAGTGAAGCCACAGTATGACGCTGGTGCTCTGAACCAAGGTAGGTTAAAACCCAGTGAGGTGCCATGGTAAGACGAAATGGACCCTGTGGTGTCAACTGGCCTAGAAAAGTGTGCGTAACAGGGGTAATGGTAGGGACACCTCCACGATAACCGACAAAACCTGCATTGAAGGTCTGTTGACCGGTCTTAGAAGTCACCAAAGTAAATGTGTCGGTTAGTTGACTACTATTAGGAGGGGTTCCCTGTCCTACCGTTGTTGCGGTAACAGGAAAGGGCAACGCACCGTCTAAAAAAACATCACTGCCAGTAATGGCCTCGTAAGGACTGGGAGCATAAAACTCCTTAATTAAAGAAGTATGAAGTTAAAAACTTATTAACAACTATATTATAACAACAAAATGGAAAATAAACAATGGTATGGGGATACCTACAATATTCACTTTTGAAAAAAACAAAAAACTTAAAAAGTCTTGTCTGTAAGTTGTAACAGGTGTGTCTCGGTGCGCAGGCGGAACTTAAACGGATGATATAAAGGCATGGTTATACGGGCACTGCTTGGTCTTCTATCTTCTCATTGGATGATATTTTTATTTGGAATTTTCCGCCTGTCAGACTTGCGAGATGGATGCACTCAGAATTTATGATGGTTACGTATTTATTGACATAAAATTCAAATCATTTCATATTTTTCTACATCTGATTCATCCCTCAATTTGGGAAAGAATGTTCAGTTGATACACTGTATTATTTGTCCAATCACACTTGTCAGGTAAATAAACTTAAGTAGGATACACAAAAGAGCAACCTAAATTCTTGGATGCTACCTAAATGAAAAGTCTTGATATTAAATAGAATCAGCTTTTAAATCTCTATGAGCCAACATCTATTGCAATTTTTTTTAAATCTACAAAAAGATCAAAAGACATGTACAATGTGTTGACAGATAAAAAAAATAACTAATATCATAACATAATAGGGAAAAATGGTCATTACGTTTACTTTTCTACATTGCTTAGAGGTATAGGGGGAGGGTTGAGATCTCACAAACATGTTTAACCCCGCCATATTTTTGCGCCTGTCCCAAGTCAGGAGCCTCTGGCCTTTGTTAGTCTTGTTTAATTTTAATTTTAGTTTCTTGTGTACAATTTGGAAATAAGTATGGCGTTCATTATCACTGAACTAGTATAAATTTGTTCAGGGGCCAGCTGAAGGACGCCTCCGGGTGCGGGAATTTCTCGCTACATTAAAGACCTGTTGGTGACCTTCTGTTGTTGTTGTTTTATTTGGTCGGGTTGTTGTCTCTTTGACACATTCCCCATTTCCATTCTCAATTTTATTAATCCTAAATATAAGTAATAGTATTTAGAATTAAGTATAAAGACTGTCATTTTCGGGATGTATAAGTACCCGGCCACGTCTACTTGTATTTTTGTCCATCTGACGAGTTAAGCCTTTTTTAACTGATTTTTATAGTTCGTTCTTATGTTGTGCTGTCATACCACTGTCCCAGGTTACGGGAGGGTTGGGATCCCGCTAATATGTTTAAACCCGCCACAATATTTACGTATATGCCTGTCCAAAGTCAGGAGTCTGTAATTCAGTGGTTGTCGTTTGTTTATGTGTTACATTTTTGTTTTTCGTTAATTTTTTTAACATAAATAAGGCCGTTAGTTTTCTCGTTTGAATTGTTTTACATTGTCTTATCGGGGCATATTATAGCTGACTATGCGGTATGGGCTTTCCTCATTGTTTAAGGCCGTACGGTTACCTATAGTTGTTAATGTCTGTGTCATTTTAGTCTTTTGTGGATAGTTGTCTCATTGGCAATCATACCACATCTTCTTTTTTATATTTTACATAAATTAAGTTTACATTCAAAATTACAATGGCTCCTATACAGGATCAATCAATTTTTGGGACAAATAAATTTATCTCAAATTAAAGGTATACACATCAATAAATGTACATTCTGTGCGGACTAATATAACACACTATCTGTATTAGTTTTCCTACGAGGACGCGGTGTGTCTGTGTAAGATCACTTCGATGGCCGGAGGTCAGAGAGTGATCTAACACTGACACACCAAGTCCGAGTGGGTGATCTAACACTGACACACCAAGTCCGAATGGGATAACTATTGTACATCCCAGCTGTTTTAGATTAGACTAAAATACATATACAATACAATTCATCAAATCTAGTTAAGTCGCAATTCTTTTTTATATATGTTTTTGTCTTGATTTTTCTGATGTAATATGCCTGTTTTACTTATAACCATTACTATGCCATATACTATGAACATCTATTTATGTAGTTTTGCCAATAAACACATTATAAAAAATAAAAAAAGGAAATGGGAGTTGCCCATCGGACACAGATGATGCCCCTGCTTGCAAATTATATAACGTTATAAAAAGACACAACTGAAGAACAGTAAAAGTAACGCTTCCCTTTGAATTTGATCTTAGTTTTGTGGTAATAAGTATATATTGTGTATAAGTTTCATAACATTTGGTAGAGGCAAACTTAAGTTAGAGAACGGAATCGAAGATTTTAGCAATTTTTCTATTTCTGAAGAGGCATATTGAACTCTGGAAAAGTAAAAGTGACACCACCAAAAATCAAAACGTGGTCTGTATTGTGTATAAGCTTCATACCATTTTGCTGAGGCTTACTTAAGTCAGAGGGCGGAAACGGAAAATTCAGCATTTCCTCCCCATTTGTAAATGTGCAGAACTCTAGGACAGTTAAAGTGACAAACCCAAATTTCAAACTTGATCTGTACTTTGTGGTTATAAGCATAATGTATGAGTCTCATGCAATTTGGTTTAGGCAAAGTAAAGTAAGATAACGGAAACTAAACATTCAGTAATTTTCCCATTTATAAAGGTGCAAAACTCTAAAACAGTTTAAGTTACGCTACCACAATTCAAACTTGATCTGTGTTTTGAGGTAATTATCACTTTGTATAAGTCCCATAACATTTTGTTTAAGCAAACTCAAGTTAGAAAACATAAACTATTTTGGGACGTACGGACGAACGGACGGACTTACAGACTGACAAGATTAAAACTCAATGATCCCTCCGCCACAGCGGGTGCATAAAGATGTAAGAACATTGTTTCGATTAATATTTAGTATTTTTAGCAATTTCAAATCATAAAGATCTCATTCTTAACTTCCATAGCGTTTTACGTATTTATGAAATTATATAATAAAATTGAGAAAGAAAATGCGGAATGTGTCAAACCGACAACAGCCCGAACATAGAGCAGACAACAGCCGAAGGCCACCAATGGGTCTTCAATGTAGCGAGAAAGTCCTGCACCTGTAGGCTGGCCCTTTAACAAATAGGTATACTAGTAGAGTGATAATGGACGTCATACTTAACTCCGAATTATACACAAGAAACTAAAATCAAAAATCATAAAATAGTCTAACAAACTAATGAATATAGAAAGAAAGTTGATACATTTAAAATTGTTGAATAGTAAAATGTTCTGGATGAGGGCACAAAACAAAACATTTAACATTCTTAAACCAAACATGTCTGACATTGCATTTAAAAGTCGCTTAAGATAAAGAGTCGTGACATATGCGCTGGTTTGTGGTTCATTACCTGTTTATAATTTCTAAATATATCGTATTTCCACGAATAATGTTTATTCATTCACACCAGCTATTCAGTTGAATGATATTATAAAAATATTTTATAAGTTGCACAAATAAGTTGTTTTTCTAGGTCAAATGAATCAGTTTACCATTATAATCCTTATTTTACTTATTGTGAATTTCTATTTCTATTTCAAGGTTCATAAAGTAATCGATCACATTGCAGTTAAAACAAATGTTCATACCTTAAGGTAAGGGATATTTGTTTGAAAGTGTACTATTGACTTATCATTTTCCCCTTTCTTATGACTTGTTATCGAACGTTTATGTTTGCTATCTTAAATTTGTCATAAGTGGTACAACAGTTTCTTCTTATGGACAGTGACAATTCTACGACAAATGTCATCTATCGGATCACCATCGTTAGTGATACATGACTGAAAACACAGTCGATTATATATATTTCGTCTTAATACAGCCCAACAATGTTATATCTGTTAGTTCATGCCTTATATATCATGTACTGTGTTGCGACTCTAGATAAAAACTGACGAGAAAAGGTAACTCCGGCCACCGAAAGAATGAGTTTTGACGAGCCTATGTGGTCTAACGCACAGGGTATTGTGCAAGACGATTTGGTGTCTTGGTATCCCAGTAGTATAAGTCGATTCCCTGTGAGGGATGAACCAAAATTTGCTAGTGCAAATTAATAGATCTTACATTCTCACATATTTTGGCTGTTAATTAGACGAATATTATATATAGTAAACTTAATAGGTATTGGATCATCAAAGTTTTAGGCTCATATATATATATATATGAGAGCCCAGGTGGTCGTGTGGTCTAGCGGGACGGCTGCAGTGCAGGCGATTTGGTGTCACGATATCACAGTAGCATTGGTTCGAATCCCGGCGAGGGAAGAACCAAAAATTTGCGAAAGCAAATCTACAGATCTAACATTGTTGGGTTGATGTTTAGACGAGTTGTATATGTATATATATATATATACATATACAAATCTGCAATTTTTGTTGTTCTTCCCTCGCCAAGATTCGAACTCTTGCTATATAGATATCGTGACAACACTGCATGATGCGTATACAATATGAAAAAAAGTTATTCTTGACCCAGCCATATTAAAATTTGACCCAGTTCATATTAAAATTTCTATATAAGGATTTAAATTTTGAATAATAAACCTCCACTTATGATTAAAATTTCTATATAAGGATTTAAATTTTGACTTCCCAGATTATAAATTCGAGGAGCCAATCAAATATATAGAAAATATATTTTTAGATAAACTACATCATTTGAAACCACACAAACGTGACATTGCCGGTATAAATGCAGCGAAATCAAGAATCATACTTCAAAAAAAGATGGAATGAAGTAACATCTGATACATTTCAAGGTAAGTTAAAACTCATTTGTTCGTATTCACAGTTAAAATAAGATATGATAATGTTTCTGCAATTAAAATTATACATAAGTTTTATTGATCTTTATAGTCAATTCAAATATATTTTTTGTGTATATTATTAGTTGAGAAAATAAAACACAACTCTTCTGTTGATATGTATTGTGAAATTAAACTAAATCTTCTGTGCATAAATTTGTATTCATTGTGAATTTGAAAACAATTGATTTGTGAATGCATGTGCTAACATTTAAAACCCATCCATTTGTAGATTAACCTTGTAAAATTAAAATATAATATCTGTAGATATTTGCTGTGAAATTGAAAAAAAATTCGTCTGTAGATTGTTATTGAGTTTTTGAAAAATGAATGTTCGGCAAACATATGATGTTTAATTGAAATTTAATTTGTGTAGATATTCACTGCGGATTTAAAATATACATGTATATCTAGAGTGAGGGTAAACGTCTATTTATATTTCTACAACTACTGTAGCGGCTACTTGAATCATAAGTGGAGGTTTATTATTTTTGCCATGGATCCCGGTCCATTGAATGTCTAATTAGATTGATTTAGATATTTTTCTGAATATGAATAAAATAATTTACAATTTAAGCAAAGCAAACTAAAAGTTAAACAATACATGTTTTATATTTGTAAAGCAATGTTATTTCCACATATTTGCTAATAAGAAATTACAGAAATGATAAAGTTCAGGACAAAATATAAAATCATCCTTCAATAAAAATGCAGGGGCCTGTTTATGGAAGCTTTCTTAGGAATAGGACGTGTCCTAAGACCAACTTATAACATATCTTAGTCCTTAGTGGGTTTATAAAGCAGGACCGACTTACGACACGTCTCAGCATGCACATCGAAGTATCTTAGGATTATCTTAGCTAGGACGTCCTAACCTCTGCCCTAAGTATTGGCGGAAAAGAAAATAGCAAATTTAAAATTCAAAAAATGAAAACATTTTAGCCAATTTAACCAATTACTAAAATTCCAAAAAAGTCAAATAATTATAGAAGAATTATTAGTTTCAAATTAAAGGTAATAAATAGTTTTTATATTGTATTTGCACATTTTAACTTCATTAAACAAAAAAATATGACAAAAAAATATAATAATATATATGAAATATGAAAATTGAACAAACTAATTGTAAATAGCTAAAATTAAATATGTAATCGGTAAAATCACTATATGCTACAGTGAGCTGAATTCAAAGTGACACGGTTTCATACTTTAGAGTTCAAAGGCAAATCTCGTGCATCTTTCATATATTGCAGAGTACTTCAACTATATTATTACGTGTGTATATGAACAAGAGACGAAATTTGAATTTTACCGATACAAAAATACAGACTCTCCTGGACGACTTGATAAAAGATTAAAACTTTGCTTTTTTGGTAACATGTCAAATGTTGCAAACAATGGTGCTGAAAAAGGGGTTCGGATATACTTGGACAACTTTTCAAAAACAAAAGGCGGAAAACAATTTTTGTCGAAAAAGTAACACTATATTAATGAATAAAAATGAAGGAGAGAGATAACAACCAAAAGAAAGCATAGCAATATTTTTTTATCCTAGACCCCCTCCCCCTTTCACCTTGCCATAAAAATGAATTGGGACCTATACAAACCATATTTGTTTATAAAATAACCATCCTAATGTTAGGACCATCCTAAGACCATCTTGAGACACCTAAATTGGTATCTTAAAGTTAGGACAATTCCTAAAATTTTCCTAAGTTGCGACATGGTTGATAAACCAACTTAGGACTAATATATGTCCCAACTTGGTCACGTCCTTATACTAAGAGAACTTCGATAAACAGGCCCGTGTAGTTTTGCATTGTTAAATTCGAATTTCGTCTATTGCTCATACATACACGTTATAAAATAGTTGAAGTACTCAGTATTTATATGAAAGATGCACGAGATTTGCCTTTGAACTTTTAAATATTAAACCGTGACTCTTCGAATTGAGCTCACTCGAGCATTAGTCTATGGAAGAAGCGATTCGATAAAAAAAACTTGTCTTATATCACAAGCGATATTGTCTTATATCAACGAGTTGCATTGTGGGAAATTTCAGACGAATGTTAGCATTTGTACGAAGAAAGGCAGATTTCTCGGTATAAAGTAATGACTCTTTTCTTAAAACAGGCTGACATTTAACACGAAATACGTCTGGTGTATAATTTCCATTAATTATTTTGTGTAATAACAAGCAAGGTGTATTTAAATGAGAAAATTGAATTGTTGAATAAATGAAACATAAATGCACGATTTGTCAGTTGTAGATGTACACCTTCTATAAATATCATGCAGCAAATTTAGTGGCATGCAATTGAGATGAATTCAGTTGTTTGCTAAGCCAAAATCACCTATAAGTCAAAGATACTGCTATATTTTATCATATCAATGCGATATTTGTCTTATATCATAGCGATGATTTTTTAATATAAAAAAATTATGAATGCAATACTTCTCTAATATAACTGCTATAGTTTTCTAATATAAAATGAATACGATGACATGTCACAATGCTTATCAAGAAAACTGCAAACATAATTCAAAAACTTAGATCATGACCGGTTTAATGTTTTATGATAAATATCACTAAAATTTCGTAACTGTAACAAAAGTAAAGCTTACGTGAACTTAGCATTTCGAAAGTGTTGCTTGACCCTATTGATAGTTGAAAGTGTTAACAACCTGTTCAGTCTAATGTGTTCAATCACATGGTTTAACCGACTAACTATATTTGAAGTGATGATGCAATGGCGGAATTTAAATGCGGTTGCAAATAGTCTACCGACCTATTAGATTCTAATATACTGGGCACACTGCTATAGCCTATCCACCTTGGTAATATGGAAATAGACAAAAAAAAATATTACTCAAAAGAAACATTAATTCAAACAATTCAATCTAATACAGCTCAAAATTACAATGAATAATCAAATGGTAAAATAAATAATCCAAACAAATTAAAATGTACATATGCTGATGTCCCGAACTTTGAAGATACCAACTTAGGTAGCCTCAGACTATGTATTGGACAACTTCAAATACAACGAAAATCAAAAATCTTTTCAAACAGAACGTGTATTTATTAAAATAGAAAAAAATATTGAGAAGGAAAACAATTCTTTTTGGATATCAAAGACTTGTCCCGTTGGTAAATCGATATCTCTATGAACATAATCAGCTCGCCGCGTGGACGCTCTTTTACATCGCGACCGTGAGGGCATTCCGTTATTTTGTTGCCACAGAGAATTGACTTCAAGTTTTGTTTTTGACTAGTAATCAATCGTATAAATACGCGAACATTTCTTTGTGCAAAATAACAATCCGTATCGCTTGTTATAAATGTATTTCTTTAATGAGTACAAAAAAAAAATGTTAACAACACAAATAAATAAGATGTTAATGTCTTTTGACGTTAGAAATGTGTATATATCTTTTCTATATTTATAAATTTAGATCGTTCAGTTGGAGAAATGAAAAGCCGTTATTTATAAGGCAAAATTTTAAAGATTTATATATATAAGAAGATGGTACATGAGTTCGAATGGGACAACTTTCCATTAAAGTAATAGTTTGATTAAGGTAAACCAAAGTAGGGCCTTAAATACGGAGGCTTGGCTCACAACATACACCACGATATATAGGAACAAAAACATTACTAGTGTTAAACCATTCAAACAGGAAAACCAACGGTCTAATTTATATAAAAAAAGGAGATTCAAAAATACAGGTAAGCTTTTGTCGAATCAATCTGAACGAGGACAGGATGATTCATCTTTGTCACAAGTTAGTTTCATTGTAATCAATAAAGAAAGTCTTCCATGCGTGCGTTGCGAGCATGTCGGGTACATATCATTTCGGTGCGTTCATTATAAAATTTGCTATTAAATGTTATATATGTGAACAATCATTTTGATACTTGGATATTTGATTACGACATTGTTTATTGAACCTTTATTTGATAAGCTTTGCTTCCAAAACCAATTGAGAAATATGTAAGATGTTAAAAAAATAATTTGAATTTAAGCAATGGTCTTAAAACTGCTTATTTACATACTATACTACTAAGAAGTAAAATCACAAAAATACTGAACTGCGAGAAAATTCAAAACAGAAAGTCCCTTATCAAATGGTAAAATGAAATTATAAAACACACCAAACGAAAAGATAAAAACTGTCATATTTCTGACTCGGTACTGGCATTTTCAAATTTTGAAAATGGTTGATTGAACCTGGTGTTATAGCGCTTAACTTCTCACGTGTATGACAGTCTCATCAAATTCTGTTATATTTACAACGATGCGTGGTCAAAACAGACATAATAGGTGAAATTGTCAAAATATTGGTACTGCAATCTAAAAATTTAAATACTAATAAGTACTAATATTGATATAACAATAACACCGCTATGATACTTTTAAAGTATCGCATTGATATAAAAAATAATAACATTTCTTTATCTATGTATATAAGAAAAACAATCTATGTATATAAGAAAAACACAGCACTTCAAATTTTACACGGACATAAACATTAGCTTCTAACTAACTTCTCTGAATGTATATTAAGACTCAATTGTTGTTTATATTTGAACAATACGTTTTAAAGTTAGTATTTTCTTAATTTTTCGTTGCCAACAACAACATTTTCCGCAAGGAATGTCTGCACATTTACAATTGATATTAGACAATATCGCTATGTGCTATGTGATATAAGAAAAGTTTTTATCGATACGCTTCTTCCATAGACTGAGCATTAGTATAGTGATTTTACCAATTACATATTTGATTTTAACTATTTACAATTTGTTTGGTTTGTTAAATTCTTATACAATTTATACAAAATATTATTATATTTTTTTGTCATATGTTTTGTTAAATAAAGTGACAAACTTTATTTACCGAAGCGAACTGGAACACGTTCTTAGCCAAACTTATGAATTAAAAGGAAAAACATTTGGTATTTGTGAACAATTCCCATCAGAAATTGAAAATAAAAAAAAAAGAACTCTACCATTTATCAAGAAGGCAAAAGTAGGAGGTAAAATGTGAAACTTGCCCGAGACAAGCTTCATATAAATAGTAAGCCATACAATAACACAACAGCCTTCGACAAACAAACAAATGAATATAGGGATGTTCTTTTAGCAAAAACTCTCCTCTAACAATTAATGGATTCGCGCCAATTCCACCACGTCGATTTAAACGCCCGACAAATGACTCTCTCGGAGATGAAAACGAGGAAATTACTTGTTAACTCATATGTAGGATGAATTGAGAGAATCCTTGAATGAGGAAGTTCATATAGAAATTGAGCAGAACATTTTAAATATACTGTGTATTAACTGTTGTGGTCTAAAATCAAAAGTCTAATATGGCGTACTTCTTTCGCTTTAAAAACAAACCCATGCTCTGAATCCAATAAAATTTCAGAATAATAAATTTTATCAAATTATCATGCACTTAATATGTTTCCTTAGCTTTAAAACACTTTATAACTCTTAAATGGTGCACATGATGTTACTAATTCTTTTATTATGACTGAAATGTGTTGCATTCCGATATAGATATATTTGACCTAGATACGACAACCGTTCATGGTGGCTATTCAAACTCATTTCTCTGTAAAATTACATTGCCAGCCGTTTGCTTCTTTACAAACAAAAAAAGGGGGGTTTATGGAAGAGCCTACACAAACGCATTTATACTTATATTATCGGACATAGAAATAACCTTAATTGTCCTATTCAGAATCGGATATTCAATGCAAGCTATACTGTATTGTAGTTTTAACATGGATTGGCATTATATTCGTGTTATTTTAGCCTTCACTATCGCTCGGCCAAAAATAATCATGAATTTAATACCTACTCATGTTAAAACTACAATAAAGTATAGCTTGCATCAATTATTTCTTAAATCAACTACCCCGAATTTAGCGAACTAATTTACAAAAATGACATCGCTTGCTTGGTAAGATTAAGTTGACATTCAGCTTAAGGGGTATACATTTATTTTGAAAATTGGAAAAAAAAGTAAGTAGAATAAATTATTTAAAAAAAAGGAAAAAAAGTAAGTAGAATAAAGTCCGGGGGTATAGCCCGATGTTTTAAAGAACACCTTCATGAAAATATTTTGTGTGGTGAAAAATATAAAAAAAATATATGTTCTAATCAAGATGTTATACTATAGGTATTATCGATATACCACCGGAATACACATCATACTCTTTGTCGAGTGCTCTCGATGAAATTGAAAATGAAAATGAATATTTAAATCTCTCAAGCAAATTTGAAAAAAAGTATTTTTGTATCGGTGACTTTAATGCGCGAACAGCAGAAGACAGAGATTTTATTTGATTTTATTTGATTTATGTTAATGGCATTGAAATATGATGATCGATGAGGGTTAAATATGTACTGATGATCGATGAGGGTGATACTGTAAACATGGTGTGTGAATTAGACCGGAAAAACTTACCCCGGAAAAGGAATAATAAAGACAACCTTTTTATGCAAATACCGTTTTGGGAATCAGTTATTAGATGTTTGTAAAAGCAATAATATTTTTATCATAAATTAATGGAAGAACAGCAAAAGATAGAAAAGGAAAATTTACATGTCAAATGAGATGAAAATATTGATATCCTTGAAAAAGTTCATTTAAAATTGTGTAAACTTATTCTCCATTTAAAATATACTACACCTAACTATTTTATATGTGGGAAACTCGGTCGATACCCTCTTGATATCATATTGGATAAGAATATTAAAAGGTAAACAAGAAAAAACTATGATATATTGTGTTTAAGGTATTGCACTTTGAGATCTGCATGGCTAAATTTTATATCCAACATTTTTAATAAATGTGGTCTTTCTCTAAAGTTTAAAGCAGTTATGATTTTTTCAAAACAAGCAAAACTTAAAAAGCTGTGTAAGCTTATTAGAATGATAAATAAAAAAAAATGGATTCTCTCTGATATAATTTGACCCTTCAAACCTATGCATTATGTTTTACACGGAGCTCCACCATTCTGAGGAAAACGTTTGGATGCATACATCTTTCTTATTATTTCAATGGTTCATATTTACATAAAGAATGTTTTAGCTAACAAAACTTGGCGTACTAACTTATAATCCTGGTATCTTTGATAACTATTGAAGCAGACACGTTATATAGTAACATAAGAGTCCATCAAAATGTCCATCAATCAACTTGTTATTTTGCAAATGTCGGAGCCCCGCTTGACAATCTCCCGAATGAATTTTTTTTTAGAAAACCGTACAGTTCCGTTCCCACACTGTAATATTACTATGACCTTCCTTAGATCATATTCGAATTCCGAATACATTTCTAACAGAAATTTGCTATGATTGAAATTCATTGATATATTACTCTAGTGATCTCTTTATACATGTTATGCGTGCTTGTTCTATAATTATGATAATTATAATAATAATATCTAAGCTTTACTGTAGACACCTTATTTTCTAAAGCGGTGTATTTTTGCTAGTAGAAGATCATCGTTAATATGTTAACACAGATCTACTCATCTGTGAACAAAACAACAACATAAAAAATAACGACTTTATTGACTCAAAATAGGATAGAATGGGTTTAACACTAAAAAAAGTATCAGCGAAAATATTGTTAAACAGGATTTAAATAGTTTTACATAATATCTGTTTATTTTGAGCGTAACATTTATATCATTCACGACTAGAATCTCATAAATGAACCATGTCGAACATGAACTAAACCATGACACTAATAAACCAAACCATGACACTGAATTTTCTGTAATCTGAAATTGTGTGCAAATGTAGCTTTTTTTTTATGAATTATTGACGGCAGATTCATACTATATCGAAATATGGGCTGTAACAGACAATAAAGATATAACTGTACTTTATATACTAGTATATATTTGTTTAGGGGCCAGCTGAAGGACGCCTCCGGGTGCGGGAATTTCTCGCTACATTGAAGACCTGTTGGTGACCTTCTGCTGTTGTTTTTTATTTGGTCGGGTTGTTGTCTCTTTGACACATTCCACATTTCCATTCTCAATTTTATTTGTGTATTAGAAACGAACAACTTATGAATTTTGACATACGCAAGCACTATGCTCTGTTAAATTATAATTATATGACACATGATATGATGAAAACGTTAATGTACTATCATTTTAGCCATAAACAAGATTCTTATCAGCTTGAATTTATATTCACAGGTTTCTTTGGCGAAAAATCTGAATGTTTATATTGTGTCATTGAATGTCAATGAAAACTCTTAACACAACCATGTATAACTTAACCAAACTATAACAAAATCACTGTACTAAAAGCTCCTCGATATCACGACCTTACTACCCGTGAGGGACCAGATCTTTGTAATTTTGAGGAGGATTTATTTACTACCAAAGCTTTAGTTAACATGATTAAGTTACATGTTTTTATTTTTCTGATAAACTAAAAAGTTTTTTCGTTTTTATAATATGCACAGACGCTTTTAAAGAATGTTCCTTTACATAAGTTGTGTCCATTAAACATTGAGTCAATTCAATGAAAAGTAGATAGTGTTATTGGGTTTAAGTCTGCATTGCTTGCTCATTCTTTGATTTCAGTTTGATATATTCTATTTTTATCGCAGTTTACGTTAGATTACATCTATATTCACCAACCGTGATAATATGGAAATGTATTTAAACAGGTTGAAAGCTCTAGATTTCCTGACGTCAGAATACATTTGCATAGTAATTTCATATATACAAGGCCAATATGACCTTGAAAAACTGACCAATTGACTCAATGAACTAAAATGCATTGTGGCTACTACGAGTTTACTACCACTTGAAAACACGTGAAATTAGTGAAAAAACTGTCAACTTATATAGTGTCTGGTCACAATACATTTTGTTGTATATATATGTTTATTGTAAAATACATAACATAATCTTCAATTTGCATGCTCAGATTAAAAAAGTATTGTTTACGGGCTTCACGTTTCAACTTTCTTTAGCGCCTTGTAAAAGAAGTTGACCATTTTTTTTCCATTCGGTTATGCATTGTACCTGTGCAATGGTTTCACGGTGTGCAATTTCAGAGGAAATGACCACTGCCCAGTATAAAACTTTTTTTTAGCTCTTTTAAACCTGTTTAGTAGTGTAATTCCAATTTCCAAAATCATTTCTGCCTGGAAAAACACAAAAACTGGCACTGAAACACTCCTATCTGTACTAGATATATTAACTTTGTATCAGGATCTGAACTAAAAGTAAGAACATCATATTTTGTATAGTTTCATCGATCAATATACATGATATAGTCCGTCTGTTTCTAATTTTATCCCATAAATATACCTCAGTGGTATTTCTGTCGTTCGGCTGCTGTCCTATTGACGTATGTACAATATCTCCAATTATTTAAATCCTCTGGATCATAGTGGATGCCACATTATCTATTATTTTTTTCTAAAACGTGTTCTGTTTAAAGATATAACAAGATGAGGTTTGAGTGCAAATATAAGACATCTTTCCACCCAAGACACAAGCTGGTAGAGTACGCAATCGGAGATGCAATGCTGAAAAGTAAACTATAAAGGGACCAACAATTACAAGTGTAAAACAATCCAAACAAGAACAATAAAACAAAAAAAAACCAACGACTTAATTTTATATACAATAGGAGAAGAAATTTATCCAATAAATAAAAGAAATATAATAGGTTTAGACCCAAAGCTGCAATGTTAGTTCCCTAAACAGCCAAGTTATTACCAGTAATTACTAATTTTAAAACGAATTTTTACACCTATTTGCTAATTGTTTAAACAATGTGTAATATGGTCAGCTGATCAAATAAGCTAAGAAACATGGTTGATAAGTTGTGCACTTGTAAGTTTATAACTGGACCTCATGGAATACGTATTCATGTGACCTTCAATTCAACCCCTTAACTGGAGTTGGGTTACCAATGTAGTCAGCTATTAAAATTGTAAGGGTTTTGTGTAACCTAGTGTATCGCCTTGTTCTGCTGTAAGTTGCAAGCTCAACAACAATGGGAAAAACATTATTAAAATATTTATCTAGATACTATCTTTTGACTAGCAGTACTGTAAAAAGCTTCTAGTTCATTTATAAGATATATGAGGAAAAAGAATATGTTAAAGTTTGGTAGAAATCTAGGATATTTTGAGAAAGTTATTAAAATTTTGAAAAATTTAACCACAGTGTGCATGCAAATTTTGTTTGTTAACTGGCATAAAAACTAAGTCCATTTATAAGTTGAATACGGAAAACTTGACTTTAGTTTTACAAAATTTACTTCTTGAAATTTATCTTATGATCATAAACAAGCTTCTGTTCAAGTTTGGTCGAAATCCAGGATAATCTAAGAAAAATTTTAACCAATGTCTCACAAAAGCTGTAAAAATGACAAAAAGAAATCAGTGAAAACCAGTAATCACTGAACCGACTAGTAAATACAGGTAATAACTAAATTGACTAGAAATCAAAGGTATTTACTGAAGTGTTTCGTAATTACAGGAAATTTCTAATTTCACCTATTTACGTCTCGGTTAGTGTGAAGAAAGGTATATACTATGAAAACAAGAGCGCGGGGCTTAGCCCAAAGCTCTTATTTTCATAGTATATACATTTCTATACACTATCCAATTTAGCACATATTTACAACTTGAGTAATCCTGTAATTAGTCTATTGAAACGTTTCGGCTGACTAGCTGTAGCTCATTTACATAGTTTTGTAAATCTACTCACTATTATCATTGTAAGATATTGACTTTAGAATGAAAAGATTGTGATTGCTGGTGTAAATGTGTAAGTATGTTTATTGGTATATTTGTATAAAGCTGTGTTTTACTATACATGATAAATTTCAAAACATATACATAGTTTGCAGTAGCAGATCCCAAAAGAGGGTGGTAGAAAACGCCTATTTTGGGGGATGATCAATGCTTTGAATAAGAACATACAGTTGAACCCCTCCCCATTTATATTGGGTTGGAACCCCTTTAAATTGGATGGATCTGCCCCTGATATGTACCGATAGGTAGTTTAGTGAATAGTTAAGATGCATGAAATATCTGTCACTAGACATTAAGCAACCAATAAGCAATCCATTCATGACGAAATATATCAAATTGCTTTTATTTCCCTTTACAAGGTTTCATGGTTCACTCTATGTTTGTGTACAAAGTAATTACATGGAAGATAATATAAATGATTACAATTTTAGATGGTATTGTACTTTAAAGTTATAATGAACTACAATGTATATTTTTTACTCTTTACTTAATAGAAAGAAACTTTCAATTGTCAAAAACATTTTTTGATCCAAAGATTAAATAGTTGGATGTTAAAAAATTAATTTCAAAACTAATTACAAACTATTAATTTAAATTTGAAACACAACATTTTTTCAAAATAGCCAGTAGCAATTTGTATTTCAATATCTTTATTACAATAAAATGAAATCTTACCCTTGTGGTCATTCATGCGTAATTACTTAGTACACGAAAAAAGTATGTACTATGAAAGTTAGAAGACAAATTCAAGCAATTTGATTGCACGAAAAGTTGTAAGTATGTGCTAATGTAACATATACATATGTATTTAAAGCAACGGTCAAAACCTAGAACGTCAAATATGTCTATGGCCTTGAGCTTAGTTTAAAAATCTTGATTCAAGGACATCAAATCAAAGACTTTAGGTCTGTAATATATAAAGTTAATGAGTTATATCACTATTTCTAAATATAACAGGGGCGAAAACTCCCATTTTATGTTCACGTACCCTTTCAATCAATTTTTTGTAGTGAATGCGTAATTTGTTAAATAGCTTTGTCGCTGTCTTTTACGGTTGCGAATGAGATGTACTCACAAGGAAGACAGTTTTCGGTGAGATAAGTCCTACAATGAAAAGTTTTTTTGCAAAGCAGTGTCTATGTTACAATGTAAAGGTGCATAAACTGTTCGATATCATATACCAAACATCTAAGCAACATCTTACGAAACAAAATTTAAAAGCTAGAAATAAAAGTGGCAGAAGAAGAAAAATGAATAAAAACCAATTTTTCAGCGAACAACTGAAGGTCTTGCCATTTTTCCAAATTAGTGATAAGAAGCTACTTCCGGTTTAGTTCAAATTACTATTGGCATCAAAGCAAAGGTTTCGTTTTTCTGATACAATAAATATATCATGTACTAAGTAGATGGTTTATATATTTTGCCTAAAATAAGCAAGATTAATGTCAACTGCTTGTTTAAAAATATCTATTCCGGCCTCACATAATAGCTTTATTCACATTGATTCCAAAAGTGTAAGGTTATATACTTGTGTCTGTAATCAGGGAGATAAAAGGTTCTTCCGGTTTATCTAAGGTCACTTACTGTCTTAAATGATAGGTAAAATTGAGAATGGAAATGGAGAATGTGTCAAAGATACAACAACCCGACTATAGAGTAGACAACAGCCGAAGGCAACCAATGGGTCTTCAATGGGTCGAGAAACTCCAGCACCCGGAGGCATCCTATAGCTGGCCCCTTTACAAATATGTATGCTAGTTCAGTGATAGTGGATGTCATACTAAACTCCAAATTATACACAAGAAATTTACATTAAAAATCATACAAGACTTACATAGGCTACATGACGGAAATGTCTGTATGCGTAGTCAAAACATATAAAGTTTCTAGGTATTTTCCATGAAATAAGTGCAAATAGGCTACTTTCGAATTACTCATGGTCAGTTCCGGTTTGAATTTCATAGTGTCATAAGTCAACAAACAGTTTGCAAAAGACCCTATGGCTTTATCATGTACTTAGTCGGAATGATTATCAATTAATCTTAAATCTTTGAATCATTTTAGAGACAATAACTCCTATAAGATGTCATTCGACTGTTTGTGACCAATTGTATCATATCTTAATCACAGTAAGGCGAACATTTTGCACTAGTTATTTTATATATATTTTTAAAGGTGGCAGAAGAAATCATAGCACAAAGAAAAGTCAAATTTTAACACATCATCTTGACCTTTGACCTTGGCTTCAATTTAATTTAAATAAACGAAGGACCTAAAATAAATTAACCTTAAGTCTCTATTATTTACGATTAGTGCTATAAATTATATATTCCTTATGTCAAATACAGAAGGGGAATTAACTCTCAAATGGAGTTTTCGAATAACTTCGGTCAAACTTAAACAAACAGCCTGAGGATAACACGAGCAATTTGGTAAAATAAATTTGTCCCTTTCTTTAACTGTTACGGAGAAGATACACTCATCTCACTAGGAAAACAGTGATCGGGGCGACAACTCCTGCAAGGAAAAGTATTTGATTACGTAGGGTGAATATACCAAATATCTACGTGACATCTTGTGATACAAAACTGATACGCAAGACATAACAGAGGCAGAGAAATAAAAAAAAAGAAAAAAGAACAATAATTATCAAAAGAAAAGCAGAAGACCTTTCCACAGAAAAGTTGAAAAACCTCTACAGATAATGATAATAATCAGAAGAAATAGTGGAAAGACCTAATAAACAATACAGTTTCAGGAATTCTGCCAGTAACTAAAGCGAGCTGAAAGTACCTTACCTAAATTAAATTCGTTGTACAATATTGGACTACACGAGAATATCGATGACCATCTCCATCAGCAAATGTGAAAAAAAACTCAGTAATAAAAATACTTACAGAATATTAAACTATTAAGTTGCGATTAAAGTTAAAATAATTAAACGAAATATTTGTTGATATCTGTTAGAGACTAAATTCTTTTATATTATTTTGAAGTTACAGACAAATTTGATCCATAACATATTTCCATATATCAACAAAGAGCATTGTAGTATTGAAATTGAATTGTAGGAATATTACGCATATTACAAGAACGTTTTGTTGGTGTTCTATAGAACTAGCTTCATGCACATATATGTTTTTAAATACATTGAGATATTGCGAAGTCATTTGGTGAAGTGCTTTACTTACTAAAATTGCTTTCATTGCTATTCACAAATTTATATGAAATGAGCATTAATGGTAACCCTTTTTAACATATATACTGAAAAACAAAAAAACTATATATCTCTGCACTCTCTACATTTAACAAAAATAAAATTAACGTATAAGAATGGTAGGACAATCGTTGTTACGACTTTCTTAAGATAGCTTTATTTTACACCATAAGACATGTAAAAGATACGGCATTAGACCAACCTAAAAATAACAAGCCTATGTTACTTTATTCAAACCATCCCTAGCTGGTAATGTCATGTAACGAACTACTTGTAATAATTACATTAGATGTATGTTTCATTATAATTCGTTATTCTGATTGGCTAACTAGCAATCTCGTGATATTCCTTAATCAATTGCATTACACAATGCAACTTTTCAATCATGATGACACGAGGTCCCACAATAAAGTACACAGGTAAATGAAATAAAAACTTGATAAAAGGCGTGTTTTCATGATCCTATCGGTACAAATGTAGTTATAAGTATTGAATGCTTTTCTTTGTAACTTTATAGGGTTGAAAAGTGTTGACCGTGCGCACATTTGTAGTATGAAGCGCTTCCGCGCTTCATACAAAATGTACTTCGGTCAACGCTTGTACACCCCAATAAATTTACAAAAAAGAGCACTCAATTCTTAAATAAATGACAAGTTTTCTCCGCGACCGACTGATAGTATAAGACAAATCTGCGTGCCGTGTACAAAGTGTCGTCGTCCCTCTTCTGTCGATCCATAGGTACTACATGTATATTTAATCATGAAACTACTGTGTATCTGAAAATAATTAGTGAATTTATAAATTCTTAATTGTTTTTCTAATGTGTTTTTAGTTTAAACCTTATATTTATGTGCATTCTTATTTCATGTCGTTGATGATAGATTAAAAAGGACTATACATTTTTTCACAGTTTCATTAACAATGGGAACGTTGACTGGTGTACTACTCGATGTATCTGGGTCAATGAAGGAAAGTGCCTGTGGAAAAATAGACGAAGAAGGTGGTGAATGGGCTCGCTCTATATTTGAAGTAATTGGCAACTTTGTAAAGTATGATACCTCACCTGAGAATCGTTTGTTTGCTTATGGTGTGGGATCCAAATATGGGAACGGGGTTTTCGACATCATCAAAACAATAGAACAATTCCAGAATAAAACTATGAATGACTCTAAAAACAAACCGAAATTTACTTGAGAATTTGAATTCTAGTCAGACATATGATACACTGTTGGATAAGTTTTTTGATCTTATGGAAGACAATGGTGCGCAAACTATTCAGAAATGGGCAACAAAAGAGGTCATAAAGGAAGCAATACCTTATAAAATGGCATGTTTACTTCTGCATGCACTTAATTCTGACAAGTTATTTTTGAAAATGTTTGTTGAAGAATGTTTACCGAAAGAATGTAAAGATCCAGGAAACAAAGAAAACTTGACAGGACGTGTATATAATTTGTTCGACTATATATATGCTTCAACAGTTACAATTATCAAGCAAGCGACCACAGAAGATATTAAGCAATGTACAGAAAAGGCAAAAGGTTTACTTTTGAAAGATGTCGGTTCTGTATACTCAGTTACAAAAGCGTCAGAAATTCTCCATGGATGTATAGACGTAGACGAACTAAATAATTATAGGATAACAGAGCTTATGGAAATCGTTGAGCCGTTTATATATGGTGGAACACCGCTGTGTAAGGCACTAACAATGGCAACACAGGTTTTTTCTAAAGGAGAATATTCGAAGTATACAAAGCTATTGTTCGTTCTTTCTGATGGAAAACCGACAGATTTCATGTATACAATAGTTGATAAATGTGTTAAACTTTTTAAAAGAGGGGAGGAACTTAAGACTTCTGGTGTTATTATAGTAAGTTGCTTTGTCACAAACAGTAAGGAAATTGAACCTAAAAGGTTATACAGCGTACAAAATGAGGGTTGGGGCGACGGTGGGAAATTTTTATTTGGATTGAGTTCAACAATTGCATCACAGCTACTACCACGAGCAATTCTTATCAAAAGAGGTTGGAATATTGATATAATCAATAATGAAACAAAACTGTTTTTACAAATAAATAATCCCGACAACATCCGTGATGCCTGCGATTTAGCGAAGCACGCTGTTTGCTCTCAAGACTCATTATCAGATCTAATGGTATCTGTCTCTCTTGATATTTATATCAACAAGAGTTTATCCGATGTTGTAGCGCCATTGCAAAAGAAAAAAACATGTTATGCGAATGCCTCAGCAGCAGTCCTTCACTTGTCGATGAAGCGAATTCTTGGACGAGATGGGGGTTATCCAGATTTTTACGAACTACGAGAGAAAATCATTGAGAGGTATAAATATGAGGGTGCAGTCACGCTTGAGGTTCTCCAATACTTTACTAAAAAGAATCGTTTAAAATGCTCGAAAGTTAACAACGAAGAAGCCAAAAAAGCTATCGTTGCCAAACGCCCTGTCGTAGCCACTTTCAGACTAACAGATCAAGAATGGACAACATTCAGCACTTTTTTTACAAAAAACCCATCCGGCATCCTGACCAAAGCTCAAATTGATATAGATAAACGAGACAAGAAGGAAAAACTGGATGGACATGCAGTTGTTCTCGTTAGCTTCAACAGCAAATGTTTCCGTTTCATGAATTCATGGGGACATACATTTGCAGACAGGGGTTTCTTCAGAGTAGAAAAACTCGAGGTTCTTGACTTTAAGTTCATCGATGTTTACTGGAAGTTGGAAGATCTGACCGAAAATGAAATTGAATACTATAAAAACCACGGGACCGAAGTTGCTGACAAAATAATGTCGAATCTGAAAAGTTTGCAAAAAGCCACATACAAATGCCCGAAATGCAAGGATGTATCTTCGGTTGTAGAATACACTGGGACTTTAGAAAAAGCCGTGTGCCCTATTTGTTTGGCAGATATCAAATGTAATGAAGCTGGTAACATGCTTGCCCTGAACATATATCTCACATCTGTAGCCAGATAAAATTTTTTTTTAACTTAAAACTAGAAAAAAAACATGTGATCAGGAACCATTCAATATTGTAGATGATCCTTGAACAATTCGTGTTAACTTAGTACTAGTAACTGTATTTTTGACCAACCCTTAAAATAAATGAAAACTTAAGAGAAGCCTTACCATTTTATCCGAATAAATATCGCATGTGCCAAAATATTATAAGAAAACACATTTAAACACAGGTTTGACCATTGGTTCCTTTTTCAGGTTAAAAGCTTATTGTAAGTTTGCTTCATTTATTCAATGAATTATGGACATCAAGTCCTGATTGTATCATCTACCCATTAGTCACTGATTATGTGCCCTCAACAACTGAAATAATTGATACATCGACGACTATAAAACTTGAAGTGCCAATATTGTTTCAACTTAAAAACACATAACACCAATTTTTTAATTACACACAAGTTTGATAAGTGGACAACTCGATTGTTAACACTGAATTCGAAAAATTAAATACTTTACGTTACAAACTTTTCAATCGAATGATATTCTTTTATTTTGACATTACATTTTATCATTTGGACACTATGAAACTTTAATTAGGTCTTTCCACTTTTATGTGGAAAGACCTATTGTTTTTGTTGTAATTATTAGGTCTTTCCACTTTTCTGTTGAAAAACCTGTAATTAGGTCTTTCTACTTTTCTATGGAAAAACCTAATGTATTTCTTCCGATTATTTTTTTTTCTTCCGCCTAATTTTGTTTTGCGATAAATATTTGTTTCACAAATGTCGATTAGATATTTGGTATATGATATCGAACAGTTTATACGCCTTTGAAATTTACCCTGCGTAACCGAATACTTTTCTTTGTATCTACCCAAACACTGTTTTCCTTGTGTCCACTTCTCCACATTTCTATTTTTTAAACCGTAAGTGATAGAGACCTAGGATCTTTTGATTTGAGGTCATTGGTCCAAAATGAATATAAGGTCAAGATTAAAGGTCAACGTCATATTCTAAATTTTGTTTTCGCGGGTAGGTTAATGCGGTATCAAATCGATTTTTGGTGATTGTATCGGAATCTCATCTATTCCGTCATTTTTGAAACTATCCGAATTCTGATTGGCTAAATCGGACGTTGGGAGAATTTTCTATGGAGTAATGATTTTGTGGCTACACTGAGGTCAAGGATTTATCAACTTGTTGTTTTTCGACAACGGCATTGCGATGTTAAGAATATTTTTATCTATAACCATTGTTCCCTTGAACATTAACAGTGTTCAGTAAGACAATCGCCAAAACTAAACTTAATCAACGTCAATCTTTAGCTTGTAACGTCACACTCAATATCATCAGCTGTTTAGCACCTTGTCACAGAAGTCGGCAAATGAAAATCAAAATGGAAAGATGGACTTAGCAAACATTTTGAGGTAAATACGTTGTAAACTGTAACTCTTTATCGCCGGTACAAATTTCTTCTTATTGAATTTGTTGAAAGCGAATTAAAACATTCATATTTCTTCATGTTGTATCGATAAACGACGGGAACCGTTGATTTATGAATCAATCAATAAATTTAGCTAAATGAAAACAATGCTAGGAGAAAGATTGTTATAAAAATAGACTTAATTTTTTCGAAGCTAATTGTTAATTAAAATAATACCCCCGCTTAATTCCCCCTGGGTTTAGTGTCTGCAATACACTAAATAAAAAACTATCCATCAATGTATAGCTCCATAACTTGGGTAGTAGAGGGTTCACAACCTATATATCCACCCAAGTCTGCCTCTTCTTATGTTTAGTAATTTTTCATACAGCACCCACACAAATGAACAATGTTAATGTTTTTTTAGACAGAGAAAGACATTCATTTTGTTTCTATTCAATTTTTTTATTATTTTTTTTTTATTTAAGACTGAATTTAATGAAATAAAAAACTTTGATTTGTTACACAAAAAAGCAAAAGCCCCCCCCCCCCCCCCCCCCCCCCAGAAAATCAAATGGTTGCTGCCGTAGCGTAATTTGACAAAATTGAACCTTATTTGCTTCAAAAAGCGAATTGTTATATCACTATTTCACTTTCATTATTGATTGAACAGAAAAAAGTCAAACTTTATAGATTTTTTAGGTAACTCGTAGCTTGTGCACTTTTAATGGGCTACTTAGATTTTCTATAAATGAGAGTATTTGTTTATCTTAGTTTGATATATTATCCATTTTAAACCTGAACATTTTAAATTAATTACACATTTGCTTATTGCTTTAACACCCAGTCTCCCATAAAACCATGCAAAACAGTCCACAAGGGGGGTCATCAGATTCGATTGAAACTTTGTGTGCTTAAACAACATTATGAGATAAGTCACTAAAAAAAATATTTCATCTTGTTTCCTATGTCGTGCAACTTGGAGATGCTGTACCGGGAACTGCCATGTTTGAGGCAGTATTTTTCTATGACATTGACCAATTTCAACACCCTGAAACATATAAATACGGAAAAAAACGAGATAGAGAATAATGATTTATTGAATAATCAAGTGATAAAGCTTGAGAAACTCTTCAGTACATACATTTAAAAAAAAACAGTTCTTGGATTATTACATGGGAGATAATCCAGTAGAAAATATTTTCAGAAAATCATAAAAATTACATATTTTCAAAGCTACCCAGTCTTTGGTCCATTAAAAATGTCAAGATAAATCACTTTGATTTATTAATTGGAATACTTAATTATGCATTTTAGCTTATAAACTTACTGGGGTCTCTTTCAAATACATTGTAGATTTTTTCTCGAAAAATGCCTAAATTTATATTTTCTCTATAAAGCAATGAATTTAAACTAGTATTATGTGGATAATTTTGGAAATGTAAGTGTTTCTTTTTCAAAAGCACTATAATAATTGACAAATTCATTCAAAGTAACAATGACCATGGGTTAATTACAATTCATGATGCCATATACATTGATTTTATATGGTACAAAGGGAGATACTCCAGTAAAAATTATTTAAAAAATACTTAAATTAACTTTTTTCAAACTTACCAATTCTCGGTACATTCCAAATAAAAGTATATATCTTTTCTGTTATATTAAGAGTCATAGTAAATAATGCATTTAAGCATTTACGATGGGTGGGCTCTTGCTTTAGTACTTTCTAAAATTCTCCTTGAATAATATTCAAATTTGCCTTATTCTAAAATCAATGAAATTAATATATCAATCTGTAGACAATTTTGGTAAATGTATTTTTTTCTTTTTTCTAAACCATCATTATAACTATCAATGTAAGTATAACTAACACTGAAGCATTACTATTATACAAATAATAAATAATACAATAAATATTGATTTTCTATGGTACAAAAGGAGTTTTTTTTTATAGAAAAATGCATTTTCAAAAATCTGAATAAAAAAATGGATTTTTCTTTAAATTTAGTGATCTGCTCTTGATATATCATAAATGTTTCAATATTTTCTTTCTTTTCATAAAGATAAATATAGAACAAAGCTATTAAGGTGTAATAAGAGAATGTTTAGACTAAAATAAAAGGGATTTTTTTTGTACGATTCTGTTGAAAAATGTAAAAATTTGCAGTTGTTTATAATAAACATTAGAAAATTTATAGAATAACAATCTGTCTACCCATATAGTTTAAATGAATATTTAAAAAAAAAAGAGCAATAATTGAACAAGGTGTATAAAATACATAAAAAATAAAGTCAAATAACATCGATTTTTATATGACCAATTGGATAATACAAAGAAATCCATATATGAAACAGCAGACTTCTAAACTAATGTGTGCTGTCATATTTTTACTAGAGTTGACTCATTATAATAAAATCATCTCATGTATTTAAATGTTTCTTTTTATGAAATAATTATAAAACAATATTTTCTTGCTTTTTAAAGTTCAATCTATGACATCTATAGGTTGAAGTTTTCAAGATAATAGTCAAAAATTCAAAAAAAATATGTCAAAAATCTTCATTATAAGGCGTTAAGTCGTCTGACGATTTGAGTCATGCAGACTTATTTGTAGCCCCTTTTTCGCTTTGATTTTTGCCCCTATAGTTTCTATACATCTATATATTAAACTATAACAATTTATTCCATTTCAAAATAATAACATTCACGCAAATAACTGTTTAAAATCGTCATTGAAGGACAATAATACCAATATGAGGTAAACCGGCAAGTTTAGCCATTGAATTGTTTTTTACATCTTGTCATGCTGATAATTTATATCGATACTGCACTATTTATGTCGCAAAATTGAGACATAGCGATCCTATATTTTTTCGTTTGTGGAAACGGGGTCAACATTTAGTTCATTTTTTTTTAGACACCAATGAAATTTGGACAGAGCGTGTTAATGCTTTAGCTTTTTTATGGTTAAGAGACAATGTCTGAAGCAAACTTTAGAAAATACTTTATATATACATATATGTCAAAATTGCGCTTTTACCCTGACACGAATAATCACAGCTTTCATAACGAGGTCTTTTGTATTTTTTCCACCTTGCTAAAAAAATCCTTTGCTGAGCGCAGCCTGATACGACCACAGGGATCAATCATTGAACAAATTTGGACACATTACTCAAGCTTGATACTGTCTAAATTTGGATTGAAATCAAATTTTTGACATAATATAGGTTTCTGACACAAAATAAATGAAGTCAAAGATCTTACAATTTATTGCGCAATACTGTGTAATTGAATTCAAACTATGAATCCCTTAAATAAATCCCCTTGGAGCAATAACCCCAAAACACAATCCCAGTCTCTCCTTTGTAGTACGGAATCTTGTAGTACTTTCCAGAGAGATCTATACACTTTATCACAAGTTATTGTCTAGAAACTAGAAAAATGCTTGTTTTTTTTACCTCTTTTTGGACCCTAGCTCCTCCATGTTTAGGGTAATTATCCACTTACCTAATCACAGCCTTCCCTATGTTGATGGAACCTTTGTGGTAAAATTCCAGAGATATCCATACTCTTACACACAAGTTATTGTCTGGAAACTAGAAAAATGCTTGTTTTTGGCCCCTTTTTTGTCCTGAATTCCTAAACTGTGCACCAACCCCTAAAATGAATCTCATCTTTCTACTTGTGGTATTTAACATTGTGGTATAATTTTAGAGCAATAGAAATACTAATACACAAGTTATTATCCTGAAACTAGAAAAATGCTTGTTTTTGGCCCCTTATTACTAAACGGTTTGGACAATCATCCCCAAAATGAATCCCAACCTTTCTTTTGTGGTATTGAACCTTCTAATATCCATTAACTTAAACTAAAGTTATTGTCTGGAAACCAATGTGTCTTTGGACGACGACGCAGACGACGACATCATACTATTATACGATCCCAAATACATTTTTGAAGTCGTATAAAAAGCATACAATATCAAAGTAAAAATATTTGGTGTTATAATAAGTTCTTTTTTTCAAGAAATTTACGTCTTTCTTGGGCCTTTCAAAACATAGCCTTTATTTATAAAATCTTCATGGTGTTCTTAGTTTATATTTGGGAAATCTAACAAACTGATCATTATAGAGACCATCTATAAATTCAAAAATAATTGCTATATGAATACCACAACAGATTTTTAATGCAATGTGATGATGAGGGGCACAACTAGAATAGATATTGGGTATATCTCAAGGATACAACATTTCATCTCAGAGGTTCGCAAAACGATCTGCAGCAAACTGAGAAACCCGACACCATGTAGTTAGCTCTATATGACCCAGGCTGTGACATAACCAAAGTTGCATTTTCATTTTTGTACAATACTCTGTTACAGTATAATTCAAATTTGCTTTGATTATTCTCAAATTTTTGACGGTCACCATGAATACGCAATTATAATATTATTACACACATAAGTTTTGAATTTGCAGTATTTCAAGTTTCTGTATTAACCCAAAATTCTATGATTTAAAAATTTTTTAATTACAACTCGTTAGAACTGTTTTAAGAATCAAAACTAATGTCTCCCTGTAGAAGTCACTCTTGTTAAAAAAAGACTGCAATTGCAAAAAAAAATATATGGTGCACGAGTGAAAATATACACTGTTTCCAATACATTGAACAATTACGAATTGAGGGGTTAGGACATGAGGAACAATATATATGGTACACCTAATTGGTCTAATCATGATAAATTCATTAAAGTAAATAGTTTATGGGTGGGTATCTGAACAGTGTATATAAGGGGCGCGAACTCCACCAAAAATATCATTGGTGAACTCTGTCTGATTGAAAAAAATATATATGATTTAAGGTAGGAATATGAACATATTTCAAGCTATTTAACCATCAATTGTATTTAGAAGCCAGTGCAAGACCCCCATGATGAACTAATAGGGCAATACAGATTAAATATGTGTTACAGATAGGGGTTCATTTTTTAAAAGATAAATCTAAATAGCAACGTCCTTATATGAGGTAGCGGGACATGACCCAAGGGAAAAAAACATTAGCTATACTACAAAGGTCATGCCCGTTCTGTTGCTTATATAGTGCTTACTACCACTCCATTTTAACTGTGGTGGATAGTTGTCTCATAAGCAGTCAGTACACTTCTCTTTCATATTGACATGGCAAGAAAGACTGTTTTGTTTTAGGCTGACATATAGAATTACTTATTTTACTTGAAATACTAGTTTGACCTTGACCTATTATTTGACCTTGACAGTCAAATATCAAGGTAATTATCCATGGTAACAACACATCAAATTTAGGTGCTGACATTGTGTGTCAAGAATTAAAAAAACTTCTTCAAGGAAGAGAATATGTGTGCTCCAGTAAAAAAAACGTGAAAAAATCTAATATTTTGACCTTGAGGTCAAAGGTCAAAGTCAATTGGCAGTTTTTATTTTATAAGATATACAAGTATGGACACAGACGCAAATTGTCAGTGGGGTTAAAGGTCGTTACAAATGTATTGAAAGCTAGACTATAAATTGAGTTGATGTGTACATGTCTTCATTCAAATGCATTGACTGATAAAAAAGGGGGCTTCAACTTCCACCCCTCTCTATGAATTAGTTGTTTGAGTGTTTGAATATGGAGTTTGTTAATAAATAGCTGCACTCTAAGCGCATGATATGTCTTGATTCCTTTAAAGCTTGCTTAAAGGTTGAACTATTTTGTTTTGTACAATTATTAGTCTATTTGTTTTCTCATTTCATTTGTTTTATATTTGTCATTTTAAGGTCTTTTATAGCTGACTGTGCTGTATGAGCTTTTGTCATTGTTGAAGGCTATTTGGGGACCTGTAGTTGCTAATCTTGTTTTAAATTTTGGAATGTAGCTGAAATCAACAGACATAGACAATTCACCCAAGTTTTATAAAATGATGTGGAAGTGTTTATGTGAATAATTAAGATGGGAAATGAGGAAAGTGTCAAAGTGACAACAACCCAACCATAGAGTAGACAACAGCTGAAGGCCTCCAATGGGTTTTCAATGTAGCCAGAAACTCCTGCACTTATAGGTGTCCAAAAAACTATATAAGTCTTATTTTTTTTTAGCATATATAAAAATGCATAACACAGAAATGTATAATCTGAAATTTATTACAATCAAAAGGGACCTTAGGTCAATAGTGTAAACAATTCCCCAAAGTTTAATTAAAGGTGATGGATGCATTTTTGTGTTATTGTTCAAAATTGGAAAATTCTTTCTTTTTTAAGGATAAAATCTATCTTCATAACATGGAAATGAAAATTCTAAAATTTATAAAATCGATGTGGAGCTAATGTCAATAGATATAAACATTTCAACAAAGTTTCTTGAGAGTAGGGGGAAGTGTTTTCTAGTTATTGACTGAAGTGTGGATGATGGACTGATAGACAACAGTATACTATAATATGTTGTGTGTGAGGCATTGGTATAATAAAATGGTTTTGAATGAATAATGATTAGAAACTGTTTAATGCAGTTATTGAGGGAACGACAGTGAAGAAATTGCTGAGATCAATGCGTTTGAATCCTAAGAATTCAATTTTTGTTGAAATGAAACAAAGTTCAATTTTTGGCCCTTTGGATCTTAATGTAGACCAATTTGAAAACGGGACAATCCTGTGCAATTGAATATTTCTGGCTATTGGCAATACTGTGCAATTGAAAATTTCTTGCTATTGCGCAATATTGTGCAATTAGATATTTCTTGCTATTGTGCAATACTGTGCAACTAAAAATTTCTTGATATTGCACAATACTGTGCAATTGGAGATTTCTTGCTAGTGTGCAATACTGTGCAATTGAACATTTCTTGCTATTGAACAATACTGTGCAATTGAAGATTTCTTGCTATTGCAGAATACTGCGCAATTGAAAATTTCTTGCTATTGCACTATACTTAGTATAATAGTTTTTTACCCCGATTTGGACCAACTTGAAAACTGGGCCCATAATCAAAAATCTAAGTACATGTTAAGACTCACCATATCAAAGAACCCCAAGAATGCAAAGTTCTGTATGTGGTTTGGTTGGTTTATGTAACATTTATAATTTAGACTGGGATCCTGGCTAATCTTGACCTTACGACGCGCAGCTAGATTGGACCGGATCCCAGGCTAACGTAACATCGTAAAACTCAGGGTAACGGAATTTTTTGCGTTGTTATAAGATCATTGAGGCCATCTATTTTTATTGCGGGTTCCACATATTTAAATGGGAATTATAGAAAAAATGGAATGTTGTGAGCAGAATCAAAACAGAAATGATGAATACTGCAACATTTCCAGCAAAATATAAATAGGATGGAGGATCTGTGTACTCACATTATTTGTAAAACTCTCCTTATTCATGTGAAGCGTGTGCTTTACATCGAGGCTTATTATGCTAATCATCGACGCAACAGTACTTCAACCAATCAGACAATGTTTATTTGGGGCATTCGATCGATTTTAACTCAGATTTTGGAATATTTCAATCGAAATTATAGAAAAATGGAATGTTGTTAGTACATATTAAATAGTAAATGATGAATACTTTTAGCTAAAGATAATTTGGATGGGGGTTCTGTGTATTCACATTATTTGCACAACTCTCCTTACTGATGCCATATTTTGGAATTTCCGTGACCTAAATGGTTCGCGAAAATTAATATTTTTATATATAGTATAGTAACTATCTTATTGTAATACACCTTCATGCTTAATATCATAAGATAGTGTCAAAAGATAAATAAGTTTTAATGATTAAATACACAGATTATTGTGAAAAATATATGCAAATAACTCATTTGTATTCCGTTGCCATGGTAACGGTGTAAGAGACCCTAGATAAAAAAAATCATATAACTTGTAGTACACATGCAAACCCTTATAGAAATATTTAAAAAAAAATTTATCAAGTTTTGAAGGACAAATGATGCTTGTTAAAAAATCAATTCAAATACCAGATACATATAAACTTATCTAGCATATTCAGAGTAACAAAATCGTGATATGTTTGTAGATTTTTTGGGGAAATTGAGGCATTTCCAGTAGATGGCGCTGTAAAATCTAAAAACAGCATAAAATAAAATTGTAAAGTTGGAATTTTTTTCTCTTCACTATCATAACATGTGTGAACAATTTCATTTCATTTGGTTGACATGTCATGTGGACTCACTTATAAGCATTTTGCATAGTTCTATCAAAGACTATTAAACATAAATAAGGTGGTTTTGAGAAATTACAGTCGTAATTATGATAAAACACACAGTTTTCTATATATACATCAAAAGTATTTTACATAAATTACATACTTCTCTCAAAATTTGCACATTCATCAAATCTCTAGACCAACGTTATCTGCTACTTCAAAATCGAAGATGGAGGACACCCGAGCCATCTTAATGACATTTCAAACCTCTCGGTGTATTACAGTGTTCAAAAATATCAGTAAAACACAACCTGACAGAAATACAACACAACACACACAAGAACATTTATAACAGAGAAATGCAATGACAAACAAAAATATAATAGTCGACACAACATGCAAACTGCAGAACCAAAAAGGTCTGGAAGTTCGTATTTTTTAGATCACTAACATATTTATGGAGCAACCATTGTGTGCGGAATGATCAATTTATACATACTTTTTGTATATATATTTCATTTGGTTCGTGATACTAAATCACTAAAAAAAAATATACCGAATGTCAATCAAGCAGCAAAGAGCTGATATGCAATATTTATGTATAGTTGCCAGAAAATGAAAGAATAACATCGCCTACATGACAATTTCTTTTTTAATTCTTACTATTTATTGTCACTTGTCGTTAATAAAATTATCGTATATGGAACTGTGCTAAAAAATAGCGTTCAGCATTACAGTATCAGAACTAACACAAGAATTAACACTAGGAATATGTTGTGCAACTGTGGCAAGTAGCTGGATATAACTTCAGGATGGTTTAAAACACAGAATTTGAAAGGCGTAGGAAGGATAGATACGTAGAAATAGATAGTTTATCCTGTTGGTGAATAACGAAAAGCCAATCTTCACGAATGAGCAAATTTGATGAGATGTTTGGCATGTTTATCCCTACTATAAACTTGTATTTATAATCTCCCAGGTAGCACAAAAACATTTTATTGATATTTTTAAAATATATTGCAAAATGTCACCAACATATGACGTGATTTGTCTGGCTTTACTCATGTGAATAGCATATTTTTTGGGAATATTTGTTCTGAAAGTTTAAAGAGCATTATTTTTAAATATCTTGATTTTATATTGAAATAACATAATTTTGATATCATTCAATGTCAATTGAAAATATCCAAACAACATCTTTCAAACATCTGGACAAAATATTCTTCTAATGTCTAGAATATGTTTTATGAATGTCTATCTAATGTTCTTTCTTTTAAAAGTCTGTCAACCATAAACCCATTTTAATGAAAAGTCGAGATTTTAAGTCAACTAATAAATTCTACAAGTTCTACTGGTAGATGTTATATTTTACACAATCAGTATATTCACAACTGTCAATTGGAGAGCCACATAATTTACTTGTGTCAATGATATGTTTATATTAACGAAGTTGAACAAAATGAACAATGAAAGTATATTGAAATTGTATTTGTTGTTTTGGACTGGTTTAAAATATATTTTGTTTGTGCATAAAATCATTCAATCATTTAGGTAAATACATTTTAATGACTACACAGATTTGAAAATGTTAGATAAAAAGATCGCAGAGCATAAAATATCAATGATATGTTTTTATAAACATTGTTTGAATGGTTTTACACTAGTAATTGTGGGGCCCTTTATAGCTTGTTGTTCGGTGTGAGCCAAGGCTCCGTGTTGAAGGCCGTACTTTAACCTATAATGGTTTACTTTTTAAATTGTTATTTGGATGGAGAGTTGTCTCATTGGCACTAACACCACATCTTCCTATATCTATTATAAAAACTCTGCATTAGGCAAAATACAAAGAATTTTCTAGTTATAGGCACATGTTATCGTAGTCCTTTTTGGTATGATTTATCATTTTGATTTTTTACTGAGTCCTCAATGCTCTTCAAACACAATCGTTATTCACTAATCATTTTTCTTTTGACTTGATTTGAATTTTCATCTTAGTTAGATTAGAATTGTTGATCATTGTTAAGACTTTTCTATCAAAAATGAGGAGACATTCATGTTAATCTGATTAAAAGTTATATAAAAAATATTTCCTTTTTCATATCAACATCATGGGCTTCACACAAATATCACTTACAAACATTAGAAAAACATTTGTCGTATATCTTGAAAATATCAATTAGAATTGTTATGAAAATATGTTTATAAAATATTTCTTTTTTCATATCAAACATGTGCTTCACTCAAATATCACAAATAACATTTGGAGAACATTTCTAGCATACATCTTACAAATATCTTTTAAACATATTATCTAAAAACGTTTATAAAACAGTCTTTAACTAATATTTTCTAAATAAAATCGGAAAAAATATATTTTTATGATGTTAGTGAAATATTCATTAGATATTACCATTTTTATATTTTTAATTAGGACAAGAAAATTATATTGATGTTACATCAAACAGATATTTTATAATACATCAAACCTATGCTATTTCTTTTACACATCTAAACAATATATGTATTAAATGCAATATAAAATTATCCATCAGATATAATTGATTGAATATTGCAAAGAAATATCTCCTCGACATACGATTGTTCTCATTTATAAAACTGTCTTTTTAACGTTTAAAAAACATCAGCATAGAATATTTATTATTTATTATAAGAAAATATTTACAAAAACATGTTTTTATATTAGCAAACAAACATTGGGATGAAATATTATTGTTAAAATATCATTCATGCATAATTTCTGATGTAAAAAAATGTCTATAAAATATTTTTTGGTAAATATTTTTGACAAACATATATATAACTGTTCCAGACCGTATGAGTATTTGGACCGTACGCGTACGGTCCGGACCGTATGCGTATACTCGTACGGTCCGACCATACGCGTACGGTCGGACCGTACGTACGATCTAGTACCAGCTGGACCATACCGGCATTTGGACCGTATGGGTATATTTTAGACAAACATTTATCAACAAAATTTTATTGAGTTTTACAAATTAACATTTATTAATGTATAACAACTAGATTAATAAAGTGAACAAGTGAACATTTAATTGAATTGAAATTCTGAAATTAATTGTCTATCGAAATCCTGTTTTGGCACTCTCGGCCTGGGTGACACTTGCTGCCACAAGGAACGTCTGATTTCTTACATTTGGCATTTGTATGTCTTTGTCAGACATGTTCCTTTACATTTGCATCTCTTACTTGCAAGAGAAAAACTTGCTTGTTTTGCAGCCGCATGCAAGGAAATTCCGTTTGTACTCCAATGTTCAGTTTCAATTTTCCTTGACCAAAGTTCAATATCACCCATATCATAACATGAGTTCAATACACCAAATTCGCATGATAGCTTGTACAAACTTGCATATTTTCCGATGATATCATCAACCCTACATAATAATCTGGGAAGATCTCCCGATGCCCTATCAACAACTGGTATTCGCACAGTGACAAAGCTACCTTTTTCAATTTTTGCATTAGTTTTTGACACTTTTTTATTATATTTTCTCATTGTATTTTCCACAGATTTTATATAATTTTTGTCAAGTATCTTTCGTATTCTGTCGTGAGAAGTCATTTGTCCGTCGTCCATTGCTATAGTACAGTTGTTGTCCTCAGGAGGATCAGTTATAATGTCATTCAGAATCATACAAACTAAATATTATTCTTAAACCTCACCTCATTTGCGGGAATGCAGAGTTCGTTTTCCATTCCAAATTCAGGACAATTGATCAATGCGAATTGCTTCTCCTTAACATATTGTCGGAATCTCACTGAATCACTTTTCCCATTTACCAAAACACTTATAATTATACCCCACGCAACGAGTTGCGGAGGGTATAATGTTTTTGACCCGTCCGTCCGTCCGTCTGTCAGTCCGTCCGTCCGTCAGTCCGTCCGTCAGTCAGTCCGTCCGTCAGTCCGTCCGTCCGTCAGTCCGTCCGTCAGTCAGTCCGTCCGTCCGTCCGTCCGTCAGTCCTGTTTCTTGTCATCGCAACTCCTCTCAAACCACACAACAGAATTTCACGAAACCTTTTCAGATAGTAAGGACATACTATGTAGTTGTGCATATTGACGGGAAATTGCGATTCAATTTTTTTTCTAGGAGTTATGCCCCTTTGAACTTATTTACTGTAATGTACTACTGCAACAGTTTGTCATCACAACTCCTCTCAAACCACACAACAGAATTTTACGAAACCTTTTCAGATAATAAGGACATACTATGTAGTTGTGCATATCGACGGGAAATTGCGATCCAATTTTTTTTCTAGGAATTACGCCCCTTTGAACTTATTTACTTTAATGCACTACTGCAACAGTTTGTCATCGCAACTCCTCTCAAACCACAAAGCAGAATTTCACGAAACCTTTTCAGATAATAAGGACATACTATGTAGTTGTGCATATCGACGGGAAATTGCGATTCAATTTTTTTTCTAGGAGTTATGCCCCTTTGAACTTATTTACTTCAATGTACTACTGCAACAGTTTGTCATCGCAACTCCTCTCAAACCACACAACAGGATTTCACAAAACCTTTTCAGATAATAAGGACATACTATGTAGTTGTGCATATCGACGGGAAATTGCGATTCAATTTTTTTTCTAGGAGTTACGCCCTTTTGAACTTATTTACTATAATGTACTACTGCAACAGTTTGTCATCGCAACTCCTCTCAAACCACACAACAGAATTTCACGAAACCTTTTTCAGATAATAAGGACATACTATGTAGTTGTGCATATCGACGGGAAATTGCGATTCATTTTTTTTTCTAGGAGTTACACCCCTTTAAATTTATTTGCTTCAATATACTTCTGCAACAATTTGTCATCTCAACTCCTCTGAAACCACACAACAGAATTTCATGAAATTTTGTAGATAATAAGGACATACTATTTAGATGTGCATATTGGCAGGAAATTAATTTTTCTTATACAATTGTTTTTCTTTCACTTATTTAATTTCTCCAATGACAATGTGGGGACGTGGGGTATGTGAGCGTGCTCACTAAGGTTCTTTAATTCTCTCAGTTTTCTCACAAGTAAACAGCTGGTTTGACGGTTTTTCTAGTAAAGTTCCTAAATATTCTAAAAACTTTTCTTCCCACATTTTGTTTACTTCTTAAAAATCTATTAACCTCAATTCAGTGAGCAATATTCAATTTCGTGTACATGTATTTCTGACATGCTAAATTTGAGATTATCGGATTAAATTCACGCGACTTTTTTGAATAATTAAAATATTATGTTTTTATTCCAATAACTATTTAAGATTTTATATTAATTCGATATTTCAGTTATGTTGACTTGTAAAATACATTCGTATCTAATGAACTTGTTCTACTTCTTAAAATAAGCCAGACCGTCAGACCGTACGCGTACGGTCCGACCGTATGCGTATTTTAAAAAAGTACGCGTACGGTCCAAATACTCATACGGTCTGGAACATAACCACTCAATAATATAATGAAAATAGTATGTGTTAGCTGAGCTGTGTGTATACTTATTACTATATAAGAGAGATACAAAAGATACCAGAGGGACAGAATAACTTATAGATATGTCTTAGGATAACCAAGTCTTCTGATGCAAATACATGGTTAAGCAATGTGGTGAATTTTCCTCTTAATACAAAGGTGCAATTTTAACAAAACCAAATTAAATTAAGAACTAGTTATTCAAGGAACAATTGAAGGTTGATCCACATCAATTTTCTAAATAATCGATAAAGTGCAAAAAGACTACTTCCGGTTCACTCAATGTTACTTCTGGCTAAACTTTATCAACGTCATACGTCACCTAACATTTTGCAACATATATTATCACGTACCACTGCTTTGAAATAATCAATTTACCTTAAAATAAAACATTTCAGGGGCAATGACTTCTAAATGATTGTTTCAGACCGAATGTATCATTTTCTTCATCACAAAACAGTTGTTCTGCTGTATATCAACTAAATTTATCGGAGAAAATGCAAAAACATGCAAAAGTCAAAATTCAGAACATGATCTTGATCTTTGAACTTGACCTCATTTTCTAAGTAAGGACACATGGACCTCAAATAAAAACACTATACGCTTATACGGCTTACGATTGATGACTTACAAAAACTTTAACACACATTTATTTGAAAAAAGTGTTTTTTTTTATAACTCCTATAAAATTTCCCCGGATCGCTTCTATCTAACATTCCTTAAGATGTAACGAACAAATATGAAAATAATTTTGACGTTATCTATTTTGGTTACGAAGGAGATACACTAACAAGAAAAACAGCGTTTTGGAAGACAACCCTTCAACACAAATATTTCGCCTGAACAAGATAATTTAAAAAGCGCAATAACTGTTCAATTTAATATCCAACTTATTCCAATATAAATTTATAATTCAAGAAAAAGGTTTGGAAGAAATAGAAGAGAAAACAATAATAATCAGAACAGATAAAAAAGGTCTTCCAAAAGAAAAGTAAAGACTTAATAAATAATAAAAAAATACTGCTCGTTATGCACACACATCTAGTGAGAAAAGAGGCGGAAGATACCACAGGGTCATTCGAAGATCATTAAATGTAACAAAACGAATTGACAAACAAGTTCACAAAATAGTACATACAAACTAAGACTGAGCAACACCAATCGGACCACAAACCGGATGAGATTTCTTATGCTCCGGAAGTTGAAGCATGTCCTGAATAACATGTGAAACCCATCACTATTACCTTAACCAAATATAGTCGAGGCAAAAAATTAGGAAAGACAATACAAAATAAAGTTGAGGAACTAAAGAACTAAAGGACTTTTATTGAACGACGAATATGGTAAACTATGCCGAGTGAGTTGAAATCTGAAACATTGTTTCATGTATCAAATGAATAATCTATTTAGCTATTGGAAAACAACTGTTAACTATTTTACCACAAGCTTGTTCAGATATGTTTTTGAGCACCTATATTGATACGTGTATATTTACAAGTCAACTTGGAAAAAAATATGTCATTTGATTGGGCAGTCAGTGCATTTATAAGTATTCCAAAACAAACTAGTCCTTTTTTAATCGTAGAATATATATCAAAGTATTTATCTTACCTCCCAGTCATTTCTAGGAATATGATTGGTTAAAAGCGTCCGCGTGGAGACCGTGTATATTTCATATTAGGTAAGTTGGGGGGCGGGGCTTGTTTCATACACGGTTAGTAGTGGCGTTACTTCCGTTTATATTCCCTATTAGGTTAGAAGGGAGGCGGGGATTATTTCATGTACAGTAAGAAGTGGTGTTACGTCCCTTTGTAGAAACAAAACGGTATTGATACAAATCTTTAAGGTTTCAACAGACGAAGAAGTTGATGATTAAGATTGAAATAAATTTTGAAACACATTTAAACCTAACAAGTAGTTATTGTTGACATCTGTTTTTATAGGACCAATGTAGTGGTTTCTTAATGCTAACAATATTGAAGACTTGCTAATTTTGATAGGTTAATAGTCCATATTTCACACATTAAGATAGTCGGTAAGATAAATTCGTTACATAGTGTGCTAGTGACGTAATATGGTTCGCTTTCACCCCATATGGAATTTAATGACCCCATATATACAGTATTTGGTCACTAGCACACCATGTATCGAAAAATATGTAAGCGTGGGTGGTCCTGACTTGTTCAATATACACACAAGACATTATTAGTTACATATTGTGTTAGTGACCTAATGATTCGCTCTCACCCCATTTGGAATTTACTGACCCCGTATATATCGTATTAGGTCACTAGCAAACTATGTTACGAATTTATCTTACCAACTATCTTTACTTGTTGAATTTAGACTAGAAATGTCTCATTTGCAATTATCCATACCATATCTTCTTATTCCTATATTAAAGAGTTCACGTGTTCAATTTGAAGAACAAAAAAACCGGATGTCAACAATAACAATTCAATATCAACAACCTTGATATAATAATATTAAACAGACCTTTCAATTCATTTAAATAATCAAAAAGTGCCAAATTCGTAACTCTACTGTAATACGCTCGCCTCCCTGATTACCTGATATGGAATGAACACGGTCTCCACGCGGTCGTTTCTTACCAATCATATTTTTAGAAATGTATAGGAAGTCAGATAAATTGTCATACTCATTATATTCAAAGTTGACCTAAAGGGGATTTGCCTACTCTTTAAAGAACCATTTTTGCCAATAAGCTCCTAAAGTGTTGACAAAACTATATGTAATGAATCACTGAAAGTTTTACTGATTTCAAATCTAAGAAATTACAAATCGCTGTGTCTTTCCTAGAACACATAAAGTGTAAAAATGCAACAGTTTCGTAAACTGTAGAATGTATTATAACTTCAAGCGAACAAAAATATTCACAAAATAAATTCCCCACCTTTGTATTGGATCATCTCGCCTGACAATGTATACCACAGCTTTAGGAAATAAAGAAAGGGTAAACAAGTATAGAATTAAATTCCAATATTATTGGTTACAGAAAGTCGACCCTTCATAGACTCTTTCAGACAACCGTCTTTTGCTGTATCACTTTTCCATCGATCAAACATGATTTGTGAAAAATCTGCCCTCTACACCAGCCGCTACAGTAGGCGATGTTCCTCCTGAAAGAGACTATGCAGTCTAAATGTTTCACTATCTAAGCTTATACTCTATTAGCTTTAAAGTAGTATTTCCCGAGCGCTCTTGTTTGATAAGGGACCTGTACGTCTAAGTTTATAAGTTTTTTTTAAGTTTTACAAAAATACATAGATCTAAATATTAATTCATCAGCATTTGATATAATACTAGCTAATTTGAGCTATCGTTCTAACATTGACATATGACATGTCACAGGATTATTTCTAGAAATAACCACATACCTCCATTCTCTGTAAATATCAGTTTTTCGGTGTTATGTCGTTGTTCTCCTCTTATATTTAATGCGTTTCCCTCGGTTTTAGTTTGATACCCCGATTTTGTTTTTTGTCCATGGATTTATGAGTTTTGAACAGCGGTATACTACTGTTGCCTTTATTTACTCTTCGCCAAATTAAATTTTCGGGTGTAGAATAAATCTTTTTATCGATGCATCTTTAATCTAGCAGTCATGAAAACCTTAGAAAACCTGAATAGCTTAAAAAAACACATACAAATCGTTCTGAAATCTTTAGAATAACTATTAAGTTAATCATCAGTATGAACAATAATTTGCAAAGAAAATAACAATCATAACCAAGGAGTAAACAAAGACTAAAAAAACCAAAGGACATTTACATCAACAGTTATAGATAATAAATAAAAAACAACACGAACTCCACTAAAAACCGGGAGTGAAATCAAGTGCTACGGAAGGGTAAGCAGAACGTGTGTTACGATTGTTTATGTGATAAATGTTCTAATTTTCACTGTGCTCCCTTCAGTAACAAACGTAACTAATTCAGAGTTACCAGAACTATTAAATCTAGCCAGTTTGTGTGCACAGCTAATGACGTATATTACTCCATTTATTTTGCTAGCCGATTTTGCACTTTGTGTAATGTGAATCAAATAAAACGAATCTGTGTTATCAGATGATGGCAATATAGTTATATTATGTAATTTAGCTCATTAACAAAATGCATTAAAGGCATACTGGTACTTTGTCTTCTTTCTAATTTTGCAATACTATAACTAGATAAAAGATTGACTGTATAAGGACCCTAAAGGTCGTTGATAAAAGAATAGAAAAATTCTGATACAACCCAGTCTTCATAATCATTGACTTTATTGATATAATCAGCTTTCAAATTTTCGTATTTCGGAATCCATTGTATGTTTTAAAAGATTCCCTTTTGTAACAAATAGAATATATGAAACTTGCTATATCTTGCAGTTTTTCGGAACAGTTCTGAAACACTTTTGCTTATCAGTTTGCCGTTTAAAGGATTTGCCAGTAAATGCATGTTGACAAGACATCGACGCCTATTATATTGCCTTCAGTTTCCTCGACGTGGAACACTCTATTATTTCAACGGTTTGAAAAATTTTACTTCCAAATCTTCAAAAATCTCACCAAAACACAAGGTATAGCTTATTATGTCAACTTTATATTCATGGTAGAGTCCTATTGCAAGGAAAATTTTTTTGGAGACTCAATCCACTCAGAATATTTTTTTGTGTGTAATATTTCACTTAATTAGCCAGAAATTATAAACCAGGAGAGTACTCACTTGGTCAAAGGTGCATGAATAGCTTCTCATATAAAGCGCAATTTTTGATAGGAAAGAAATATACTCCAATATATGTGGTTAATCGATTTGCAAGAATGCATTGCATGGATACAGTGAATGATCTGATATTGATTTGAGACATTGTGATAGTTAAAAAGTGTGAATTAATTAAAAATATCAGTAACAATTATCCATATCAATTTTGTTGGTAAAGTTACATTTTGTAGTCTAACCTTTTTTCATTCTTCCAACTTTTGAGATATGTTTAAACCCGTCATCTTTTAACTCTATTTTTCAGTAAATATCATATTTATCATATTTTGATAACCTTTAACATGCTTTATTGTATTTTGTGGTTTGTTCCAAATGCTTTCAGATTATTAGGCATCTGAAAGTATAAGTCAATTACAATTACTTAACAAGATGCACTAAACTATCAGCCTGTTATCTAGCACCAGTTTGCAAATAATTTTATGGTGCTTACGTAGACTTAGGTACTAACTGCATTTTCAGTTCGTGATCAAACATCAATAGATTTATATTGATCGAATACATCTTTTATAAATACCTTGTTATCCGCAAATAAATTTTTACAACTTTTTACTTGTTTGGATTTCTGACTATTTTGATTGAACGTCACTGAGGAGTCTTATATGCAGACACAATGCGGTCTTGGGTATCAAGTGATAAGCCTGGTATCTTTGATAAATATTTCCACTTATATTCTTTAATGATTTTTGCAGCTACTATTGTGATATCTAACTCAGTTTGTTTTGCAGGGAAAACTTAAACATGTTTGTTGTTTTTAGGCATATGCATCTTCAGTTGGTATTTTGTATGTGTTTGCTTTGGCAAATCATTGTAAAATAATAATTCCTTGTTATCAAAATGTTGTGTTTCTGTTTACTTTTACATCTATTCTTAATAAATTTACACTCAGTTTATACTGTTTTTACCACTAAAAGGATTTTTCGACTTAAGCAAAGATCTTGAATTGATATTACAGTCAATATTTTAGTTTTTGTTATCAATTTGGATTTGTATCATATTATTGGTAGTCTTCTAAGCTCTTGTAAGCAGACCGATAATATATGCAGACAGTTTAGATTTTATTTTAAACGAAAAAAATGGCTGGAACCAGGAATAACAGAACAAAGCATTGTTCGTTCTAGTTAAAAGCGATTATTTAGATTATAAATTAAAAAAATTTCCAACTGATAGCACAAAGTCGATGATCAATATGGATTTCATCCGAACATTTATCGTTCTATTGAGTCTATCTGTTGCTGGGAAGTTTACAAGTTCGATTGGGTCAGAATTCGAATCTTTAAATACTTGTTCAAAATTCCATTTTGAGGAAAAAGTACTCGAAAAACTTGTGCGGTTGGAGCTTAAGATGCAATTACTTGAGGAGAAGGTGATGGCATGGGACAATTCAATTACTTCAAAGTTGGACAAAATGGGTACTATAAAGAAGGAAACCGAGACATTTGTTCGTACATCACAAGTTTCTCAGCTTCAGGATCAAATGCGATTTAACAACTCATACCAGGAAGCCGTTGAACAGTTTAAAGCCAAAGTAAACAATGAAACCTCTTCTTATGGAAACAAGATGAATAATTTGTTTGAATCTTTGTCTTCGAAAATACAAATGTTCAGTGAATCTGAAAAGAAAAGGGAAAATGTAATAGAGTTAATGCAGTTTACTCTACATCAAGAACAGAAACGATTCAATACCTCGTTTGAAGAAGTTGTGGAAGCGATTAAAGTTAACTCTAACAAGACGTTAAATGAGTTAATATCAAAACATCAAACAGGTAAGACTCATAAACGAATGAATATGCTATTAAGTTTTGTTTTCTTTGTTGCTGTCCAAGTAGTTCCAATGTAAGGAATAACTTTATGTCTTTACATTTTCGATACGTGCAAACCATACATTTGCCGGGCATGATATCCAAATCACAAAGAAATTAACAACTGACTTTTATCTAAGGAAACACGTGCACACATCTATAATTTCACAATTGTACGTCCCTACACAAAGAAGCCACAATTACTTTATAAATCGACTTTTATTATATCTAGATGTATTTTTATTTCTCAGATCTGTTTGAAAGGATAGACGGAAATCTCGAGTTAAATTATAAATGCTTCATCGTTGTTTATTATACAAGGGGAAGATTTAAAGATTGAAGAAACCTGACGAAATTTTCATTAAAAACTCAAAACAATTAGAGTTAAAGATTTTTCTAACATGCAAAGATAGAATTTGCACTGTATAGAACTATTTTTTAAAATGGTATTCGTTCAAAGCATCGTGACTTTATATAGCTCATCTGATAATGACTTAAACACAAAAGACCAATATGTTTATACTTCCCAAGTTAACCGAAAATCTATTAAAAACAGACTGAAGAATTTTTTTCTGGAATAACCTTCATCAGGAACACATAAATTAATTACAAATGATTTAAAATTCTCCAAACTGGTGCGTTTAGTTTTCTTATTCATAATCAGTTATACATTTAATTCTATTGAATCATCTTGAATATGACAAAACTATCACTACAAAAGTCAAAAAGTCTGAAAAGACCAGTTTTTGGTCTTATAAGAATATTGAGACGATTTTGATATTTTTGAACGGTTCGCCGAATTACAATGCAGAACAACCTATAAAGTTACATTTGCTTTGTTATAAATTCTTTGCCAATATAATTTTACCTAAAAGACATTCAGATTACAATATTTTGGATACCAGTACTGATTAACTAACTTTGTTTCCATAGTTCTGCTTTTTCAAATTTAACAAAACTCATCAAATGAGCAGTAAATGTACAAACAATGTCTTTTGCTGTACAGTGTTGAGATAAATAGTATTTTGATGTAATTAATTGTAGTGCTCGTATTGAATACAAGTGTGTTGTTGTATGCCTCTATTTTGTCTGTTACCATTTTTTCACTGTCTTTTGGTTACTTAAGTACGTTTACTTCGTCCTTTCTAATGTTTACACAACGAATTGTTAAATGGCCTTTCGACTGTAAACCATTGTCAAAACAATACCCATAAATCACTCTTTAAGTCGAGTATATCTAACCAAATATTATATCGTAACATAATGCTAGGTTTTTATTCCATTTTTGCAGTATTTTACAAAATTTGAAGTTTTTTAAATGATTCATGACTTCTTTTGATCGTACAGCTTGTCACATGTTGAGATGACTTTCAATATTTTGGTATGAGGGTTCCTGATGAACATACACAAAGGAAATCGATTCCAGTGAAATATGTTTGATGTGTTATTTGCATAACTGAGGCGACTAAAATAAAAATCGTCATATTTTGAAAATATTGTTCTGTTGGTCCTTATTGTAAATATCAGCTTCTAAACGTTGTTTTGCAAGATTTAAGATATTCAAATATTTAATTGTTTCGGTGATCACTGACTTGTTATCAATTGCAAAATTGCGCATCTGGATCATTATAATATTTTACGTCGAATGTTATAATAAAGACAATATATCTTTCAAATTAATGATTTGCAATTTTTGGATGTTACACAGGCAAATTTAATTAACATCAATTCCAAGTGAATTTAAATTCATGTGAATCTCACGTGACATTCACATCAATTTCTCCTCAAACGAGCTTATACGTTAAACTAACGTGAAATCAGTTTTTTTTTTAGTTTAACACGAATCCTATGCGAAACTCTTGTGAATTTCACCAGATAATCACATATTTTTTTAAGATAAAGTAATTCAAACAACATCTTCCAAATGTAATTAAAATAATGAAAAATACCAAATAGTTTTTTGAGAAGTTCACGTGAGAATTATGTAAATCGCAATTTAATGAACATTTTCACGTGAGTTTCATGTGTTAGGCGATGACATTTTTTACGTAAGTTTTATTTGAGATTCATGTGAAATTCATGTAAGCAAATTATGCCTGTGAATCCATAATAAAAAGTAAATATTTGTTTTATGTTTCACCCTATATATAGGTGATTCTTGCAATTTGTTAACAGTCCTATAAATCAAAACAGCAAGAGGTATGTCTTATTTCATAAAATTATAAAAGACGAAAGATTGTAAAATTGGAAGCATAAAATGAGTGAAATAATCATCATTTAACTCATTGAAATCAAGAAACATAAAAAATAAACAAAAACAATTGCACCACTTTTTTAACTACTAAGTTCCTAAGATAGTGTACAACCATTAACAAATATAGTGACCTATTAAAGTAATTCATATAAAAAAAAGTCGAGAATCAGTTAAAAAGCATTTGATTATATACGTATGTTGCATTTTTTTCAGAGTTTTATGAATTGGTAAAGAAACGAGAAACAGTTGCGTTTTCAGCTTACCGTACTCGCCACCAAAATTTATCAAAAGGAACAAAGATCTTATTTGATCAAGTATGGACCAATGTAGGGAACCACTGGGATATTTACAGCTCCAAAGGCAAGTCTTTATCATATAACGGCCGTGGTTATGTCAGCACATGGTGATGATTTATTTCTTAAACTTTATCACAATCAGTTGGCGATGTCAGGAAGTTATAACGATGGTGACGGTTATAAGACCGGAACATTTGATCTTATCTTAAATCTACAGAAAGGAGACAAAGTATACATTGCAGCACAACGCACTGATAAAATATACAGTGACGGTCATACATACGTTACATTTTCTGGCCATAGCGTTTGGTAATCAGATAACATTATGGTGGACTATTTAACGTGAGTTGAAATGTTGTAGAATGAGACATTGGAAAGTAATATTATGAAAATGTTTTCGTTAATAATAGCTATCTTTATCATTTGCATGATTGGCATTCAGTATTCATTTTCATCAATATAATTTGAACAAATTGATCATGTAATGAAAATCGAAATTTAAAACTGAATTGGCATTAAGAAAAGAACTGTCAAATGTTATATAAAGTAACTTGTTTATTGAAATTGTTTTGAACACTTGGGATCTTTACGAATGTGTCATCAAGTCAAGAAGTTGTCCTTCATTTATTAATCATGTAAAAGACTTTAATGCTTTTTTTGTGGTGTGATTTATGTATAATGCCTTAACAACAAATTTCACAAGACTTATATATCAATTTGAGTTTGTAGATCATTCTTATATGACGTTCTTTGTAAACAACACTGTGATAAAATTCTCGATATATCTAGACTTAGCGCAGTTTCCGTGTGTTCATAATAATGGCGGTTGCAATATACTTTCCACGTAAATCCACATGTATTGAAACCTATTTACAAACCCTTTGCCAATTTTATTGTTTTAAAAGTTGTAATTAAAAAAAAAATCACCTTCATTCTTATTCGAAAGCATTATAAAAAGAAGTTATGCACAAAACCTCGGGGAAACCAACAAAATAAAAATAAAAATAAAATTCCGCGAAAGTCTATTAATGTTTTTGGCGCATTTAAGTCATTTCAAAACATGACGTTATGACGGCGTGCACAAAGTTGACGGCCACTGTAAAATGCGCTTTTAAAAGTAGCTTTTTACAACCGTGTTAAACATATATTTTAAATAGGAAGTGTTTTTTTTATGATAAAATGATTAGAGCGAGCTATAAAAATCCACATAATTGAAAAGGTTATCAAAATTAAATCTATAAAGAATGAAACGAACATGAAAAAAAACGGTAAAAATATGTGTAACTTGTAACATTAAATAATCATAAAGTACTGTTTTGACCTGAAATTTGTACAAATTCAACGTAAATTCCTGCATTTTCATACAATATTTTTTTCTGGATTCGGACTATGACGTCATACGATCTTCAGCTAAAAAAAATCGAAATCGGCCATTGTGGTTGAGTTTGAAATGTAGTTAGGTATGTGTAAGAAGTAGTAATTTGAAAGGATTAATATTAGCAAACGGAAGAATCGGTGAAAAAAATATGTACTTGCTATTTTTTTTATTTCGATATGACTCGATATTCCAAATGTGCATAACAAGAGGTTTGAAAAAAATCTGCAAAATATGAATGATTCGATAGTCCAGGTCGAACATCCGATTTTTTTAAATGTCCAGCGTTTATGTTACAGTTTCAAGAAATGGCGTTTTAACGCTATTTTCTGAATAGGGTCGACGACATAGTCGCTTTTTATTTCCTTTACACCGCTCTTAGCATGTATTTTCTTAGATTTTCAGAATGTGCATTTGCTGTACTTTTTTGTTCGAAAAAAAATAAACATGTTGAACGTTTATTTTTTTAAATTATGTGATAAACTACGTGTCCAGTGTACGCTTACGTTTTCGGGGGGAAATGCCTACGTCGTAAATGATTTTTAGCAATTTGAAGACGTTACTTTTGTGGACTCAGCTTTGTGCACGCCGTCTATACAAATGAAAACGCTAGAGTTGAAAGTGTTCTGTTACGGGAACCATTGAAATGTTGTTTTTCTATTAAATTAAAATTGATTATCACGGTAGGTTTTGTTTGATTTTCTATTCTATTGCATTATTCGCATATTTACTGATTTTAGTAAGTCAACATAGCGACTCCTTAGTTACGAAATTACATCTTTGGATTTGACGGAAGCTTACGAGAACAACATGTACATCAAGATGACAATTGCTGGTAGAATGAAACAGATTTTTATATTAGCGATCGTTCACGAAATAATCTATGCATGCTATAGATGTATTAGAATGTTTGAGCTTTATCGAACAGGGAGTAAAACAGAACACCCACATACACAGCTGTCCTGAAGTGAAGGTAGGGAAAGCTGTGTGTGTTTGTGGCGGTTCTGTTTTACTACCTGTTCGATAAAGCTCAAACATTCTAATAAATCCATAGCTTGCATGGTTTATTTCGTGAACAACCGCTAAAATAAAAATCTTTACTTATTTTGTGTCTTATCTCATCTCAATACTTTTTATTATGTTCCACCTTTGAAAAGAATTAAGTATTACGATAGATTTTCAATTCTGTTCTCGTACTATGAACAATAGATATATTTATTTTGTAAAACAATATTTCCATACTTCATGTTATCCTTAAAACAAAATTAATAAATCAACCAGTGAACGTTATTTTAATTAACGCCCTTGTGCCAAAGAATAGATGTCTTTCCGACATTGTTTTACATCTCTCCCTTTTTATCAAAATACATTCATTTTATCAGTTCGTATATTTTAACTGATTTGATTCGTTCAGAGATAGTCACATTCTAAACTATATTTTCGAAGGTAGATGTAAAGCGGCAGATACCAATATTGCAAGGTAGTTTTTAGAATATCTAAAAACAAATATACTTTGTAACGTCATTTTAAGATTTTCATGATATCGTGAAGAAAAAAATTAAAAGTGTATATTTGTGATTTATTATTTAAAGTAAATGATCTTAAAATACTTTAGACATACAGTTGAGATCACCCTCCAGTTTTTGGCGAAGTTCGTGTTACTCAGATTTTAGTTTTCTATTTTGTTTCTTGGGTACCATTATTTGTCTGTTTGTCATTTTTGCCATGCTTACATCTTATCAACGTTGTAAAAGAAGCACAGCTCATTTTAGATCCGAGTCACTTGTTATGTGCTTTGGGTTGCAGATGCAAATGCACCGACAATTGTTTTATGGTAGATTCATATCAGGAAAATTATGCTATGCTTCATATGCCAAGAGAAATGAACTCTTTAAAAACTTCACGTCTAGCAAGCGCAAAGGTCAACGACTGTAGCCATCGTACACCCCACGGGGCGTGATTTATTTTTGATTTTTATATAAATATAACTATGTATATAGAGACATAAAGACTTCTTGAAAACCTTATTCTTTACGAAGTGCTCCTTTGAAGGAGGGATTTCCTAATACAAATACAGATACAGATACATGGCGTTGTGTCAGTTTATTTCGATTTATGAGTTTGACTGTTCCTCTGGTATCTTTCGCCTCTATTTAAAAAAAAAATACACTTAATTGAATCAACAACTTATATGCCGTTATTTTCAAAGTGCCAATATGATATTTCTCAATTTCAACAAAATTGAATGATAAAAAAAAAGAGTATACAATGCACTGTCGAACGTTCGGTATATTTTTACCTGTTTTCCTGAATACAATATGTATGGGATTTTGATTGAGGTAAGCTATATTAATTAATATTTTATCGTGTGGTTTCTTCATGTATATTGCAATATTATACACAATTACTTCTGGTTATGTTTAAGGAATGCACATGTTAAAACCCGCTGTAATTGTTTGCATCTGTCTTGAGTCAAGAACCTGTTTCTTAGTGGTTGTCGTTCTTAGATTTATTCAATCTAAATAAAATCAACATATATTTATATTGTTTTGTATAGTTAGCTACATTTAATTAAAGAAGACACATACATAACAGGGGATTAAGAGAGAAGTTAAAGATACTGAAATTACATTAAAACTAATAACTTCCAAATAACTGACAACGGCATGGCTAGATTAAGTAGAAAACAAACATCAGTTTACGAAAAATAACGTAGCATACTAAAGAGTGAGCAAGAAACTCACCAAACAAATGTTCTGAAACTGAAAGCATCTTATGCTCCACATATGTCACTCGTCTTGTTGCTTTTGTAAGTAAAAATACGTCTATTAGTCTGTCCTGGTAAGACACATTCGGGGGAAAGGACTGCATTGTAAATATGACAATTGAAAAACAGATATTCCATTACGGTCAACCATATAAGGTGACGTCCATCAAATTTATAAAAGGATGATTGCTCTACTTATTACTCTTAGTTGAATAGTTTTAACATTACTAGAAAACATTTGGTTCAATCAGCAACATGTGTTATTTTGCTGACATCAGCAACATGTGTGTCGTTATATTGTTTCTTAACACAATGAATTGGTCATGTGTAAGGTCACGAGGTTAGGAGATTAATTATGATTCCATTGTCTGATTGATATATCATCCATGTAAGTATAGTTGTATAATAGATATAGGAAGATGTGGTGTGAGTGCCAATGAGACAACTCTCCATCCAAATAACAATTTAAAAATTAAACCATTATAGGTTAAAGTACGGCCTTCAACACGGAGCCTTGGCTCACAACGAACAACAAGCTATAAAGGGCTCCAAAATTACTAGTGTAAAACCATTCAAACGGGAAAACCAACGGTCTAATCTATATAAACAAAACGAGAAACGAGAAACACGTATATATTACATAAACAAACGACAACTACTGTACATCAGATTCCTGACTTAGGACAGGTGCAAACATTTGCAGCGGGATTAAACGTTTTAATGGGCCCAAACCTTCTCCCTTTTTTTCTGAAACAATAGCATAACATCACAACATATAAAAACATACGATAAAATATCAATTAGCAGACTTAACTCAATCAAAAAACGTATGATTACACAAAGAACGAATAAATTTGATCTGCAATATCTGAATACAAATGCACAGTTAATTAAATATTAGAGACAAACAGTCATGACCAAAAGGCTATCAAACACACTGAGAAATATTTAACCAATCAATGTTCACTTTAGAAAAAAAACGTTTTTTTATAATCTTGAAGTTTATACAAATGTTGTAAGAATAAGTCCATATGAATAGATAAATATTAATCACTTGACTTCTTATAGATTGATGATGCATATAATGATGACATAAGTAACTTTTTTACAAATACGAAAATTGTTTTCTATTCGTTTGATCAGTTGGGGGTTGGGATTTCACCATTTGACAACGGATTCTTCGTTTTGCATTTTCATTAGAGTTAGTTATTTTGGTAATTTAATTTTGTACTCAAGGAGAAAATGATATCCGTCTTAAATTGCAACAACAAACAAACAATAAACAAGTTCATATGATATATACATATTTATTGAAAAATATAATGATAATAATACAAAAGGAGATCAAGAAGTTTCGGCATAAACACTCACAAGTTCACCGCAGATAGAAAATGACTACTCAAAACTATTTTTTGTAAGAATGGAAAAGAAATATAGGCATGAGTTGTTATCTGATATGAAATCAAACAATAAAACTCCACATGTGTGTTATATTGTTAAAACAATTCATTATGCATAATTATATCTGAATAACCAAGATACAGTTTACATATATATCATTAGATTGAGTTATTTGTTAAAAAAAATTGTCCCTGTAACATTTTCATTCCATAATGTACACCATATAATAGTAAAAAAACAATTAATAAAGAAACTAGAATTTTAACTCTGCATACAAAATAAACGTAACTAACATTTCGGGTACTTGTTCATCATTTTAGACATATTGACCAGGTAATAAATATTTGTTCCTCAAAACATTTTTTAAAGCCTTTATGAGCTGATTCGGCGTAAAGAAAACACCAATCAATAAACGCGCGCAATAAATATACAACATGAAACATAGAGAGGACTATTTTTATTTTTCTTTCACCTTTTGTCAAGATCACAAACACTACTAAGAAGTAAATTTGTTAGAGGTCAGGACAAAGTTAATCAACACAATCTTGTGGTCCGTAAATTATTGTCCTTTCAAAATTGTAGTATTTATTCAACAAACCTGTCGATTATTCTCTGCAACTTATTCGGTTTCTCCTTGAAAATGCCATTAATAATGTTAGTTAACTTAATTTTGCTTTTGTTTTATATATTAGACAAAGATGTAATACACGCACGTTTAATAACTTAATAATTAAAAAAAATATTTTTTCTACTTATGTGTTGCAGAATATTCAAAAGCATCCTGTCTTATGTAAGGTTATTTATTTTTATATCTTTTAAATTAAGCAAATAATTTGTAGACACGTTTGGGACTCTTGATGTTACTCCTACCAAAGAAACTATGTGTAATTGAGCTATATTTAAAAATAGAAAATTAGAAAAATTTGTTAATATTGTTAATATTCAAATGATTCATTCACCCATATGACGAAGAATACAAGTTTTGTCGAATGCGTGAATATTCATGATATTGTTTCCCTGCGACATAGAACTAAAATATGTTGTTCAATAAAAATCCAAGCAAATTTACGGAAATGCGATACCGACTTGATAAAATATTTTTGATACTGATAACTTACATTTTTTTGTTTAATTTGTTTATTTATTTCTGAATTCCTCTTTGTCTAGTGCATGTAGTGACCACTTTAATAAAACAAATATACATTATAAAATTCAAGTAAAATAAATGCATAGTATGATTAAGTTCATCAGTATAGATAAGTAAGAGCTATAGCATAGGACAGACTTGATATCAAGTCAAACAATAATGAATCAACGAATTTTAGAATAACAGCTGAAATTTGTTAATAATTTTATTTTGGATGTAACGCGTCTTCTGATTGGCTGACGTTATTTTGTTATCAGCCCATTTACATAATTTAGTCATGTGACCTTGACGTCATCAACGTTTTTTTATGGTTTTCTTCGGTTTAAACGGAATTTAGAATTAAATTATAAGAAATGACTGTAACATTTTTTCTGTCTATTCGAAATAACATAAAAATTGTGGTGCAATTAAATAAATATATGCAACGACTGCAGGAAGATTAACTTGGTTAAAGCAAAAAATCAACATAGATTCATACTAGCAATATAATGATGAGCAAACCCATATCGCGTTGGAACAAAAATATAAATGAAATAATATATAAAAAATGGAAAATATTAATAATACAATAATTGATGACAATAAAATGATTATAACAATACTATAAATTATTCTTATGCTAATGAAAAATAATATAAAAAAAAAACTTAAATGAATTCAAAGATCTAATACATAGTTATTCAATACGTTCAATACACAATTGTATTGTTTCAAATGATATGCGTGGCATATATGATGATTTTATGACATCACTCGCCAGCAGATTACAGAATGGATGCAAAACAAATATTATGAAAACAACAAATGTAATGCACTAATGAAAACAAGAAGTAAGTGTGAGTATATCTTCCTGTGCAATTTATTTCAAATAAAAGATATTATTTAATATTTGTTATAAAAAACATAATAGTGATATTTGAAACTATATTTTGATATTATGAATCATTCATTCGATGTGTTTGGGCGTTTACTTTTGATTTTTTATTATTTACTTTCAGTTTTGACTTGTCCTCGGAATTCGTTATTTGTGTTATTTTACTTAATTTGTAATTAAAGTCCAAGTGAAATATCATTAGCAATGATTCATCTATTTTTTGTCAATTCTGCAGCAATTAAAAAAATATTGCATTTGATGTGAACATTCATTAAGGTACACAAAAAGTGCAGTAATCGGATATACCATATAAGTTGATGAGTTTTACCTTTTAGCTCAACTTACCCAAATCTGACAAGCGGTTAAAATTGTCATCAGGTCAAGATATATGTGACCTGAAATTTGCAGACACATCAAATAACCCGTTGGTGAGTTGCTGACCCTGAACTGGTAATTTTAAGGTTTGCAGTTTTTGGTTATAATCTTGAATATTATAATATAGAGAGATACAATTTAAATAACAAAATTGATCAGCAAATTCAGATCTGCAAATGGGTAAAATGACCAAAACTGTCAATTGGCCTTTATTATCATTTTTTCACATTTTGTTCACAAAATTTGTCATTTTTAACAAAAAAAGTTTCCCTGCGAGTATCGGAACTTGTTTTAAATTGTCTTATCGGGGCCTTTTATAGCTGACTATATGCGGTATGGGCTTTGCTCATTGTTGAAGGCCGTACGGTGACCTATAATTGTTAATGTTTGTGTCATTTTGGTCTTTTGTGGATAGTTGTCTCATTGACAATCATACCACATCTTATTTTTAATATGACCTAGTTAATTATAGATAAAGATAACAGCAAGCAGCTTCAGTTAAGTAAGACCTACACACAAATCATCATCACCTAACCTTTTGTCATGAAATCTATTCTTGTCTATCTTTGCTTTATATGCACAATTAAAGACCAAGGTGAGTGACACATACTCTTTAGAGTCTCTAGTTTGATAATGTGGTTGGTATTTATTTTCCAGTATTCAAACCAAATTATAAGGAAAGTATTATTTAAATGGTATACTGTTTGGACGTTTTCTAATTAAATTTTATTTGGATACGATGAGCAAGTCCCAGCCTTTCACAACAAAACGGTCTTTGTTGATTTGTTATACTAAATTAAAAGTACATTGCACTAATACATTATTATCTATATTGTATTAACTAAGTACAGGTTTACATTACTACATTCATGTTAGATTTGTTAACACATCATTTAGCAAAGTACTAAGTTTGCTCAATTATCAACACTATATGCATTTCAATCCAAATATGATAATTAAAATATCTGTATCATATTCTACCAAACCTTAACAGCAACTCGCTGTAGACAAACTTAGATAAGCAGATACACATTATCCTTACAAATTGTATATAAATTTACTTGTATTCTACCAAATCCAAATGTTAAGTTTTAATCATATACTTGTTGTTATGTTCAGCAAACAACCAATGTCACATTTTCATAATACATATATTTTGTACAGTCAAGAATCGTCAGTAAATGATTGACTTAAGGTTGCTCTCATATCATATAACTAGTGTTTCTCTAAATTTCTTAGAGACACTTTCTGTGTACACGAAGCACTATATAAGTTTATGAAAGCCTTTAATGACTGTGCATGTAGAATGGTCTTGACTTTATAAACAACTCTTCTCATTATATTAGAACATTTAGACAATAGGTACGTTTACAAAAGTCTTCCACTGTTTAATGCTCTCAACGCAACTGAAAAATTCCTCTCGATTTGGAAAGCTTCCTGCAAGAAGAAAATCATAATAAAAACGTCTTTATTTAATTACAGTTGTTTCATTAAATATTGTAATAAGAGTAGAAGTTTATTACTTTTTTGTTACTATTGATAATCTGTATTAGATAAAATATATTCTGCAGATAAAGTTCTTATTAAAATAGATGATTTGACTTATTTAAGTTTATTTAACTAAATAAGTATTAAACATCGATTGAAAAGATTCATTGTACATTTTATTATATGGGATATCGACAGGGGGTCTTTTACTTCTTTATTCATTATTTTTTTCAGCCATTTTCTTTTTCAATGATATTTTTGCCGATTATTCTCTTTTCGTTGTTTTGTTGTTTTGTTTGTTTATTTTTATCTATTTTCTCTTTCTTATATTATCTATACTGTAAACCCCTCCGTACCCTTATATTATTTTACGTACCATATTCACAAAAGAAACCTTGAATTGTTTGCTGAATAATACATCCAGGATATCCTTTGTTAATAGCATCTAGTACTATAGACAGCTGCATATCTTTTGGTCTGTTTAATCCTGTAAAACAGTATTACAGAGTTGCTGAACTGCAGTACAAATTCAAAAAGAGATTTATTAAAAACTGAAAACGAATCAAATGTTATCACTAAATTGGACGAGTGAAAAACAACTACCAGATCCCTGATGTGGTACAGTCATCTCCAAAGGAAAAGGTGGGTTACCGCTGTTTTTATATCTAGTTTACCCTCCAGCTTTATATTTCCGTTATATTGACAAAATTGGTCAGGCGGAAGGGCATGTTTTTATGTCAAGTGATTGGAGAATGAAAGTGATGAAAACTATTCTTTAAATAACTAGTGTGCTAATAAATGCGGACACGAAAAATATAAAACACCAAAAAAGTTTATGATACACAAACAAAATGTTGAATTCCACTAAAATGATGTGTTTGTTCGAAGTAAGATATATCGTCATTTGTCGTTCTTATCAAATATACCAAAAAGGCTTTACGTTGTGTACGCCGGACGCATATCTTTAACAGACTTACCAATAACGCTAAAATAATATACATCATAATAAAAGGCCAAACAAGTACGAAGTTAAGGAGCATTGAGGAACCAAAGTTCCAAAAGGTTTTTCTCAATACAGTTAATGTAACCTGGCCAAGAATATACATTCGTAAACTTTAGAAAAAGTAGTATAATGAAAATGCCGAACTCCAGTGGAAATTTCTAACTTTATGAAACCCAACGCTCAAAAAAAATAAATGGACCACAACTATTACACTGCCAACCCAGCACATACATTTCCAGATATAGAAAATAATGAACTGAATCTGATTTTCAACCCTCTCGTTTGTATTTCAGTTGCATATACTTCCTATATATTGACAATGTGTGAGCTAAACAAACTCTATCAATTGTTGTTGCGAAATGAAAAAATCACAAGTTAGTAATAAAATTATTCATACAAACCTTTAAGATGTGTCTTTAGTGCTTTAGTGTTCTGAAAAAGGATGAGATAATTATTGTGTGGCAAAACCCGTCGTTTTTTTTAAACATACCAATATGCGAAAATTGTGTAAGACAGTAAGTTTTTCACAACATGCACAACATGAATTCCTGTCGATACAAAAAACTAATCACTTCTTCGTTGAAGTTTTCTTAGGGTACGTGATATACAACGAAATATTGTAAGCAAGACATAGAAATTCAGACAAAACAGATTAATGGGTATGAGCTAATGCTAAAACGGATGAAAGTTTCGTTTTATACGACTTATAAAAATGCGGGAAACAACACTTAGTTTACACCAATTGATTGTCAACATGAAATGCAAAAAACATCACATTTTTGCTCAAGGGTCTGTTAAAGCACGGCTCCGGGTGCGGAATGTTCTCGCTGTATTGAAGACCAATTGGTGAACTTTGATTGATTTCTGCTCTTTGGTCGGGTTGTTGTCCCTTTGACACGTCCCCAGTTTCAATTCTCAATTTTACAAATGCTATATGCAATTCTCGTTCCTAGTGATATACATGTCTGACTTTTTAAAGCGCTTTAACGAAACCGTAGGATTTTCTAAGACGAATTAAATGCTTTTTAAAGATATACATTTAGATTTAGTCGATTCAACGTCCTTTATCAAATTAACAAAGGTAAGTACTTGAAACTCCTTTAGGTGCAATTACCCATTTTAATTTATGTGGTATTTACTTTTATATTTGAATAATAGTATACACTTGTCCTTTTTGGAAAAAACCCCATAGTTTTAAGAGATAATAACTTACAATCAGTGTATCATGTACAAATGACTCTCCCTTTGTTTTTATATTTGAATAATAGTATACACTTGTCCTTTTTGAAAATAAACATAGTTTTTAAGAAATAATAACTTACAATCATTGTATCATGTACAAATGACTCTCCCTTTGTTTTCAAAACATAAGGACAGACCGGGAACCATCGACAATGTTCCTCCCATGGGTGTGTTGCAAGTACCTCTTGCCGAAGACTACCGTCACAATAAAAGCATACAATTTCCTTTCTTTGACCTATTAGAAAATAACATTCAAAATGATATGTATATAAAGAAGTACAATATTATGTGGATTTACAATTCTTAAATGTGTTTTTTGATTACAAAGGTTTGACTAATATCACTCATATTAGGCGAGTGACTTATTTCAAAAAGACGCTTAGTTAACGACTTTAATGCACCACCTAACACACAGCTGTATTATATATCATTCGAAAGCTGATAATCTGTACTTTCTGTTTTGGCCGGTCGTAAAAAAATCGTACGGTGCATTTTTTGTTAAATCAAGGTCAAAGGTCATGCAAAAAACATTCCAATTTTTGCGATTATTAAATAAAACGCTATTTTCTAATTTTTGTACCCTAAATTTTTTTAAAAGATCATATGAACTTTATGGAACATAATGAATAATTTCCAAATCATACAAAAAAAAAGAAATTCGATGCGCTAAATTTCACGAAAATTGAAATTTATCACAAATCCGTAAAAAAATGAAAAATTATTCAAAAAGCAAAATATAGCTTCGGGAATCGATATTTTTATGCTAAAAAATAGATAAATATATATATTTCAGGTCAAGGAATATTTGTTTTGTAATTTTAAGATGTAATTCTTAACTTTTGTTCATGGAACAGCCTTCTATTGAAGTGTTTGCAGTTGCCCAAAAATCTACCATCTTCAAATAGCGATCATTTTGTTAATCTATGTTGAAATAGCACATCGCTAATTGTGAATATCAGGAAGGAGAATGAGATTTCATAATAAAAGAAGGGATATTTAAAGTTAGAACATAATATATGCGAGGAAATTGAGGTTAAACTGATTTTAACTAAGTCAAACTTTTTTACTTTTTGTAATTATGTTAAAATGCAAACATGACTTTGCGACTAAATCGTATGCAACATTGAAATAAGTAACCTTGGTTAGAAACACTTGGTTGTCTAGAGCGGAATGTAAACGAACTGAATAGAATGCGGTTGTTTCTTATTTAGTTTAAAATCGTGTTATATTAAATCATATTAATGTTTAGAAGTTTAATCTCTTTAATTATTTGAATAAAAGATGATTTGATAATTTTTTACATAAGCTTTCAAAATACAAAAGCATGTCATTGTGCATGTAAAACACTATAAGCAGTGTATAATAACAAAATGAAAAAAGTTGGATACCCTTCCTGACCTTATAAGATCATTTGCTATTTTTGAAGTGATCGTTTTCATGGTATGCTGTGTTTTATGGGCTGTTGTTCGTCTCTTGGACTTTATTTTTTTTGTTCATAGGTTTAATTAGCTTTATTTGATTCATGGTTTTAGAAGTTGTTTGTCCCTTTGGTATTTTTTTTTACTTAAAAGACATTAAATTGCAGTAATGAAAATCGGACAAAAATCACCTCAAAGTAAAGTGAAGAAGATGAACGCAATAAGACAAATATACGCGAAAATACTAAGTAACTTAATTTGCTCACGGTGATATATATATAGAACCAAATCGTTGTCATGATACATTTAGCTACACTGATCTATTATTTTAAAAGATTTTACTACTTGAAAAGTGACGAAATATACCATAGGGACATCAAACTCATAATGAAAAACAAACTGACAAAGCCGGGCAACAAACGAACAAGACAAGCAACAGTATACAAAACACAACATATAAAGCTACAGATTGAGTAACACAAAGCCCCCAAAATATTTTGAGTGAATGCAGGGGCTCCAAAAGGGTAGGCAGAATATGTTCCACATGTGACAACCGTCTTAGTTTAAACATATTTATTTATAGTGGATTGGGAAACAAGTTTTGCCACTTAAATTAATCTCTTTCCACTTTGCGTGTGCAAGTGCTGCCTTGTAGCGGCATTAGTCTGCCCCTTTTCGAAATCAACAAACGTGTGTTAAACGTACAAGAGATATGGCTCTTTTTTTTTACACGGGTCAGCCATTTATCGTCCACTTCCGACGGACTTTCATTTTTTCCTTAAGACCATACTCACAAATGGTGTCTAGGAAGAGCCGAAAATTCAGTCCCTGAAATTTTCATCATGGAACGGAAATCGAACCAGGAACCTTTGTGTTAGTAGCTCGATACCCTCACCACTACACCACTGCTTTCTTTACCCGTCTTGTAGCTCATGTATTACCTAACTCGGTGCCAAGCCTTATTCGGCTGGTGACATTCACGGCAGAGATGACGGCAATTTGGTGACGTCGATGGAACTTATCAGTCGTCATCTGGCGAAACAGATATCTCATAATTGTCAACCAACTCGTAGTGGCGTCCATGACATTTTAAAGGGCTGATTTCAACTTTGCATTTGAACTCTGGTCTAGAACCATGTTTAAACCACAATTTTTCTTCAAATGTCCTGTACCAAGTCAGGCATATGACAGTTGGTATTAAATACTCTGTTTCTTTGTCTGTTGGCGTGTTTGTTTTTGTAGCAGTTCAGTGTTTCTGTTATATCGTTGTGTTCATCTTATAGTTGATGTGTTTCCCTAGTTTTTGCTTTGTGACCCGGATGTATTTCAGTTACTAGTAAATCGATTGATCACTATTGAATAGCGGTATACTATAGTTGCCTTTATTTCAGAGGAGTTGCGGCTCAATGAAATCGGTCTCCTCCTTTAGTAGTATAGATATGCAGGCGATGCTATAATGTTGTTAGATAGAAATGAGAAGTTTGTAATTTTGTAGTAAGGGGTGTTTTTATGGTTTGTTTTATGCACATTTCTTTTATCGTAAAACTTTTTTCCAACCAACCCTCATCATTGATTTCAAGATACGTGATGGAGTAAACTATATCTGTTGAGTCTTGTATTTCCAATTTCAATGGAAAATACGAGTCCAACATTGTCACAAATTTTGCACTATTTAGTGAGATGACATTATCTATATAGTGGAAAGTGAAGTTTAAAGTTAATGATAGCTTCTTTTCAGTCGTCATCAGAAACTCTTGCATGAAGTCATCCTCGTATGAAAAATGAACTAGTCATTCAAGCATTTCAGGAAGTCTAGTTGTAACTTGAATCTTTGCGTATAAATGGATATTTTTCTTCAAAATTATTCTTATTTATTGAATTAATACATGTAAACAATGAACAACGCAATTCAAGCAATCAAGAAATCAAGTTTTATAATGTGTTTACTAGTGTTTTAAATTCTTTGAAATTTCAATTTTCATCAATCTATTATTATTCATTTTGGTCTAAATTTTCAATTCACATAAAATAAATAAAAAGGTCTTTTTACTACATCAATATTTATAATGAAGCTACAAGTCAAACAATTAGTAAGGTCAAAAATATGTTTATTTCAGACTGGTAGTTATAATGCAGATTGCAATCTCTTAGTTTCAACCCCTTTATTTCAAGCAATCATTAATAAGATGATTCGCGCATATTTTTTTTTTACTCTAAATCTTTCAAATTGTTAAGAATTTGTTTATTAAATCTTATATTGACCACATACAATGTTTGAATAGGAAGAAATGCTTAAAAGCAGAGTTTTTGCAGATGGCGGTATTTTGGGCAACTGTATGAGTTGTTATGATTTGCTGTTTGATAAGATGTAAGCATAATTTTAGGAAATTTTATGATGTCAAAAACTTCTTTGATAGTCATTACAGGGTTTTACCTAGTTTAAAGTGAGTTGCAGTTGCACCAGAAAGAAAAATTTGTGTTTTCACACATTTTGTTAACTTTTACTCGAATTTCAGGAAACATGTGCTCTCTGTAAAAAATCCGCTTTAAATATTAAAAAATGCATTTGAATAATGACTGGTAATCTCTCTGCTAAAAGTTTAAATTGTTTGCATGTGAATTTAGTATATAAAAGTCATATAATGCAATCAGGCTGGCATCTTCGGAAATATGCACTTATTCGTCCTTGGCCTTTGATCTCGATTTGACGGAAATTGCACCGTACGATTTTTTTACGACCGGGGAAAACAGATAGTACAGATGTGTAGCTTTAAAATGATATATAATTTAGCCGTGTGTTAGGTAGGTGCATTAAAAATTTAATTTGATTGTTTAAGTCACTCGCCTATATGAGTCACAAGATTAAAAACTAATATATTGTGTTTTCTACCATCGAAGACAACTGTCAGTTAAACAGATTCAAGATGTTCCTGATTTGAAACAAGTTTTTACCTAGGGTAGGGTTAAGGATGTACTTATGTGGAATAAAAAAAATCCAGAATTTAAATTTGATACTATAAGTCGGAAGAGCATAAGTTGAGGAACAATAAGAGTTTTAAATATTGTTAGGTTATGAAGCTCCTTTAGGAGATATTTGATCTTTTTTTTTAAATCGAAATAAAAGAAATCTAAAATCAGCTTAAATTTAGGTAAATGAACTTTTATGAGTCAATGAAGTCTCTCGTTTAGTTTTCTCGTTTGATTTGTTTTACATTTTCTTATCGGGGCCTTTTATAGCTGACTATGCGCTATGGGCTTTGCTCATAGCTGAAGGCCGTATGGTGACCTATAGTTGTTAATGTTTGTGTCATTTTGGTCTTTTGTGGATAGTTGTCTCATTGGCAATCATACCACATCTTCTTTTTAATATCATAAAAATATGTGTTATGGTGTAAAATATTTCACCCTTAATTGAAAGAGAAAAACCAACAGTCAATACATCTGACATAAATTCTTTAACCTTACCTTATAAGTATATCATTGAATATGTTCTGTGAGTTATCATGCAACACTACTTAATGCAAGAAAATCATTAACGTTTACCTGCATAGTAAAACCCTGCTTCAGCCAAAGTTTCAATATTTTGATCCAACTCGTACAATGCAAAAGTTCTTTTGCGTACTTCTACATCTGTTAACTGTGGATGTATTGGGCCATTGTGCTCCTCTAATCTTTGTTTTATGGAATTCATAAGACTTTTTCCGAAGATCCTTGGATAGCCATACATATCATTGGGCCTAAAGGGAAACAGAGTGGAACGTATATGGTACCGGCAACATTCTTGACATGGGCACTCATCGCTTGGTGCTAACATAATGGAAGCCAAGGACGGATACAACAAAAGTTCGTATGTGAATTGTTCACAATGCATTTGTTGAGAAAAAAGAATCCCTTGGCATACAATAGGATTTGCCTTCTTCGTGCGCAAATGTTGACTTATTTTACAACTTACTGCATGGCCATCTGATAATGAAATTATGTCTTCAATTTTCATATCCACCTTAGCTTTACAATCATCGCATTCAACGATGAGATCATGTCCACTATAGCTAAATCCCTTTCCTGCCATTATAATTGGCAACTGGGGACCTTTCCAATTCGCATATGAGGCCAGTTTTGTAGTCGCGTTAAACGTTTTCAGAGTACTCAAAGCCATATTTTGACTAACTTCCGTTCGCAAAACTATAACACTGTTTTTGTAGTGTCAAATATGTCAATTCGAATTTAAAAAATGACAAAAAATTATACCAATATTCGAATAGACTAATCTCGTATTTGGTCATCAAGCATTCCTATGTCGTTGCATGCATGAAATGATGTTTTAAAAAATAAATATCTGTGTTTTCCTGTGGCGTTAACTTTCTTATGTTGTTCTTTGCACATCAAAATCAGTTTAGAAGACTTGATAATCCAGTAATTTTCATGCTGTTGAGTCAATACTCCCATTTTATTTGTTATAATCATGTGAATTGATTTGTTTAACTACTAGTAAATATTGTATATAATTCAGTACTATATTTTATTTTTATAAATATGTGTTCTATATCACTTGGTGCCGATCATGGGATTTCAAATTTCGAAACAGGGGCTACACGAAGCTTCCGAATTTTAAAGTACAATGCATATTTCCATCTTGGTATCGAACTGGTCTAAACTGTATAGAATGCATGATCATTGAAAATAGTAATATCTACAAAATATAATGATGAAATTATTTCATTTTAATTTTATAACGTCAACAATGAAATATATATGATATAACAATACTTGTAAGTATCAAGAAGTAAGAAAATATAAATGAAATAAATAAATAAATACAACTCTTTCTTTTGCGTTATCGAATCCAACGAGTAATTCCGGCTTAACTAGTTACATGAGCTCTTTCAATTTAGTTTATTGTACCCAGTCTCACGTCTCCCGATTCACTTCACTTGATTTTGATAGATTGGAACCCTGATTTGTCCTCTTAATCAATTAAACTTTTGGTAAACTACTGTTGTCCTTTTTTATGATGCGTTTTTGTATTTATGCAGAGCAAGATCTGCATTAAAGTTTTCGATAGCATCAACACATTTTTCTTGTAGAGTTCGTGTTGCTAGGTTTGTTTTCTATGTTGACTAGTGATTCGAAGACTGTTGGGTGTCTTTTGATCGTTTTAAGTTTCGCGTCAGGACAGTTTGTCTTTTACTTAAAAAATAATTACCATTTTGTATCTTCATTTATATTGGACAGACAAAAAAGGAATACCCTAATTCTGTACCTGAATCTTTATTTCGAAAACCTTAATTGCTCAAATATAGTACAACCTATCAATACAGACAGTCCGTCGAGTTTTATAAATATTGGTAGATTAAATATACCTATATCAACTTTCACATTTAGATTCCGTTGGTTTTTATTAATACTGGTAGATTTGATGTACCTTTATCAAATTTCACATTTATATTCTCAAGTTATTTAAGTTATACATTTTGTTCATTATCAATAATGTTATACCTGGATAAACAAACAAAATTCGATTGAATCGATTTTATTTACATTCATCTAAAAATAAGACAGTAATTTCTGATTCTAATTATAAATAAATCTGTCGAAATATTTGTTTATGTTAGTTTTGCATAACATTTTGTAGACTGAAGATACTATCGTTTGGCTTTGTCATTAATCGGAAATCGAATTAAATAAGTTTATCATGCATTAACAAATAACAGTATTTTAGCATTATTTAGGCAATGCTGCATTACACGTATATCAAAAGCATGTCTTGTAGGACAATTAACAATGAAATTTGTCAAATATATTTAGTACGAAGACTTTACGAAACTACCCATGTCATTTTATGTTTGGATAACTAACCAACGATTTAAAAGTTTATATTATATAAAAATAAAAAGATATGGTATGATCGCAATTAAAACAACTCTCCACAAAAGACCAAACTGAAAGACATGCACAGCAATAGCACATCATAGTGCATCCAACAATGAGTAAAACCATACTGCAAAGTTCCAGATATTACAAAGGCAACAAATACAAACGAGAAAACTGACGGCTTCATTTAATTACAAAATTATGAATAAAAAATGAAATACAACAACACACGACAACCGCTGAATAAAAGGCTACTGCCTTGGGACAAGCACATACATAATGTGTCGGTGTTTAACTAGTAGCGCTTAACCATTCAATTGAACTTTGACAGCTGTGTAACGACACAACAAAAGAACAATATATGAAGGTCCAGAATATTTTGTAAACCTTCCCCATACCTGGTACAGTTTAAAATGACAAAACGAGGTTACGCGCATTCAAACTTATGAGTTTTTTTTTATATTTTTCCCCAAGCTGATTACAAGATTCATTTAAGTGCAATAATGCCAGCTAATTTAAAAGATAGCGGTTTTTTTATGTAGTAGATCAGCATTTGGTATTTCTAGATTTACTTGACCGGAATACTAGCATATTTACCGATAACTTTTCAATCATTAAGAAGAAAAATAGAAGATCTATGTAGACTTGGGAAAAATAATATTTCCGAATTTCCTCCTACTAAAAAATAACAATATATTTCTCTATCAGAATAGTGTATCATGCATGTGTATTGTGTTTTTAAAAAAAGTCAAATAAATAATTCAAAAATAATAATAACTTGCACATATGCACTATACATGTATACATAAAAGTAATACAAATCTGTTCATGTCATTCCATACCTGTAAAGACTGTCACAATAAAAATGATCTATTTCTATTTTGAATTCTATTCAAATTGAAATTAAAATGAAAATTCCTATTTCTAATAATAGATATTTTTAAGGATAGTTATATACGATATTTATATTTGTTTTGATCAAATTGTTATTTTGTACACATTTTTATAACTTAAAAAAAAAAGGAGATTAGGTATAATTGCCAATGAGACAACTGTCTACAAGAAACCAAAATAACACAGAAATTAACAGCTATAGGTCACCATACGGCCTTCAACAATGAGCAAAGCCCATACTGCATAGTCAGCTATAAAAGGCCCCGATATGACAATGTAAAACAATACAAACGGCCTTATTTATGTACACAAAATGAACGAAAAACAAATATGTAACACAACTATCGACAACTACTGAATTACAGGCTCCTGACTTGGGACATGACATCTTTTTTGTTAAGCACTCTGGTATTTCAAAACATTTACAATCAAGACACAAGCTTCAGTTAGAAATATTAAATAAGTTTTGCTCAGTCCCATACTACTTTCGTCAAGGGCTGTGTTTAACATATTAATAAGTCGAGTACAAAGTAATCAAATAATTATGTGTTTGGTTTGAATATGCAATTTTGAATACTATACACATCCTGATTGATACACCAACCGTAATTCAAAATGAAAGACCTTTAGTGAATGAAATACAAATGTACTCTGTTTTATAAAAATAGAATAATAATAGTTTCTTGGAATAAACCATGTATACCAGTGGGTGTCATTGTTCAAAAATAGTTGTTACAACATAACAATTTGGAAGTTAAACATAACCCATAGAGAGAAATATATATAACTTAAGGAATAAAAAAAATAAACCCTGATAGAAAAACGATTAAATAAACAGATATTATGTAAACAAAATTTCTCTGTACATAGTTATCTATATAAACTGTTATACAAAATACCCAAGTGTATTATTATATTAACATTGAGAAAAAAATTTCCTTATTTTTTATTAACTATAATAAATAACTATTTGGGGAAATATTATTTGTTGAATTTGTGATCGATAATTAAATTAGTTACAGATGAGGTGTTGTTTCTTCATTTTCATTAAACTTGAAAAAAATCCAAACTTATTTAATGAGATAAAAGAATAAGATAGAGTATACTTATACTTCAGAAACACGCCAATGATCAAAGCTTTAACACATTTCATGATAATATAATTTGTTTCTCGGAATAACCCAGGTGTTGTGTCATGGTTTAAAGTTGGACATGAATGCTTTCAAAACATAAGTCGTACTAATCATATTATTCTATAAAATGAAATTAAAGATAGCTTATCAGACAAGATGCACACAAATGTAAATAACATTTTTAAACTAAACTTTCCTGTCAAATTTATAAATAAATATATACTAGGATAAATTATTCGATATAAATTTAGAACACCGAATCCTTTTTTTATTTACGTATAATACATAAAACAATGGGAGAAGGATATTCGAAAGGTTGTGTTGTAAACAAGTTTCTTACAACCATAATAACTCACTGTTGTGTATCAAATCTACAAAATTGTTATATGTTATAGATAATCATTTCCTTTGTATTTGATATTGACCTATATGCAATATTTTTTAAGCTCAACTATAACAACGTGACAATATCAAATGTTATTGTCAAACCTAACAAAGATAATTCAACCTAGACTTCAAAATCATTGTTTCTATGTTTTCATTTAGTTGCGGGTATTCACGTCATTATTTTCAAAAAAATGCGTTATTCCAGGAAAGCAAAAGAAATCAAAATATATACTTCAGATGATTTGATGACTAAAACCTGTTCCCATATTTTAAAATCTAATAAATAAGTAAATTATCAAAACTTCCTTACTTCAGTCTTCAAAAGAAATCACAGTCCAATATGCTAGAATGTCAGAATAAAATATATTATATTTCGAACTGAGTAATGTGACTATATAGTATGTAAGAATCAAACATGAAATGTGATTGGACAGTGAATATCTAAGTTTGTTTATTTAAATACACTTATTTTGTATCATGTGTATGGTGAAAATGCGTATTAATAGGTTTTCTTTTTAAAAAATGTCACAAAAAAGAAGGAAGATGATACTTTACCTAGTTTGAGACGCATATATAACTTGTGACATAAATAGAATAGGGATTGTTTTAGTGGCATTGTGAAATAAATGAAATTTGCGATATATATAAGGACAAACTACAAACTTTATTAAAAACAAAATCAATACGATGAAAAAAGTAACAATTACAAACAAATACAATATTTAGTTTGTCTAGGATCTAGAACACATATATGACTTTTGAAATGAATAGAACAAGGAACGTTAATACTTTATAGTTGAAATGTAAAATAAATTTTGCAAATAACAATTACGATGAATACGTACAAATCTATAAACTTTGATATAAACAAATTCAATATCTCAAGTGTAAGCTGTACCCATACGCTTGTATTACCAATGTTATTTCAACTGATCGGGCGGAGCTAGGTTTAAATTTGCGTAAGGACAGTCTATTTGGAGATGTGTGTGATAAGGTTGATTGCCGTTATAATTATTACTGATTTTTAATCACCTATCAGTGTCATCAAAGGAATTTACAAACAAATTACTGGACACTTTATTGATGAATTTATCCTAATATACCTATCTTTAGATGGATTGGTTTATTATGAGCGAACCGGTTAAACTCCGCCCAGTCATGTGAAATAAATCGAGTAATATATGCTAGTGATTATAACTGATATTAAGATGTGAAAATATATTTATAGACTGCGTCAAAATTTTCTTCAAGTATGTTTCGAGGTTCGAAAGTTGATAGCAATCGCGGTTGGTAATTAAAAAAAAGAAAGATTGACATTAATGTTGGATTAAATATTTGTAGCATTTTTTTTTAAACCAAAACACACTAAACGTAAAAAAAAACATACATGTCCAGCTAAATATGTTTCTTGGTACCAACCAGAAGTGTTAGTGTTGTTTAAAAAATAAACACGACTTCACAAAAATTTGTTATAAAAACGTTATCCATGAAAATAGTAAAATTTCAAAATGTATAAGGTAATTTATTTAACTACATGTAACAAACGAAAACAAAGGCTAACAAATATCTAAATAACACTTTCTTTTTGCACATTTTTATGCATGAAAAAGATACTTCACTGAATTATTTTATTTACATGTACATTTAAAACTTCTTGTTTTATCAAGTATAAACAAATATTAATTTGGGAAAGAGTCTTTTGATTTAGGTTATTTAAACTTACAATATTGTATCAAATTAACATAATCTGTAAATTTAATATTGTTCATCATTATATTCATAACACTTATATTGAAAAATAAAAATGTACATCTTTGGATTAAGACAACAGTGACAGCAAAAGTCAGTTCGTTTGTTTACGCCGACACAGATACATCAAAACAAGACTTTAAAAACATGGGTTCTACATTTCGTTTAATTGTGACTATACAAAATGTTATTATTCTGTTCAATTTTTATAAATTACTCAATTCAGTTAATACACAATGGTACAGACTATAGACATAAATTGATGAATAAGCTGTTTATATGCAGTCACTAAACATTGTTCATCTTACTTATTTTTTTTTAAACCAGTAAACGAACTGTATGTTAATGTTAAATAGTTAGTGTATTTTAAATCGAACTGAGAGTTTGGACTATTAATACGCATATAATTTTGATTAGACGATAAACTTAAACTCTAGGTCATACAGCTATATTTAAATGTCTATTTATGTAAACTAATTATTGTCTAAGTGGACATAAGCAACAAATGGGAGGTAATGCAAATCTCATGAGCTTAGTATGCGATCAAGGGAAAATAAATGAATGAGTGATATCAATGGAAACGGGAGCATAAAAAGAGAAAAATTTAAACGCAGTGCAAAAATATATAACCAGAACTACAAATTGAAGGTGAAATATAACAATAAGACATTAGAACTTATAAGTCGAGTATAAACTGACAACGCCATAGCTAAAAAACATGTAAGAAAACAGATATAAAAAATTTAAAGACTAACACGGACCGAAACAAACAATGGAGATGACCCCATATACATGTGGAAGGTAATGCAGGTTGTGCTTTACATGTGAAACCCGTGAAAGAAACTAGATTATGAATCAATTGTGTTGTATTGATATATCTTTTTTCGTTTTTACTAAAACGTTCAATCATAAAGGAGTAGGTCCTGTAAAGGCCGATTTTGGCCTCAAATTTCAGGTTCATCTATCGAAAGGTTTTGGACACTTTTTCAGAGACTTAAGTGTCTATTTCAATTGATTCCATTATTTTATGTGACAGATTTTTACTGTTTTTGTCATTAAAAACGCTCTGATTACAGCTTTAATATGAAAAATCTATCAAATATGCCAAAACCCGTCACTTTTCAGATGTTTTTGGTCAAAAATGAAAGTGGCCGCATCCGTGTTCATTTTAAACCTTTATATATGTTTGTAATATCATCAAATACAACTAACATTGCAATATTATGAATGAACACGAATGCGGCCATTTTTATTTTAGACGAAAACCGTCTTAAAATTAACTAAAATTCTAAAATTTTGAAGATTTCAGTAATTAAGGATGATGCTAGAACGCAATATATGTGCATTGTATTGTCAAAAACAGCTCATATATATGTAGCAGAAGCATTTTACTTCCCGAAATATAGCTCAAAGATCACATTTTCACAATTTTCTAAAACTGCTTTATTTTGGGGTTAAAAAGGAGTCTTACTGAACCTACTCCGTTTGTCTTCACATGATGCAAATTGAAAAGCAAAACAATGACCCAAAGAAGAAATTTTGTATGCAGGTCAGAATACTGCATTTTTAAACTGTTGTCAATATCACTTCACGTTACCGGAGTTGCTATTACAGGTTTGCAAACCACTTCAAATTTTCCCAAACAAGAATATAGCGAAAATAGATAAGACCTTTTAAATGCCTATCAATATTTCTGGGAAAATGAAAACATGCACCTGTCAATTAGTTACTTATTAATAACATGAATAAGTTATACGCAGAATGTATAAAAGAAAGTGGAAGTTCCTAAATCGGTCAATCACTTTTACACAAGGATCATTTCCATTCTTCAAACTTTTACTTAAATTCATACATTACAGCTTCTTGTCCATGTTTTTTTTGCGGTGGATTAAACTTATTGTCTTATTTTTAAACATGCTATTAAATTGTAAAAGCATAATGATGACACAAACTTTAGTCTTGTAGTTTTTTGACAATTTTCAGTAATCAATCCATGAACTCCAAACGGTGTAAGACTCGGTATGTCAATTAAGTAAATGTTTACGCCAATGCATATATCATCATCTGGCACTACAGCAAATAGAAAATATTACACAATAGAACTAATTATACACCAGACAACTTTTCTGGTGCCTTTAACTTTTTTACAACGAAAACCTCAATCTTTATTTGCTTCACAGACTGACAACAATTCTCAGTAGATAAATAAAATTTGAGAAATCGTGTTCTTACAATATTTGGTAATAGAGTTATTAGGAAGTAGTGCGGATTCAGTACTCTCATGTCCATTGCACATATTTAATTGATTCGTCCATTTCTGATAATTTAGCTGTAATTTTTTTTCTTATCCCCATGTTTCAAATTGAAGTTTTGTTATATGAGGCCCGGATACTGCTCTATACCTACTATAGAGTCAAAAATAGAATAATACAAAAAGAAAACCAAAATATACACATGGAAAAAAGTATTGCAACACCTAATTGAAATTGAAATTAAAAAAACACTCTTTATTATTTTGTGATATAATTTGTTAAAATAGAACTAGTTAAACATTATTTAAATATCACCTGAGTTTAATCAATAAATATCGACTCGATAAGTTTTTATCTGCACATGCAGCTACTGTACCCGTAAACAGCATTATCAGCATGAGAGAATCAGGAATGTCGCTGTAAAAATCGTTGCTTACGAACAGACACACATACATGTATGTCCGTATCTAATGTAGTGAAGAACTCGCTAAAATCAGCATTGTAGAGGAATGATCGGTTGTTCTAATTGAATTCGGTTCATCTTCCTTGGCCCGAACGTAGCCCGGATTTGACCCATATCGAGCATATATGGGACACTATTGGGCGTAAAGTGCGCAAAAAGACACCCTAGTTTAAACACGTCATGAAATAAACAATGCCCTTCATCAGATATGGTTGCTGCTACTTTAGCAACAATCTAGTCGATGTAGTCAGGAATCAGACATGTCAGAAGACAATAAGGATGTACAGCTCTGAGGAGCCAAAAATTTCTAGAATTAAACTTTTTTTCTTAACCTGATTTTTGGGTTTATAAGACTGTAACAAAATAATTGGTAAAGAAAAATCATATGGTGGTGCTCTTCTTTTTTTGCTACGGTCCTTTTAAAATGCCCAATTTTGATGATTTTCCCATTTTTCATCGATTTTTACATATTTTTGGGCTATTATTGTGAAAAAATAACAGTTCTACAATTAAACTTTTTTTCTTGCTATAAAGATGAAATGGACCAATCTGAATAAATTTTACTTACAAAAAATATAGGTTGGTGTTAATATAAGAAAGTTTTATCATATTTTGACGCTTTTTTTGTGTTAATTAACCGAGCTGTCAATTTTGTAATTTTTGTGATTTTTGTCAGTTTTAAGAACAAAATGCATATCATTTCAACTTTTTTGTTACAAATGATTGAAAAATACATATCTAAGAAATTTGAAAAGACCAAAATGATATGGGATGTACATGATTCTTGTAAAATCATTTGTTGTATCCCTCACCCATTTTCTCAAAATTTTGGCTAAAAATACTGACTTGATTGGTTGTAGAATTTGAAAACTGGATTACTCAAAATTTATTCATTGTAAATACACAATTTTTTCGCAGACTTATGTTTGATTATAATATTTTAGAAATTCATTGATATTTTCCACATTTTTTGGAAATAATTCAAGGACGAGATTTCAACGAGACTGAACGAGACTAAAAAGTCAGAAGAATACATCCGTTTGAATGGAGGCTGCGCATAAAGTACGAATTCTTTGGCGTATAACGATCAACCATGATGTGAACCATCATCTTAAGATTAATTTTGAAATTTGTGATACTGTAAAGTTCAACTACAGTTAAAGTTTTGTTCGTTTAAAGGGGCACTAGCTGTCAAATTCATGGTCACCGATTTGACTCAAATTCTCATATTTGATTTATAACAATGTAAAACATTTATTCATACTATCAAAAGTCTAAAATAAACAGCTTACAGAGCATGGGGTAAATAAATTATAGGTTCGTTTCGTGTGAATTTTAGTCCAGACTAATTAACTATCAATTTGACCTCAGATGACCATATAAGAGATGTAAACATAAGTGAAGATATGAATAGATTAAACCAACACGTGCAATTGGATTTTGATAGGTCTGTTTGATTTTATTCTATAGATTAAAAATAGATGTTTTTCATTGCCTTTAACCGTATAAGAAAGATTTTAAGTGCATCGGATTAGTAATCAAATGATTTATTGTAGTTTCACTTTCATTGTTGATATTCATTTTCTTTAAGTAACCTAAGTAACCTGTACCCGTAAAATGCATGCGTTGTAAATCTCTAGCTGGGGGTTAAATTGAAGTTCACATGAATACTGATTTGAAGAGGTCGACTCATTCACTTGCAAGTGAAAACCTAATAATCAATGTTTCTTAGCGTAATTTGACAAAATTGAACCTTTTCGGCTGCAAAAAAACGAATTGTTATTTCACTATTTCACTTTCATTTTTGATTGAACAAACAAAAATCAAACTTTATATTTTTTATATATATCTCGTAGCTAGTGCCCTTTTGAATACCAATGTTATCATAAACTATGTTTCAATATTATTTTACAAATATTTTATCATATTCCTTCGAAAATAAGAGGCTGATTTTTCAAGTTTTAAAAAATCTAGGTGTTGCAATACATTTTGCTATGTGTATATATGTCGAGGAAAAAAACAAAAAGTCACATGACCAATTTTGTTTCTCAATTCTATTGTATAACAAAACTTAAGTTTATTAACCTCTCACTTGTATGACAATTCTTCATAGTTCCATCATATTGACAAACATTTTCGTTTTTCGTTTATTGTTTTGTACATGAATTAGGCTGCTAGTTTTTCTCATTTCAATTATTGAGACTTTTAATTTCTGGATCTTTTTATAGCTTGCTAAGCAATACGTGTGAAGGTCATTGTTGAAGGTTTGGATATACCTATTGTTGTTAAATGGGTTGTCATTTGGTCTCTGATGGAATGATTGATTATTTGCAAACATGCCACATCTTCTTATTTCTATAGTAGCAAGCCAAACAGTCATAATTTGCTTTCATGACACTTCTTTGGTCACACCACACACATATATGTTCATAGCAAACACATCTGACTAAAATAAAATCCTACAAATAACCGTGACAAAGACGGTGCGGGTTATCCTTATCGAATATCGTGCATTCGGGGACTTACATTTAATAATAAAATTAAGGGTACCAATGTTCTTGCACCAGATGCGCATTTCGACAATACTCACAAATGTCTCTTCAGTGATGCTCTAAAATATTTGAAATCCAAAGCTTATATAAAAGATGAAGAGTTATAATCCAAAAGGTCCAAAAAGTGTAGCCAAATCCGTGAAAGGAATAATCAGAGATTTGCATGAGGGAGATACATTCCTTAATTTATAATAATTTCTAATATTTTGTAACAGCAAATTTTGATAACACAAACAATCCGTATTTTCATGCCAACACCGAAGTACTGGCTACTGGTGATACTCTCGGGGACTAATAGTCCACCAGCAGAGGCATCGACCCAGTGTTAGTAATAAAATTAACGTTACGAATTTTCTTGCACCAGATGCGTATTTTGACAATACATGTCTTTTCAGTGATGCTCGTGGCCAAAATATTTGAAATCCAAAGCTTATATAACAGATGAAGAGCTATAATCCCAAAGGTCCAAAAAGTATAGCCAAATCCGTGAAAGGAATCAGAGCTTTGCATGAGGGAGATACATTCCTGAATTTATGATAATTTCTAATATTTTGTAACAGCAAATTAAATAACACAAAAATCCGTATTTTCATGCCAGTACCGAAGTACTGGCTACTGGGCTGGTGATACCCTTGGGTACTAATAGTCCACCAGCAGAGGCATTGACCCAGTGGTAGTTATAAAATTAAAGGTACCAATTTTCTTGCACCAGATGCGCATTTCGACGATACATGTCTCTTCAGGGATACTCGTGGCCAAAATATTTCTTCTACGTCATTTTGTTTCTATCAAATGATGTATCTTTAAATTCAATTACAACTTTTTAAACTTACAAAACATAAAGGTTAACTAGAAATTTAGTTAGGTAAAATTGAGAATGGAAATGGGGAATGTGTCAAAGAGACAACAACCTGACCAAATAAAAAACAACAGCAGAAGGTCACCAACAGGTCTTCAATGTAGTGAAAATTCCCGCACCCGGAGGCGTCCTTCAGCTGGCCCTTGACAAATATATTTTAGTCCAGTGATAATGAACGCCATACTAATTTCCAAATTGTTCACAAAAAACTAAAATTAGAATAATACAAGACTAACAAAGGCCAGAGGCTCCTGACTTGGGACAGGTGCAAAAATGCGGCGGGATTAAACATGTTTGTGAGATCTCAACCCTCCCTCTACACCTCTAATCAATGTAGAAAAGTAAACGCATAACAATACGCACATTAAAATTCAGTTCAAGAGAAGTCCGAGTCTGATGTCAGAAGATGTAACCAAAGAAAAAAACCAAAATGACAATAATACATAAATAACAACAGACTACTAGCAGTTAACTGACATGTCAGCTCAAGACTTTAATTAAACTGACTGAAAGATTATGATTTCATCATATGAGCATCAGGCACAATCCTTCCTGTTAGGGGTTCAGTATCATACCATCATAACATATATGAGAAGAACATAACCCGTGTCACGCCAACAACTGTTTTTAGAATAAATGTGTTTAGTTCCGATGCAAAGACCTTATCATTGACTCAATATTAACGCCAAAATATGCAATCTTTAATGACTTGACAACAGTATGGTAATTATATCCCTTCTTAAGGTGTAATACCACCAAATCATGGTACGTCACATCCTGTTGCATACAAAAGTAGGTTCTAAAAATATATTCCCTTGAATTTGACCGTTGTAGGTAATTAATCCTACATTTTATTGCAGTTAAACTATTTTTGTGTCATAAACATATGTCTTGGGTATTTCAAAACACCATTATTTTTTAATTTGTGATTTCTATAGAACATTTTGTAATCTTGAGTTTACATGGTGACTAAACCTTGTACACAGGTAGAATAAGGGGAGAAATTTGATTGGTTAACTTCCAATGATGGTTATTAACTTATATGCAATGGAATGTTATGTGAAACTTTTTCTATAGAACTGGACAGGATAAAACCTTACTCACGCCAAGTATTTCTTTATTTGAATAAAAGATAAGTTCTGCACAATTTTTTGAAAAGTGCAAATTTAACAAAGACTAATAGTGGAAAATCAATGGTGGTATTACACCTAATATGGGAAGCTGTACATGCACTTAGGGCCTTGTGAGTAATCTCATGTGTTAAAATTTCTTGCTATTTTAGTGAAATAATACAAAAAATGAAATATTTTGGGTGGATTGAGTCTTCAAAACACATTTTATAAGAAAATTGTCTTGAAATAGGACTGTACCATGAATATTCAGTTGACAGAACAAGCCATACTAAGTGCATATATTATTTTTTTTGGAGGGTGTGGAATTTTTCTCCTTATTTCTTATATTTTGCTATGATATAACATTTTCCTAGGTAATACTTAAATAAATATATAGTTATAAGTAGAGGAAATTATTTTTAATGTTGTAACGACAAGTTATTCACTAAAAGAGAAGCCTTTTATGTCCCTCTTTGGAACGCGGCGTAAAATTTAATTTTTACGTAAGGACTTATTGAAACCTCCTCAGAGACAGTACACTTTTATATGGATTGTTCATTCTTCTGAAATGCTTCAATTACTCAATTGTTATAACATTTCTACCATAAATGAGTGAAAGTTACCCTAATATTTTTATTTATTGGCCTGAATAGTTGAAATTTTGGGGAAATGAGAGGTATAAATTGACCCAAAGAGACCTTATAAAGAAGACAAAGAGGTTTATTAGTGGTATTTTATCTTCCTAAAATCATCTTGTGTATCATTTCCAACTGTTTGCAGGCAGATAAGATAGATATTTGATCATTTATTGGTCCACACTCTATTCTATCTTGATGCGGCTTGGTTTGGATTTGTCGAAGAAATTTTGCTCGAATCGCTGTAGATGTTGTCTTTCATTATACTAGATTTTTCTCAAACTATTGAACTGATTATGACAAAACTTGACAGAAAGGCTTGAAATAACCAGTATTACAAAGGGAAAAAGTCACATTCAGTTTATTGAACAAAAAAGTCTTCTTAATAAGTCTATTCAAAGGTTTTGTAAGATTCTGAGGTGAATACTGACACCTTTGTGCTTTGTAAAGAATATTTCCAAAAAAAAATTGGATGTGAAATACCTGAACGTATTAGAAGTCTGCATGTTGAGCTTTATTTACGAATGATGTCTTTATACCGATGATAAAATTTAGTAAATGTTTTGACTAGTTTGTGATATCGAAAACCCTGGTGTAATAATTTTTCAGTAATACATAAATTTCTCGCGTTAAAATCTAAACCATTGTTACATACACGAGCGAATCGTACAAGTTGAAATATATATAACACCGTAAGATGGTGACAAGATGTCTTCAAACCTACTTGCAAACCTGTTCGTGCTGTTCCATTGTTATTCTTACTTGCTTTCTAACAACCCGGTATGCAATTGGTATGAAAGGCAGCAACAACTGTTATGTAAAGCAAATAATTATTTTAGCCACTTGGACGATCACACTATACAAAAGATCTCTTTTTTTACTTATTGCATTTCGAACTTATAAACCTGGTGTTTAAGTTCCAGTTTTTTAACTAAAATTCAATCGTACATGTCTAATTAGACACGTTCTCTTGGAATTGAGGGGTCCAACATAGGATCGAGTAAAAAAATGAAAAATCATTATTCATGGAATCAGAGTAATTTTGGTAGCTTTTTACAATATCTCAGGTCAATAACCAAACGGTATTCGAGGGAAAGTACATTAATATGTCCGAAACCGGGAAATGCAGGCTTCAAAAGGAATTTATTTTGAAATAAATCCATACATGTGTCTCACTCATTTACCGTGGCATGACAAATTTGCCACTGGATATCAATCAAGGGAGTTATTTATCAATCAGCACCATTACGTGCTGTAAAACCATTTTTCTTCAGTTGATAAATTATGTAAGGCAGTTTACCAATACATGTATTTATAAATTTGATTTTTTTGCCTTGATTTCAGCTTTAGTTCTTTCTTAAGTGAACCGAGTAAAAACGGGGTCTCAGGAACAAAATTTGCTATTTCAAGTCTTTTTTCATGTCTAGTATATAAGTTGTTATAAAAGCAGCCGAACAGCCAAACTGACACACCCCTTTAGCAAGGGTATACTGTCCGACTAGAGAGATCCAGGGATGTCAACATTTCTGTACCCAAGCACTAAATAGATTTGAATAAAATGATATACATTAATGTTGCAGCTACCCAACGACACAAACAAATCAAAACACGAGGAGTCAACTTAGTGTTTTGTTATAGAAAGATGCGTATACAGAATAAGCTCAAAACTGTCACCTGACTATAAATTACGGAGTTAATATACCAATATTTATTACAACAGGGACATTTGTTTTATACAACTTACCGTTAAAGATAGCTTGACTAGTGTTTGGAAAAAAACCCATCACCTGCCATTTTTTAAAAAGAATTTCGATCGATGGAAATCAAAGGAGATGTAGTTTAAACCAGTAGAAGAAAACACACTTCACTGTATAGGATAATGGTAAAATAAATTATGATAATGAACATATTAAATAAATATTCAGGACAATTATATATAAATATAATATGAGTATTTTTCCTACTTTGTACTAGATTGACGCGCTGTGCCATTTTGTATATGCATAAGATCACATGACGATATCAGTTCGCAGGACGAATGGTCACCCTACCAGGAAACATTTCTGGCTCCAAACAGACAAGTCTTTGCTCTTATATTTAATTAAAATCCTCGTATCTTTGTTCAATTTATTTTCCCTGACTGTTAAATACCGCTAGTAAAGCATTGAAACAGCAATAGCTTGGTTCGCCCGAAAAATTTCCAGTATGCCTTCGGAATATACAAATAATGTCAACAATTGAAATTACGGCCGGGTATCTAACAAAAACAGCCAATATATTGTTTACGTCTGTGTTAGACTAGGTCGAGGCGTGAACCAACGACTTCCCGATATCGATGAAAACAAACACACGAAACAAACGAGGAGAGAGATAGTAATGGAAAATCGTCGATCATCTCCACTCGATTGCTTTTCTCACTTCGCCAGTTATCTCAATGAGTTGAGATGACCAATGATAACTGTTTATTGCTTTTAAACCTAATATGAGGCAGGCATTACCTGTGAATGGAGACGAAGTCTATGATTTTTGTTTAAATCAACAATGTTATAAAGAGAAACGGAAATACTGTAACGTTTCCGAATTTGGTTCTGTTGTTGGGGATTTTTAGTTGTTGTGACGTCATTTAAGTTATGACGTCATATGCAATGTAAACAAAAAAAAGCTGTCATTATGTAACGGTTTTTTAATCACAAACATTATTTTTAAAATGAATTAAGTATTTAGTTCTTTTCTTAGACTGATAAATATACATTTTATTCAAAGTCTCATGTAAAAAAGACCGGAAGCGGAAGTAGATTTCAGCGCAGATCTTGAAATTCAAAAAGCGCAAAAAAAAATAATTAACGATTTTGAGTCTATTAGTTCAAATAAAAATTCGGGAAATTTTCCCGATTTTTTTTTCTTTCTTTTTTTATTGATTTTTTTACTTTAATAGGGGACTTCGTCCCCATAGAACGCCGTTGTCCATTTCATGTCAATTTCATTAGCAACTCCACGTGTACCCTTAGTTTCTAGCGATAGTTTTTCAATTTTTTTTATTTCACTCGACTGCGCTGAGAAAAAAAAGTACCAGCCATCAAGATCAAAGAAACTGTTTGTGAAAAAACGATAAATATTGGTATCAATAACTAATAAAGGATAAATATATTAACAACGTACGCAACATTCAATAATTCGAAAAGTCTCAAAAGATTCACAGATTATGATATATATGGTCCAATCGTCGTAACCACAATCTTTAAAAATTTCCAAGAATTGACCTAGTGGTTTAAAATTTTCACCGGGATTGTACTAACAATGACAGCTCGACTTGTGCCACATATGCGATAGGTTCTGCTTACCCTTCGGAAGGTGATCTGAGATTACTCCAGCCTTTTGGTGGGTTTTGTATTGCTCAGTCTTTAGTTTTGTATACTGTGCGTTGCATGCTGTTGTTTGTCCCTTGGTAATTTACCTTTTTTACCATTCATGATATGAAGAAAAGATGAGTAAAGCCTTTTTTCAACTGATTTCTACAGTTCACTTTCATGTGGTACTGTTACACCGTCGTCCTAGGTTAGGAAGACGGTTGGGATCCCGCTAAAAAGTGTAACCCCGCCATATTCTATTTGTATACATGTGCCTGTTCCAAGTCATGAGCATGTAATTTTTTAAAAAGTTTGTGTACATAAATGATGCCGTTAGTTTTTTGTTTCAATAGTTTTACATATCATTTCGGGGCCTTTCATAGCTGACTATATTGAAAGACATACAGTGACCAATAATTGTTAATTTTTGTGTCATTTTGGTCTTTTTTGAAGACTTTTTTTTGTGGCAATCGCATCATATCTCCTTTTTTAGAATCATCTGGAAGTGATCAGAATTTTCTTTACCGTTTATTTGAAATAGGAAAATGAAGTCGTAGATCGTAAAGTTAAACACAGTATACACAGTATAAAGTAGTAATTTCAATTAAATCATACTATAAATTGCCTGAGCTTTTAGATGCAGTAAATTATTGTTTTAACAGAAACATCCTTAAGCAATTTAATTTATTTATAGCTGCTTTGCTCTTTCCATGACTTTAATCTTCTTGATTTACTACATGTATCAAACTGGGTTGAACATGTTAAGATAAACACAAATTTACGTTACAATTTTTTATTTGAAGAACCTATACATTCATGCGCATATACAAGATTGAAATTCAATTAAAAATATCATTTAAATGGTATAGCCAGATGCAATTGTTGGCTTTTTGCATACTGAAATGAGTGGCGGGATGAATCATATGTGAAGCCTTCGATTTAACAAGCGATGCATCTAGTCACACACACACACAAAAACACATTAACTCAAGCAAGTCAATTTCCATTCGATTTGTGATAATCTATCTCACGTAGATTTTCTTCAACTTTTTCAAAATATTCTTTGTGTTTTTTCAGAACAAGGAGACCAATATCGTCACTTGCTTTTTTACTTTGTTCATTCAATTCTGCTCGACGACGTTCAATTTCTTCTTTATCCGTGGTTGGATCTAGTGCGACAAGACTACCCAATCTGTTAACTTGGTCCAATAAATGCTTGTCTGATACTTCAACGTATGTGGATGTTATGGCATGAATAGCATACGTCATAGTGCTAACCTCGAACAGTTCTTCAAATATAAGTTTATTTACAATTTCGTTTATTTTTCCTTGTTTCAACTTTGAATCAACTGCAAATGTCATATCATCTACTAAACTGTGCACGTTCTCGTGAAATTTCATTTTTATTATTCTAGAAATAGTTTGGAAAACCCTAACCATATTTCCCCATTCAGAGCGAACTTCTGATATTGAATTCAAACCTTTAGCTAACATTTTGCGTATGTCGTCAAAATTAACTTCTTCTATTTTGAAGCTCTCTAATTCTTTCAAAGTATCTGTTATCCTCTCGTTAGTTTTAAATATGTTTTGGAAAGTTTCCTCTTTACTACGTCTGGAGTCTTTTAATGCATCTCTTGAACTTTCGACTTTTATATTTGATCTCGTTATTTCATGCTGAACCAATGTGTCCGAGCTTAATATTGTTTGCCAAAGTCCAGCTCGAGTTTTATACATATGTTCTTTTGCATCTGCCAAAAATTGTTGAACGTCAAGATGAATATCTTCAATGTTTATGACTACTTGTTTCACTTCATCGTCATCTCTCATCATCTCTTTTTCAAGTTCAATTAATTTATCGCTACATTCGAATGCATTCTTGATTATCTTTATACCCTGATGATGAGCATCTGTATGTTCTGAATCCTTCTTAAGCTTTTTGTCAATATATGAGAAAGTATGTTTTAAACCTCTTACGTCATCTATTTGAATCCAGTCGGGTTCTTTTTGTCCATTTTTACTACCAGCAGTGGCTATTTCAACCAATTGATCAACTGCTAGGTTTAGATCTTCTGCAAATCTGAATGCACGATTTTTTCCCTTGTCCTCTGCTGATTCTGTTTTTCTTGTGTCATGAGATTGATCGTACATTGAATGACCTCTTCTAAATAGTAATTTGTTTACAACTCCAAAAGATCCATCAACTATGGAAAGCGCCATCAGCTTAATCAAAGACGGTATATCATCAAGTGCTTTTTTAAAATCTTCTGATGCACTTTTAATCTCCTCCTCGATTTCCTCAAATCTTTTAGCCAATCTCTCTTTTTCTTCTTTTGATTTATTTACCTCTTCCTTCGCGGCTCGAATAGCCATTTTTGTATCTTTAGCCTTCTCCTCATAAAAGCTTTTTGCCACTGTGCTAGCTTCTAGAAGTTCAGTTGTAACATTCATGAAGAGAAGAAAACGCGCTTCAACATCGAGAGACAGCTTGAGACACTCATCTGAGATTAATCCAATTTTCTTCAGAGTTTTTGTACTGAAATATTGCACTTCATCATTTGTGCCCTCTTTCATGACATTAACTAGTAATTTCAAATGTCTATCAATATTTTTCATATGCAACTTCATTGAGTCCATACTTATATGCGCCTCATTAAATGCATTCCATTCAATATTTGTTAATTGCACCATTGATGCACGGAATGAATCGGGGTATTTCAAATATTCAAACTGGTTTTTGAAAGATTTCGTTTTAAGTGTGAAGTCATTTCCAGTTGCTATAAGCAATAAATGGCCCATCAAAGCTATTGCCTGAGGAGGTGAGGTTAACAGAGTGGTCAAGCGCGTGTAAGGTGCGATTTCTGTGTCAGCTATCTTTTTAGCTCTCTCTATAAAGTTGAGCCTAGACATATCTTTCGTTTCCATTCCTGCTTCAAACGTCCTAGAACACATGAAATATCTGTTTTTATAATAATCATGAAATTTAGCCAAATACCAGCTTCGTAGTAAATATTTATTGCTTTTATTTGATTTAAAACTAATTTTCATTAAAGGGGCACTAGCTGTCAAATTTATGTTCACCGATTCTAATCATATTCTCATATTTGATTAATTATTCTTTCACTATTTTTTTTTCCATAACTGATTGATCAAAAAAATAAATAGGTTTTTCATATTTATTTCGTTGCTAGTGCCCCTTTAAAATATGATGTGTTGATCGAGATGTCAGATTTTGCGTTGAGATATTTATTAGAAAACTTTTGAAATTAACACGCCCTTTACCAAATATTTTGAAATTTGAAACACACCTACTCATGATGACAAATTATAAATAAGGCATTTCAATTGGACCATATTTTAGTTTGTTAATTAATGTAAATCTTTAATGTAAGAATTCGAAAAAAAAGCCTTAAAGTACCCTTATAATGAAATATGAATATAGGTGATATGTTACTTGTTTTGTTTTAAACGTTTAAAGCACACACTAATGAATATCACATGTGTGAATGTCAAAGGGTGTTCCCAATTCGGTATAAGAATAATTTTGTTTTCAATATACATTGCAATAAGATTAACGGTACCAATTTTCTTGCAACATAAGAAATTCAACTTACCTGAGAATACATGTTAAAATGATAACACACGCAGGACGACAACTACCACTGAATACCTTCATTTTGTATACGTCTTCAAAATAAAATTAAACATGTTGTACATATTATAATTGTGGATATTTTAATAGGAGAATCATATGCTTAGTATCAACGACGTTTTTCAACAACTGTTTTCTCTAAAAACAATACAATCATAGGTACACAGTTACATGCCGAAAACAAAATACTTATAATACATAATGTGTTTAGGTTAGATAACATTAGTGTTAAATGGGACACATTATCATAATGATAAAATACCGACAAAATACCCCCAAAACACCCAAGTAATAACATAAATGCACCTTTTGCCATCAGTAGGTAATTTTTCTCTGGGATTATGCTTTACACGTTTTTTGAAAATGATATTTAACAAGAAGGTTTAACCAATGTCTCTCTGCCAATGAAATTATTCTTAAAAACTGGTATCGACACAAAAATCAGATAAGGGAAGAGATGTTTATACATGGTATAGTGTCATAATCATAGTCTTTTTTATTTAATTATTCAGGTATTCTTGCATCCTTAATTGGCATTCAATTGTTCAGGTTTGAACATTCCTGAAACACGCAAACTGCCTAAGGCGCACGAATCTTTCGGCTACCTTCTGTGTATTTTGTCAGAGAAAACTCTCATCCAGAACTCAAATGACTTTAACAACAATAGGTCTATGTACGACATTCAATAATAAGCAACACCCATAGCACTGAGTCAACTATAAATGACACAACAGGCCTGCTGTTAACATGGTAAAGCATCTCTAACGAGAACAACTAACGCCAAAGTATATGTACAAAATAATAAATGAAAATCAAAAATGATAAACAACATCAACTTACAAGTACTGGATGCTGGTAGGCTCATGAATTAAAGACAAGCACATACAGAATGTGGAAGTGTTAAACATATTTGTTTGTGCTTAGCCAATCCCGAACATAGGACAGTGGTGTAACAGCACAATCCAAGAAAAAACTGTACACAAATATGATTGTAATAAAAAATGATAGACATCAGCAAAAACCAACAAACAATTACCGTTTCCTGAGTTGGGACCGTACATACTGAATATGGTGAGGTTGGACATACAGACACCAAACGCCAAACAAACCTAGGATAGTGGTGTAACATAAAAACAAACCATACAATCAGTTTAAACCAGCTTAGCTCAAGTGTTTTATCAAATTTTTATAAAGCCCAAAAGAACACAGCAGACAGATCTCACAGTGCTTGCAGTTATGGGAAGCTAGTACAAAGCAAATAACATGAATAACACTGGAAAAAAGATTTGATAGTATACACTTAAATAACATGCAATACACATCTAACATCCAATGAGTTTAGTGTGTTTATGTATTACGACCTTGTCTACCCTCTTGACATAATTTCTTCTTATTTTTTAAGTTTAAATAAACTAGGTATTGTTAAACATTTAATTACTTATAAATTTTCTGAAATTAAACATGTTTAATGTGTTCATTACTTATCTGCCATGTAAAGTATAGTTTTTGCAGAGAGATATGCACTTACCGTTAGTAAATCTTGTAACAACATATACGTGGCAATCAGTTTGTCTATATTTAGATCCAGGTTAACCAGGCAATTTTGCGAAAATTGCAAGGCGCTCAACTTCCATGGAACAGCACTTGTATCATTTTATGAAAGTAGTGTGAATAATGATATGCATTAATGATAAAAGATAAAATTGCACTAAAAGACCTTTCTTTCAATTTGAATACCGTTATTTCATTTTGTGTTTAACATGTTTAATCGGCTTCGGTATAGAAAAAATGTTATCACACATATGTCTTCTTTATAATTATGTATCCTTGTATATTTTTTTATAATCAATACATTAATCAAAATGAAATGATTAAAATGTGTGTGTGTGAAAGAAAATTTGGAGTAAATATTTGATTTACTATAACATGTCAAATAATTTGAAAATATAAATCGTGATTTATCCCGTGTTAATTCGTTTTAATATACAATACGATTATTTCGTTTCCAACAAAAATTTGGCTACATATATTCTTTGTCTGTCTGATTTTATATTCAAAGGGTTGATATGATCACCTGCAAGCTTGCATATCCTTTTCATTTGAACTTGGCAATAGTACCACAACTCCTCTGATGAGTAACATATGAGCTAAATATTGTAAAAATGAGGGGATGTTTTGTGTTATTGCGAAAACACTGTTACAGCAAAAACATTATTAAAATAACTAGAGGTCAATAAAAAATCTTAAACCATGGCTACAAATATTCGTAATGTCCTGATTATACTCTTCCTAAAACGATGAGCTTACATATAACAATGTTCACCGAATTTAATCACATTCTCATATTTGATTTATAACAATGTAAAACATTTATCGAAACTATTAAAAGTCTAAAAATAAACAATTAACAGGAGACGGACATGCAAATATGTAGCTTCGTTTCGTGTGTATTTTATTCAAGACACCATCTAATTAATTATCGAGTTGACCTCTAAAGTCATCCGATGACCATATAAGCGATGTAAACATAAATATAGATATAAATAGACTAAGCAAACTCGTGCTATGAGATTACTCTAGGTCTATTTAATTTCATATTATAGATGAAAAATAAATGTTTATCATCGTTTTTACCTGTATAAGAATGAAAAAGCTAAAAGATTTAATTGAAGTTCACATGGATACGGGTTCAATGAGTCATAATCAATGTGTATAGCTTATTTTGACAAAATTGAACTACATATACTGGCGGCTAAAAGCGAATTAATGTATCACTACTTTTCTATTGATTTAGCAAAAATAGTTTATTTGATTTTTTATACATCTCGTAGCAAGTGGCCCTTTAAGTCTTCTGTGAAATGAAAACATGCTGATTAAGAATTTTTGATATCTCAAAAATAGCCAAATTATTGTTCAAATATGTCGTGTGTACCTTTCAAACTGAAAATGTTTCATAATCGAATTCTTTTCTCTTGTTGAATTAGAAAATTACTTATGTGAGACTTTTGAATTTTCTTTTCTTTTGACATTATCATTTCCGTTGTCGCCTCGCAAATGAATATTTCACTGCATTTCTCTTGCGTACTATTTATGTCTGTTTGTCTTGTTCTTTTTCAGCCATGGCGTTGTCAATTATTTATTATGAGTTTGACTCACGTTTTTGATATCTTTCGTCTCTCGTTCGTAAATATGTGGTGCGGTATTTGTTTTTTGAAGATGTATCAAACAGAAATGAATTTAAATCCAAAGAGCACCAGGTCAGGTTCATAATAGAGATTGATAACCGCTCGTCTTATGTTTTACCTTGATTTGTACTCTTATTTAAATCATGAGTTATAGCGACAGCTTACACACATTCTTAAACAAATAATTAGTAAAATTGAGAATGGAAATGGGAAATATGTCAAAGAGACAACAACCCGACCAAAGAAAAGAAAACAGCCGAAGGCCAACAGTGGGTCTTCAACACAGAACGGGAAGTCCAGCACCCGGAGGCGTGCTTCTACTGACTCCAACATACAAATTTGAACTATATCATTGAAAATGAATGTCATACTAAACTGTACATTGTAACAAAAGAAAATAAGCAAAATGAAATAGATGCAAAAATTATCGAAGGTCTACTAGCTGTTACTGACATGCCAGCACCAGACATAAATAAAACATACTGATGGATTTTATCTTCATCATATGACAATCAAGTACAATCCGTTACCAATATTTCGGCATAGCAAAATGTAACGTTTTTGTCTTTTAATGATTTACAACAAACTCACTGGATGTTGCATGAGAACTAATGAATGTTTTTTAGTAGTTGTTTTCTTATATATTTCATCTAGCTGGCAGAAACTGCATATAGTCTTCTTAGATCCGCTCTTTTTTCGTTGTGGGGTGTATACATTGCCTTCCTCGTCTAGTCCACAGTTAAAAAATTGTTTCCGAGCGTTTACTCTATCGGATAAGTTAAGTCCTTTTCAAATGATTTTATCTTACGTTGTACTCTTACACCCCTTTTCCATTTAGGGAAGGGTTGGTCACAAGAAAAAGAACATGAATACGCTGCAACATTTCATACATGCCTGTCCTAATTTAGGGCTCTGTAATTGCGTGGTTGTCGATTTTTGCTGGTTTTAATATTTTTTACATCTTCACATATTTTGTTTTTGTGTAAGACAAGATCACAGTTCACAGATTGGGACATAGGGGAGTAAAGAGAAGGATCGGCGGCTGCATACATGCATTTGATTCACCCCGCCACTCATTTCAGAATATATATAGCCAATAATTGAATCTATGAATACCTCAAATAAAAAAAAATGATTTGTATAATTGTATTTTTTCATAATTAAGTAATAAGTTACTACATGTATATGAAAGCTCTGGTATTTTATAGGACATTCCAGTTGAAATAATTACTTTATACCTTATTTCAACTTTACGATTTGTGACATCATTTTCTTATATCAAATATATGGTAAAGAAAGTTCGTGTCTCTTATGATTTTTAAAAACATGATTTGTAATTGCGAATGAGACAACTTTTCACAGATATTTTCAACTATAGGTCATCGTATATGCTTTAACAATGATCAAAGCTATTATCGTATTGTCAGCTATGAAAGCCCCGAAGTGACAAACGTAACGCAATTCAAATGAGAAAACTAACGGTCTAATTTATGTACAAAAAATGAAACAAAGCCAAATATGTAACACACCAGCAAACGGCAACCACCGAATAACAGGCTTCTGACTCTGGACAGGCACATGGTTTTTTAGTAGTTGTTTTCTTATATATTTCATCTAGCTGGCAGAAACTGCATATAGTCTTCTTAGATCCGCTCTTTTTTCGTTGTGGGGTGTATACATTGCCTTCCTCGTCTAGTCCACAGTTAAAAAATTGTTTTCGAGCGTTTAATCTATCGGATAAGTTAAGTCCTTTTCAAATGATTTTATCTTACGTTGTACTCTTACACCCCTTTTCCATTTAGGGAAGGGTTGGTCACAAGAAAAAGAACATGAATACGCTGCAACATTTCATACATGCCTGTCCTAATTTAGGGCTCTGTAATTGCGTGGTTGTCGATTTTTGCTGGTTTTTATATTTTTTACATCTTCACATATTTTGTTTTTGTGTAAGACAAGATCACAGTTCACAGATTGGGACATAGGGGAGTAAAGAGAAGGATCGGCGGCTGCATACATGCATTTGATTCACCCCGCCACTCATTTCAGAATATATATAGCCAATAATTGAATCTATGAATACCTCAAATAAAAAAAAATGATTTGTAAAATTGTATTTTTTCATAATTAAGTAATAAGTTACTACATGTATATGAAAGCTCTGGTATTTTATAGGACATTCCAGTTGAAATAATTACTTTATACCTTATTTCAACTTTACGATTTGTGACATCATTTTCTTATATCAAATATATGGTAAAGAAAGTTCGTGTCTCTTATGATTTTTAAAAACATGATTTGTAATTGCGAATGAGACAACTTTTCACAGATATTTTCAACTGTAGGTCATCGTATATGCTTTAACAATGATCAAAGCTATTATCGTATTGTCAGCTATGAAAGCCCCGAAGTGACAAACGTAACGCAATTCAAATGAGAAAACTAACGGTCTAATTTATGTACAAAAAATGAAACACAGCCAAATATGTAACACACCAGCAAACGGAAACCATCGAATAACAGGCTTCTGACTTTGGACAGGCACATGTATGTATATAGACTCGTGTGGTCTAGCGGGACGGCTACAGTGCAGGCGATATGGTGTCACGATATCTCAGAAGCATGGGTTCGAATCTCGGCGAGGGAAGAACAGAAAAATTTGCGAAAGAAAATTTACAGATCTAACATTGTTGGGTTGATGTTTTGACGAGTTGTATATACATTATGTACATAGCCATGTATCACCATTACTGCTGGTGATCCGATGGATAAATCTGTTGAAGAGTTGTCACTGGCTCAGACGTACTTATACATAATGTATACACATAATGTGGCGATGTTAAATATGTTCGCGGGATTCCATCCCCTTACTTAATCTGGGACAGTGGTGTGGCAGTACAAAATAAAAACAAACTGTAAAACTCATTTGAAAAAGATTAACTAATCTATACATCATATCGATACACATAGAAATACATTTGACAATACAACACAGAAAGGATGTGACCAGGTATTGGACATCAAAACTACAAAAAAGACACGAAATAAAGATCTGAGAGCACTAATCGTTACTGACAGCTAGTTCAAAGCCATTTTAATAACTGCTGCAACCTGCAATTCCCGGTAAATTACCAGTTTTTAATGATTTTCTTTTAGAAAAGAATAAAATTGGTGTTCAGTAGTTTACTTTGCCAACTCTGTCACATCCTGTATTACAGGGACTTATGTTTTCACCTTACTTTACGGTCTAAAATGGAGAGGCGAAGGGAACATAAAATAAAAAAGGAAACAATAAATAGAAAAAAAAAACTTAACAACTACACACCAGTATTAAATTAACGTAATGCTGACATCATGATGAATACATACATATAGAAAAACTAACAAAAGGGAATTCTTTCAATAATGAATAACAATAACTAATTGGTCAAATAGATAATACTGAAATTGAGAAATTATTTTGATTTTCATGTAATTCTAATGTGTACAATTGCTTCAGCATTTTTGTAATTTTACTTTTTGCTATGCACATTGCACATTGCTCAGATAATGTTTTTAAAATTTAAAGCAAAATAGTATATGAATTGATCGGTTCTTTTGGAAACTGAACTTTGATATTGATCGCTATAATTATACACAAATATTTGTCGACTGTTGCGAACTTTGAATGGCAAATGGCAAATAATTAATGCCTATTCAAGACGAGAAACAATTAACAATTAAAGCACTAGATAGGTTCTCACTTGTTGATCAACGTTAAGGAATTGATATTTGCATGGCCAATGTAAATTAGAATATATTCAATATGGGCATACAATATACACGGTTTCTATTGATCTCTCAAAGAGATGTAGCAAAGTGTTGTTCTTGAAAGTACATAGAGCATGGCGCTCTCAGATTAAACGTCCCCTTTTCGATTCAACGCAACTGCATATGTATTATTCCCTCTAAGAAAAAACTAAAATTCAAACGTTGGCAAATAGTATCCATGTCTTCTTTTCATGAGTGTTAATCATTTTTAATTAGTTCTGGATATTTTGGAAAGATAGGCACATATAGCATTGTACTTCAACATCATCTTCTGTTTTCGACTCGGCAGTAATCATATGTTTCAGAAGTCTTCCATAGTTGTAAATTTTCAAGAGATTCAAAGAGATCTTCACGACACGGAAAGTAACCTAGATAAACAAAACAAAACATATTCACATTATTCCGTTTGCGTTTGCTGCCTACAGAAGACATTTGATGTGAATTCTGTGAGCGTTTTTACATTACGTTTTTTGTGTATTATTCCTCTCAAACAGTTATATTAATTTTACTTACTTTAATAAGTCAACCCTCTCACGGGTGCAAAATTACAAAACTGTAGAAATGATTATCATTCATATTACATTCACAGAAATTTAAAATAAAAATGCATTGATATTTTGAATAAATATGAACAAAATATGTATAATAGAAATGAAATTGTTTGACAGGAAAAGATGAAAGAAATGAGTCAAAATTTTGTCATATCTTGTCTGAATCCATAAACATTAAATTATCAGAAAATGAAAATATGCTGAATTTAAATTTTTAACGTCTCAAAAATCATAGTTCTTAATTATTGTTAAAATAAGTTTTTTGTACTTTTTCACCATACATTGTTGCATAATCGAATTATTTTCTCTTGTTAAATTGGAAAAAAATGATTTATGTCAGACTTTTGAGATTGACATTTCTGTTGTTGCAACTGAAATGAAAATGTCTTTTTACTTTTGGCCATGGCTTTGTCAGTTTTTTTCATCTATGAGTATGACCGTCTCTCTTTAAACAGATTGAAAGATTATGTGTCCATTACACACCCGGATTGCAAATCAAGCACACTCCCTCCCGTTAGGGGTTTCGTATAATACTGTCCTAAAATATATGAGAACCTAATCCGTATCATATACATAAATGTAAGATAAACCGTAAATCGTGTATTGTAAATACATTTTTTTCACACGTTTAAGGTAAAAATTTAACATTCATTACCATTGTCCATAAAGTATTCCTCTACAATTTTGCCTATTGCATACTGTGGATATACCTGCATAGCTTCTACCACAACGTATGTGTCCATGCAAGACGTTCTCATTTTATCTGAAACAAGAGAAAGTTAGATATATGTTTTACATTTCAAATCAAGTGATTAAGAGATGTGACGACCCTATACAAAACAAGAATGTTCCCATAATTCACGGATGCCCCACTCGCATTATCATTTTCTATGTTCAGTGGACCATGAAAATGAGAAAAAAATCTCTTATTTTGTCATTATAATTAGAAAGATCATATGATAGGGAACATGTGTAAAAAGTTGTGGACTTTAACTTTATCACAAACTACTTTGACCCAAAACGAATCTCTGAAGCGGGATAGACGGAAGAACAAACTGACAAACTGACGAACGAACTGACGGACGCACGGACGAACTAACGGACCAACATACCAGAAAACATTATGCCCCTCTACCAACGTAGGTGGAGCATAAAAGTGTAGTGGAAATAATTTGGTATAAAAAAATCCATGTCTATTCAATATTTAAAAGTAGAAGGAAAAGATATGGTTGGTTACTTAATCAATATTTCGTTAATGGGGACACAAACATAACAATTATAGGTCACCGTACGGCCTTCAACAATGAGCAAAGCCAATACCGCATATAGGCAGCTATAAAAGGCCCCGATTAGACAATGTAGATCAGTTCAAACGAGAAAACTAACAGCCTTATTTATGTAAAAAAATGAATTACTTGTTCTCGCATCATTTATGGTTTGATTCCTTTGTACAAACAATGTAGTATGCATGTTTTAAATCTCACTAATCAATACATGAAATGAAGACACATGGGATAACAACAAATCAAAATAATTTACATAAATGAATTCAAAACAAACAGAGACAAGAACAAATGAACTGTATAAACCTTTAAGATTTTTCAAAATTCTTATTAAAAATACGTTAACTCACTTTTCAGGAAAGTCTTGAGAATATTCGTATCCTGCAAAAAAAAACGTGAAAGTAGATTAGACGAAGGGTATAAATAGGAGGACATGAATACCAATTCTACATCTAACAGATGTGATAAAAGTTCATATTATACTTTAAAACGATTAGTTGGTCAATGGTGATAACTTCATTCTACAACTCGGTCCAGTTACTAAAAATTATACGAAAATATAAATAAAGACAGAAAAAAACAAATATTGCCGTCTTCTTGATTATATTATTCATGTTCTCAATAAAGTAACGGATACGATTGACAGATAAGTGTAAGGGATATATTCATGAATAAACAAACAGTGAAGATAACGAAATAAACTCATTTAAGAATTGAATGCTTCTTTTCGTAAATTTATTGGGGTGTAAAAGCGTTGACCGAAGTACATTTTGTATGAAGCGCGGAAGCGCTTCATACTAAAAATGTGCGCACAGTCAACGCTTTTACAACCCTATAAAGTTACAAAAAGAAGCATTCAATACTTATAATTTCATTTTTTAGCATCTGATCATGAAAACACGAATTTTACAATTTTTGTATTTTATTTACCTGTGCACTTTATTGTGGGACCACGTGTAATCATGAATGAAAAGTTTTATTGAGTGATGCAATTGCTTACAGAATAACAATGGATGTGCAATTAGCCAATCAAAATAAAGCATTATAATGAAACATACATCTAATGTAATTATAAGATAATATATAAATTTGACACCCTTTGCATTATGCATTTTCATGCCCATTGGAACGAGACATATTGGTTAAAAACCTGATTAAAAATACATCGTAAACAGTTCATTTCAATATAAAAAAATGAAAGAAGTTGCATGTGAAAAATCTCTAATTACAACCAAAATTGTCACCCGATATGAGACGAACAGACGGACACTTATACCAGAAAATATTAGGCTCATACTATTGACAACAAAGCAAATGAAAGAAAAAATAAAGGTACCTGTAACACGGTGTGAATATAATCTTCTCCTTTCTGTTGTAAGATGAATGGACATACAGGAAACCAGCGTGTGTGTTCTCGCCATGGATTGTAACTCAACAGTTGGTTTCTTAGATTGCCATCACAGTAAAAGCAACATATTCTGTCTTTGCCATAGGAACCTATGAAACGTTTTCGGAGATATGTTTTAAACAGAATAAAAGTATCTTGTGTTGTAACTAAAACAATTTGTCTTTATTTCTACACACAACAAAACGCCAAATAGGCTATCAAATTCAAAAGCTGATCTTAGAATGATATTTTTTTTAATTTTCTTATAACAAACATTGTTTCTTTATAAATGTTTATTTATTCGAAGACATAATGATGCAAATCATTTTTATAAGGTTTTAACGATTACATCGATGTTGTTTTGATATAACTATTATATTCGTATGTACCAACATGTACACAAATAATTTTACTTACTATCAGCAAAGAAACCTGCTTCTGCTACGCTTGAATATGGGTCAATAATTCCATTAAGATTTCTTTTCCTTGCTTCTAATGTTTTAAAGTCTGGATGAAGTGGGCCACTCGACACTCTTTCTCGTAGACGTAGCATCAGAGTTCCAACATTCATTTTCGAGAATCCATACATACAAGTTTTATTTTTACTGCAAAATATAGGAATAGTGTTGTTGTATCTGCAGAGCCTGCAGGGACAATAATAACATGGAGCCGATTTGATTGACTGATAATTAGAATATATAGATAAATCACTACAGATACGTTTATTTGATTGCACGATTGTTTGAGGTTTTCCGGGTTCTAGTTCTGCATTCGTAGGTTGAGATACCATGCATGATTGTGCAATGCTTCTTGTACCTACTGATGAAGTGTCAACGCAATTATGTTCTGATATTTCCTTCGCTCTATGTTCAGTTGCGTTTCTACTATCAAAATTGGCATCATCATTAAAAGATGAAACTGACGAATGATTATTCTGATTGTTGGTCCCCTCTTCTGCCTGAACAGTTGAATTGTGTAACGTTACTGGAATTTCAACGTTATCTTTCGGATTTGCTTTTCTTCTACAACTATTTTCATGCTCATCAGCGAGTGAAATAACATTATCCACCCGACTCATGTCTACTTTTACCTTGCAAAACTTGCATTCTACTACGAATCCATTGCCGGTGTATGAGAATCCCGTTCTAACAATTATGACAGGTGAATATGGAGAATGTGGCCAGTTGTGGAATGACGCAAGTCTCTGGGTTGTTTCAAATGTATTGATATCCGTCATTTCAAAAACCAAAATAGATGAAAACTGCAGACTAAAATGTGGTTAAACCAGTTTCTTACGATATGTTTTAACTGAAAAGAATAAAGAAGAACATTAGCTTACGGTTCTTCATTAATAAACTAATTCATACATATTGTGAAAATAACTTTAAAAAAAAATACAGTGACATACTTTAACAAAGAAGAAGCCTCTAAAGGGAACATAGTATTGGTGTTGTATTTTGCAGTTTTGCAGCAATCTATAAATCAAAACTCAGATGAAAAGAAAAGCAAACAAACTACTAAACTATTCTGTCTCTATTTGTGCAAATAAGTCATCCAGTTTATTGCTTATGAGTTTTAGGGCCCCTCTCAGTCTCATTTATCTCAGATATTCACAATTCCCAAATATAAATCTAACTTATAAAAGTAGATAAACAAATACAAGAGGGACAGTCAAACTCATTATATATCAATTGATAGTAAGTGTGTTGACATCTGTATAAAACGATTCACACATAGGGCTTTTAACTTCCATATCCATACGTCTTTATCAATAATTTCTATATTACAAGGAATCACATTTTATTCTACAAATCTTAATTGGCACTGTCAGTAAAAAAACACTTTAGTAACTGTACTTGTAATATGGATTGTTCTTTGTTTGGTTATTTGCCAATGCAAATATGTTATTCGTCATTAAAAATCAAAGTAAGATCAAATCAAGATGTAGTATTATTGCCAATTAGAAAACTCTCCATGAGTGACCCAATGACACAGAAATTAACAACAATAGGCTACCGCCTTATAAAATGACTAGAACCCATACCAAAATAGTCACTCCTAATCTGAACACGGTCAAAAAAAGAATTTGAACAGATGCCTAGGATATAAAACTTTTGCAATTGTCAATACTTTCTTAAATATCTAAATTACTTATAGTATCAACTCACAGTTAACACAACAAAAACCTGCTTTCTTTTTCTCGTAGTTGAATTTACCTACGTGCACTTCCAATTATAACGGCCCTTCGATTGTGTATGATTCTTGAGATGATAATATACAGTAATATCACGAATCACAAATCTTATTATATAAAGTTCAGTATGTGTGACGAAGTTATTTTTAAAAATTAACCGACACAAAGTTGTGAAATTACTATAAAACGATGAGATGTTGTTTTGTATACTTTAATTGGTCAATTATTTAACTACAAAATCTAAATACAATGTTGTTTGCGTTTTAGGTTGCACTTTGTATATACAGCTGTTTCTTAAACCACGTCTCTTTTAGTGTGGTTTAGAATATTCATAGAAAATTAATTCCCAGTTATGCTCTCTGTGTTCGAATCTCAGATAGACATAACTTGGGAATGTTACCAGAAAACATATATGTGCATATTGTTTACTTTGAAATCTGTGGTAATTCTCGTTCGAGGTAGGGGTTGTTAAGAAAATTAAAAGTTAACTGTAGTTCACACTCTGAAAAGTTCAGGGCATATACACGTTGAAAATATGCCGCACAGCCCTATATTTTGACCTTTGAAAAACAATTGTAGTGCATATGAACTTTCAATTTAAGGATAACATTTTTTTCAAAACTTCATAGTAAAAGTGGTACAGGTTTAGCCATTGCATTGTCAATATCTACATAAATGCAACTTGTAAGACGTGTAATTGTGGGAAGACACTGTTAATGTTAAGTCGACTCATTAGCCCAAAAAAAACAGCCTCTACATCGTGCTAAATATTCACGAAAAGCTAACCACTTAACGCTAAGCAACAAACAATAAATCAAGCAAAGCATCTACCATCGAAGATTTAAAAGACAAAAAGTTAGCAATTCCAAACAATTTTAGAACAAATTAAATAGAATTTCGAAACCATCAACAACTTAGAATGAGTATTAAATTTATGGTTTTAATTTTTTTGGTTAGGGTATATGTACAAGAATGTCCCCTATTCAAAACCAGATTTTTTTTTCAAAGATTTTATGTATGTTATATGCAAGCTTCCTTATCGACAAGACTGTGTGCAAGCTCAAACTTCTAATTTATTCAAGGCAGTATTAAAGTTAGGATCAGATGAATGTATCCAAAAAGGTGCATACGACCATGAAATCCTTATTGTATTATCAATCTAGAAAGAGATGTTAATCACTTCCCTATTAGCTTTTAATTGACAGACGTTAACCAACTTTTATTTTCCACATACAAAATAAATTCAAGTTAAAATTATTGATTTAAAATTTCGTGTATTCAAATTGAGGTCACCCACAATCTTAACCGACCCATTTTTAATCAAATACTTTAGATATAAGCATGAAATTTATCAATGAATATCAATATTTTGTTTTTATAACTAAAAATAGACGCGTAACAATAATGTACATTTGTCGGTCTATTGCCTAAACCATGGATGCAACATCGACATTTTCTTCAGATCAACTGACCTGACAATAAACTTAGATATTCTTTTCTGATTTAAATATATTTATATAAATAAAATATTTGGTATCCAAATAAATGTGGTGTAATCTATTATATAGGTCACCGTACAATCTTCAACAATGCACAAATTCCATACCATACAGTCAGCTTTATGAGGTACCGATATGACAACATGAAACAATTCAACGGCATGTTTAATACACAAGAAATGAAAACAAAATACTACATAGTGACATTAAATAAGGCATTTATGAATTATAGTAGGTATCAATTATCAGTAAAATAGTTATAAACTGTTTTCGGTTTATATTTAATATGTTTAATAAATAAACATTTTAAGATCAAATTTAACACGACTTTTCCATTTATATTGAAACTTACCTCTTTCATGTATTTCAAGAATGATCCAGGACCTTCTCGTTCAGGATAATACATATTATAAGTTTCAATCGTTGACTTATTCATAATGTTTACAAACAATGTGAATCTTCTAGAAGTTTACGTCATAGATTGGAACATTCGAGAAGATACTAGTCTGTCACATGTTGATTATAGGACTTTAAAAATAAACTAAAACTAACACCATGACATTTTTCAACTGATTTTTCATTGGTTAATTATATATAGACACAGTGTAATGAAATGTATGTAAAATCATAAAGTACAAGGCAAATTCAAAAAGAGGAATAACAACTTACATTTTAATCTGACTTCAATGAATACTTACTACAGACATACATGTAGTATTTAAATGATTTTTTTAAACATTAATATGTTTTCTAGACAGCAACTTTTTAATTTGTAAGAGGGAGGGGATATGGTCTTTTGTCTGAGTCATTTCCCTGAAGTTAACTGTTCTTTCCTTTATTCTATGTCATGGTATAATCACACTTACTTTATATCTTTTTGTGGGGAAAATTTGGTTGATAATATAGGGAATCACTGGAGCATGACTGGATCGCCCCCTTTTGGGTCAGTCAGCCATTCTCCCTTATCAAAAGTTCTGAATCCGCCTCTATGTAGCTTTCTGTTTTCTTATATTTTGATACGTTTAGACTGTTTTAGTAATTTTTAAAGTTAACAGATCTGATACCTGGTCAGCCGTTTCACAACGATAAGATGTAGTTTCAACATTTTTGTCCAAAATGTCGACATATAATATTTCCTGTTAAATGTTAAATGCACTTAAAATACTTCGTATCATATTTTCTAGTATTGCCATGATTGCTGAACAAAATTATAACATATTTAGTACGAAGCTTACATGTTTAAGTGATGGGTCTAACGTAATAATATTTTCCGTACCTATTAAGGTCTTACTCTGGATGGGTCGGCCTTATTTCTGTATTCTTTATTTTAAGGCATTTTGTCCGATACATAATATGATTTGCCTATTTTTCTCTATTCTTTATACGTAAGCACCATTTTATTCTCTTTTCTATATTTTTTTGTGCCCATGATTTTTTCCCTTTAAAGGTCCATTCCGACCAACATATATCAAACATCCACTTTTATAATTTAAAAATTTGAACTGCTGGTGGGGATATACATATAATTTTTAGTCCCCTACAGACGATTTCGAAGGGGACTTTAGGTTTGCACTCCGTCCGTCTGTCTGTCTGTCCATCCATCAGTCCGGCAAATCAGCTTTCCACACTTTTTTCTTCGTTCTTTAAGATATTGATTTAGTATTTATTATATGGTTTTATCATGACAAATTATAGATCAATTTCGAATTTTATTCCATTCTGATGATTTAGTCTAGAGTTATGGTCCATAAAAAAAAATCATATCTAATGTTAGAGTACTATGTTAAACCTTATTTCTATACAAAGAAAGATAACTATATTTTTTAAAGAATTTTTTTAGAAAATTGTTTGAAAAATTTGTGTCAGTTTGTTTGTTATTTTGTATCAACTAATATATATATATACAACTCGTCTAAACATCAACCCAACAATGTTAGATCTGTAAATTTGCTTTCGCAAATTTTTGGTTCTTCCCCATTCGAACCCATGCTACTGTGATATCGTGACACCAAATCGCCTGCACTGCAGCCGTCCCGCGTCTTCTCATATATGTTATGATGGTATGATACTTAACCCCTAACGGGAAGGATTGTGCCTGATGTACATATGATGACATCATAATCTTTCAGTCAGTTTAATTGAAGTCTGGAGCTGGCATGTCAGTAAACTGCTAGTAGTCTGTTGTTATTTATGTATTATTGTCATATTGTTTATTTTCTTTGGTTACATCTACTGACATCAGACTCGGACTTCTCTTGAACTGAATTTTAATGTACGTATTGTTATGCGTTTACTTTTCTACATTGGCTAGAGGTATAGGGGGAGAGTTGAGATCTCACAAACATGTTTAACCCGCCTCTGGCCATTCTCAATTTTATATATTTCATTACATTACGTTGTGTAGAAAAAAGTTGTCGACACTATAGATAAGTTAAAAATCTATATGAGTTTGTGACAAATGAAAGAAAAAAATATTTGGAACTATTAATTATGTATTTGATTATAACTTGAAAATAAATATACATTGTATTACATCATGTCTAATTTTAGAGAGCTATTTATCATATCCAATGTTAAGAGTGTTTTGCACACTTTTTGTCATCATGCTTGAAGATATAGATTGATGATTGCTATTAAGTTTTATCATGATTTTTGTTTTGATCTAATAATTTTCTGCATTTTGTTCCAGTATAATTTAATTTTTACCCGGTAGGGGACTATGTACTGCCATGCAATACTCTCAGAATGCTTGTTTTATTTTTCCTGTTTACATAGTCTAAAAGCAATGGGCGTGTATCTTTAGATACAAATGTCAGCAGTTAATTAGGGCTTTTTCTATTAACAAAAGTGATTAACAGTATTTTTTTAAAGCCAGGCTACGTTCTAGCTGAATTAAATATCAAATATTATCATAAATTGGTTCCGAATATAAAGATCGTTCTGTACGGTGAATGGATAAGTTTTATTTAAAGCTGTTGAATTAAATCACATAATGATGTTAACTACTTTGAATTTATTTCCTGGAAGTAAAAATTGCTTTGTAGTATATAATAAACAAGTGATTGGTTATGATGTTTTAAATATTGACTGCTTCTTAAGAAACCGCGAATTTTTGGATATCCAGCTGTCGACTCCGAGACAGCAGATGATTAGCTGTTATCAAGAAATAGCAAAAGCGACATTTCACGGGCACAATTGTAAACACTGAAATAATCAGTTCGGAAATGGAAAGGGATAACAAATTTGTGAATGTCCACTTTAAAAAAGTGTTTAACAGAAATAATTATTTTCATAATCGAACAAAGTGAACCAGTGTATTACTGACATATTGCATATTTCATAACCGTAGACAAGACTGTTTGTTAGCTCCACAAACATTAGAAGTTTAAAATAAAAAAAAATTTACTTCTTCACTCATTTGTTATTTATGTAAAAATGGAATATTCCCGATTGAATCTTCTCTAAAAAGAAAAATGATACAAAATCGGTTCCGCAATTTGAAACGCCAATAAGAAAGTGCACTCCGTATCGACAACCTAATTGGCAGACATTCATTTTTTTTAATATCTAGTAACTTTTTTGTTGTTGTGATGAGCAAGGTGTTCTTAACTGATACAAAAATTGAAGTATTTCAATTGAGGCCACCAACCACCTTAAATGTGTTTTTTCACAGATTAGTATAGAATATATTAATAAATAAAGTAGAGCCTTAAAATTGTAGCGGAAACAATATGACGGTCATTTGCCTTATCATTTACTGTTGATACATGTCCAAGTCAATCATGGTTTATTTATATATAAAGAAGTTTGTTTTACATGCACACTTATAAAAAGTGTAAAACGTAGTATATATATGCAACTCGTCTAAACATCAACCCAACAATGTTAGATCTGTAAATTTGCTTTCGCAAATTTTTGGTTCTTCCCTCGCCGGGATTCGAACCCATGCTACTGTGATATCGTGACACCAAATCGCCTGCACTGCAGCCGTCCCGCTAGACCACACGACCACCTGGGCTCTCAAAAAAGGAGCTTTGGGTGGCCATATGTTACCTTTCCACGTCAGTTTTAATCTAGCGGCGTACTACAGTACATGATATATAAGGCATGAAGATGTTATTGTTACAGATCAGCTAAATTATCTATAGTAAAGGATCCTACAAATTAATGTAAGATACAGTCACAGAAAATAATTATATTCATAAGTACGTCTGAGTCAGTGACAACCCTACAACAGATGTATCCATCGGATCGCCATCCATGATGGTGATACATGGCTGTGTACATAATGTATATACAACTCGTCTAAACATCAACCCAACAATGTTAGATCTGTAAATTTGCTTTCGCAAATTTTTGGTTCTTCCATCTCCGGGATTCGAACCCATGCTACTGTGATATCGTGACACCAAATCGCCTGCACTGCAGCCGTCCCGAGGAGTCCACAGGATCTCAGGGTGATAGAGATACATGGTTAATACAAATATTTATATAAGTATGTAAATTACTCCAAACAGTGTTGACCGTGTTCACACCAAACGCTGTGTACAGTAAACATGTTTACATTTGGTTTAATGTAATGCCCACTAGTTTCACATTAAATTTGTTCACATCTATACACCTTGTTTAGCTACCTGTACATAAGTTTTGTTCACACTTGTAAACTATATGTCATTTAAATGTTCATTACGTAGAACAGAATTCAAATTTTCGAACAACTTTTCTAGCAGTTATGGAACGACCATTTGACTTAAAAAAGGGGGGTGATTTTACCACAATTTAAAACAAATCGGGTCATACAGATGATTAGAATGAACAAATGTTCTGAATCCAAAGTTTGCCCATACATTATAGAGTCAAATTTTGAATTGGTACCATAGAAAAAATAAATAAATATAAACTTTCGCCCGAGAAAAAATTCTGACTCAGATGTCTGGATTACGCATTAAAAACGTAGACTGACTCAGCTTGCTTACAGACCAGACGAAGAAATAGAATTGCGATGTTAAGGATCACTACATTTCTATCTTTTCTGTTTGTTTCAAATCTTATTTTTTCTCCAAGGAGTATTTAGCAAAAGGAGGGGTTATGTTTTTTCTAACTGTATGTTAACGGATTTGAGATACTGCACAAACAAACAATTAGCCTCACCCTTTTTCATGCAGTAATGCATTGATGTGTGAATCGTTGTTTGAGTAAGGACCAGTGGCAAATATTTCTGTCAGTGTGTACGTCCAGTCGATTCGGGAAGACCTTTTTAAATGAATTATGTGTTCAGCAATGATGATGGATGAGTCTTGTTTGTCTTGATAAGGGGTTAATAAGGCTACGTAAAAAAAATTCTAACAAATAAATATATCAAGTTTAGACAAATATTTCTGCAAAAACTTTATTAATAAGTGTTATAAGTATCAATTTTATATAAAAATCGCTGCTTTTTTAAATATACATGGAAACATTAAAGTTCTGTTTACCTAGTTTTGTGTACACTTAACCTACACAAGGCCTACATCGACTATCGATGCATGTAGATAAAACATGATTTACACTACATGTAAACATTGAGTTTTATCAATGAGAACGTAATGATGTTTAGTTTATGTGTGAGTTACACTAACACAATACCGAGTTTAGTTCAATGTACACACGGCCTAAGTGTTAGATTTTATATTGACAATTTCTTTTTTCGTCCCTCAGCGGTATTCGAACTCAGACCTTTGATACACTACAGCACCAATCGGTTAGCCTCATGTCCAGCGCTCTAGACCACTCGACCACATCCGCTATATAAAAATATAACTGCAATAGTCGTAGTGTTACCTTGTCACGGAAGGGTAATCTAGAGATAGACATGAGACACGTGACACGTTTAAGCGTGTTTAGATGTTATATTATTATTTTTATACACAATGTATTTTTCATTTGTCAGCAATCTAACTCAACAATTTTAATATATCATATGAGATCATATATGTATATTGAGTTACTAAGTACATAGTTATTAATGTCTTCATTTGTTTTTGTCGTTGTTATATGTCACAAACTGTAAAGTTTATATTGCAATTAAACTTTGAATATAAAAAAGAAGATGTGGTATGATTGCTAATAAGAAAACTCTCCACAAGAGACCAGAATGCCTCAGAAATTAACAACTATAGGTCACCGTACGACCTTTAACAATGAGCAAAGCCAATACCATATAGTCAGCCATTAGATCAGATATTTTTAAAAGAGAATAAGTACTGGCAGCTTCATCAAATTCACTGTAAGAACAGTACACAAAACAAGTTACGTATACGTAATTTGTATATAATCTTAAAAAGACAAAGAACTATCATACAATAACGCTTACTTGCATACTCAAAGATATATTGCAAATATTATTAATATCATAAAAAAGATGTGATAAAAAAATCATCATCTGGAATTCAAATCAAAATATGAACTGTAGATTTGGTTTTCTATAACAACTATATTGAGGCAAATTAATATGCTTTCTTTATTTATTATCATTAGTAAATATTTTTTCAGACTGAATATTCGTAAACTTCGCTAAATTTTACCTTTAAAATATTGCCGCTATACTACATGTCTAGCTACAAGTTGTGCAAGGTTATTTTTTTTTAAAATTAAACGCTTCCACGCTTCATCCGATATCTGCTTTAATCGTCTCTTTTACACCCCAAATTATACTATACAAATAGTTGGTTTAGATATATTTGACTCATTTTTCTTTTGCACAAACATACTGATTTCCGAACTCTTCTGGCATTCACCATAGTCGAGGTAACATCTTCGACGATTGACAAGAAATTGTCAGAAACACTGGATTTTAGTACAGAATGTTCTTATTAATCAATTTGATGACAACCTACACTATAAATAATAAACTTCCTGGAAAAGACACAATGTCTAGAAATTATGACGTCTTAAAAATCTATTCTATTTTGAAATGGTTACAACGCAAATCCTATATTAACTCCCAGTTTTTTATTTACATCGTTTTGCTAAGTCTTTAATGTTCTATTTTCTGTCATTTGGACTATAATTTTTCTGTTTATCTTTTTATTTTTTAGCCATGGCGTTGTCAGTTTACTTCGATATATTAACAAAAAGTCAACATTAATACATACTTTCTTCAAATTTCTTTTCAATTATCATGAACCCGAAATTCTAATATCGAATTTTGAGTATGGAGGTTGTGTGACAGGAGTTTAATACACACAATAAAATACCAACTAAAAGTGCGGTAGTATCTAAAGATGAGTAAGAATCACTGGTTGTTGGTACATCATGTTCGTATTAATCGTTTTGATGACTACCTACACTATATATACTATACTTCCTGGAAAAGACACAATGTCTAGACATACGTCTGAAAAGTTAATACTTCTTTAAAGACTTTTCTATTTGAAATGGTTACAACGCAAATCATATATTTACCCCCACTTTTTGATAGGGTTCGTGTTGTTACTGTTGCTAAGTCTTTTCTTTCTAATGTTGTGTCATTGGTACTATTATTTTTCTGTTTGTATTTTTATCTTTCTGTATGTCTTTCTATTTTAAGCCTTTGCATTTTTAGTTTATTTTCGATTGATGAGTTTAACTTTCCCTCTGTAATCGTTCGCCCCTCTTCTCTTAAACTCTCTCTAAAGTAAATGATTGTATTTTATATATATTACCCTCTTGTTTCACATGTGAATGTGACGGAGTACTTTTAAATAAAGCATATTATATTGTATTATAATATAAGAAAAAGCCTTATAGAATTTTCAAGAAATTAGAACCATTTCGACTGTACTAGACAACAGACACAGGTGCTCATTTAGCACTGATACGAAGAAAATTTTAACTGAAATGTTCATGATTGAAAGAGTATGTTAACTATTGAAACTACTTGTGAAATGAGTCGCTTGTTCAATGTTATTAAATATTTGGCATGTGTCATTCTTTATTTCGTTTCTAATTGTTATTTTTGATATTTCTGTTCATCATAGCAAGGAGAGTTAAAGATTTCTTGCTAAGTATTTCAAATCAGACGATTGATGTTTCAAAAGAGTAAAAAGTATGCATTTCGCCTCTTTTTGGCGATTCAAAAACTATTGAGCATGCCTTTACATTTATCGTCTTACAATGTGTTGTTCCATCAGGCACTATTTACAATCACCCGTTCTGTCTTCCATGTCAATTTTTATAAATTTTCTTTTTACAAAAGTATGAATTTTTCGAAATACTAATGATCTTCGTATCCCAGACAAAAATAACCTTAGCCGTATTTGGCACCACGTTTTGGAATTTGCGGTTCTCAATGTCCTCATTATTTAAGAGTGAACTTGTTTAGCTTTATAACATTTACTAATCTGAGCGTAGCTGATTGGTCCGATGTAGACGAAACGCGCGTTTGGCGTTTGAAATTATAAGTCTGTTACCGTAGATACTTAGTTGACCATTGTGTCGGTGCCACTGCTGATGCACGTTTCTATTATGAGTTCATCACCAGCGAAGAAGTCAGCACTTCAGTATTGTTTAAATTATTATAAAATTCACTGAATATCTAATATTTTCTACTCCCAGTCATATATTACCTCAGCCGTGCTTGGTATACATTTTGGAATTGATGACTACTGGCATGGACTGGTGATACCCTCGGAATCAAAACGTCCACAATAAGTTGCATCGACCAATTGGTGTAAATAGTTGTCAAAGGTACCAGGCTTATAATTTTAAACTTCAGACGCTTGAAAAAGAAAATACTGAGTATTCCGAATAACTCATACTTTTGCATACATTGAATTAAAAAGAAAATGACCATATAATTGATATTCATGTCAACACAGAAGTGCTGACTACTGGGCTAGTGATACCCTAGGGAACAGAACGACCACCAGCTGTGACAACTACCGAGTGTTGGAAAAGTTATCAAATGTACCAGGCTTATAATTTGACACCAGGCGTATAACTCAATACGCCAGACGCGTGTTTCGTCTACGTAAGACTCACCAGTGACGTTCAGATCATGATAGTTAGAAATCCAAACTAGTATAAATTGAACAACATAAATTGAGAAGCCAAAATTCCAAAATGTTGTGCTAAGTTAGTATAAATCTACACTCTGAAGTAACGATATGGCAGTGGGTAACACGATGCAAGAGTCTGTACAATGTCTTCAGTTCTAGTTTGTATCCCGTCAAACGAATGCATAACAGATGCATAAGATGTTAAAAAAATCTGCAATTTACAAAATAAATATCTTCTTATTATTAAAGCGAAATTATTAAAATTAAAAACCAATTGTTCAGAGAACAATTGAAGGTCTTTCCACCAAAACAATGAATTTTGATATGAAAGGTGTAAAAATAGGTTTAAAATGTCATTTCAATCATCAAATGATAGCTTATTGTACGCTGATTCCAAAAATCTATGGTTTCTAAACAATATTGTTTTAGATAAGGGAGATAATTTCTTACTTCCGGTTAAAAAAACGCTATTTCCGATAAAATTTGACTATTAACTTGACACTGATTCCAAAAATATCTGGTTCTATATACTTTTATATAAATAAAGTACAATAAATAGCTACTTCCGGTTTACACAAGGTCACTTCCGGTTGTTTTTTCAAGCTTAAATGGTTTGATACCGTTTGCCAAAAGTCTCATGGCTTTATCATGTATACACATAAGGTAAAAGCAAAGGTCAAAATCTAGAACGTCAAATTAAACTATGACCTTGAGATCAATTTCAAGGTCATTAACCAAGAACCTCAAATCAAAAGACCATAGGTCTTAATTATGTTTAGTTAATGAGTTATATCACCATAAGCGTATTTTTAAATACCAAAGGGGAGAAAACTCCCTTTTACATTCAACGTACCCTTGCAAGCAAAATTTACGTGTTACGACATGTCGTAACAAACAATTTAGAAAAAATAATTTGTCGATATCTCATACGGTTTCTGGAAATGAGTGAAAATGAGCCAAATTCAAAAATTAGAATATGACCTTGACCTTTGACCTTGACCTAATTTTCATTTTTTTGGACCAAGGACCTCAAATCAAAAGATCCTAAGTCTCTATCAATTATGGTTTACCAGTTAGAAATGCAATTCACTTATATCAAATGCATAAGGGGAAATAACTCTCATATGGAGCGTTCATATCACTTCGGTCAAAATATGGACAAATCATGCGAAGGATATAACGAGCAATTTTGTAAAATAAATTTGTCATAATATTTTACGGTTGCGAAGGAGATGCGCTAACAATGAAAACAGTGTTTGGGGAGATAACTCCTACAAAGAAAAGTATTCGTTTACGCAGGGTAAATTTCAAAAGCGCATAAACTGTTCGATATCATATACCAAATATCTAAGCGACTTATTGCGAAACAAATGTTTATCGCAAGAACAAAATTAGGCGGAAGAAAAAAAAAAAAAAAAAAAAATAATCAGAAGAAAAACAATAGGTCTTTCCACAGAAAAGTGGAAAGACCTAATAAAACAGGAACAAAAACACATACCTGTGTCAATTTTCTCTGTATTTATCATGAAACAAGATATTAAAAATAGAATTTTGAGTATATATGACGGAGTTTTTAATACACAATAGAACCTGAAATAAGTTGTGCAATACTGTTTAGCGAGGAGAACGAAGCACCGGATTATTAATTCAGGATTTTTATTTATCAATTCGTTGACGCCCCATACTGAATATAACATACTTCATGGAAAGGAAATCTTGTCTAAACATAAGTCTGAAAAATATGACGTTTAGTAAGGCTATTATAGTTTGAAATGAATTCGACTAATTTTTGAAATTAGTCGCTAGTACAAAAATTTTACTCAGTACTATATAATTATGTTTCATTTATATTTCGTTATAAGTCATATTCGTTTATGGAATGTTTTATTTTAAATGTCCGAGTTCAACTTCATTACAGCAATTTCAAAAGTCTTGTTATCTATACTATTAAACGAGAAGACCTCATTTTGTGTGTCGCTTCTCTTCTTTCCACAATGAATTAATCATCGTGCCTCTGCGTTCTATAGGTATAGTGCATAGTTGCATTTGTCATCCATTCATATGATTATTTAAATTGAGATATTTTGGGAGAAAAACGAGAAAAAAAGCGTCCGGATATGTTTCCGTCATTGTACGAAATTCTAAGTCAGATTAGACTTCCGGTTTGCGTTTTTCCGTATACTTTGAACATACATATACTACGAATTAAGTGTATTTTCTGTCTGATATCATTTTTAAAGTTTACTATCATCAGCGGTCACAGAGTTTATTAAATAGAGAGGGTCTATATAATTATGTACCAATGACCGCCATGGATCGATTATGAACCTGAAAATTGAAAGTAAAGTATTATTATATTGATTTTTTGGGAGGCGACTTTCCTGATATGGAACTTGCGCCCTAATAAAGTATTTACTAATTGAAAGTAAAAAGAAAATACACTTTATTTATACCAATGCATGTGGGGGGTGGGGGGGGGGGGGGGGGGGGGGTGTCAGGACCTTTTTCGTGACGTCGGGATCGGGTGTTTTTACCTTTCGGATTCGGGATTTCTTTTTTCAAATTTCGGGATGTCGGGATATTCAATTTTTATAAAAATCGGGACCTTGGAGTTTCATATTTTTTTAGCCCGACACCTACCTCTTTTATGAATGTTCATAATATACAGGTAAGCGCTAAAATTATTCATGTGTTATTAAAATTAAAAGAGAGAGCAAACAAAAAAATAGGAATTTGAGGGGAAAAAAAGGAAGAGCCAAGCTAGAAAAACAATTATCCTGTCCCAAAGTACCTTTTCTGAAATTCTCCAGCCATTAAATCTTTTACAAATATTTATTGATTACAAAAAAATGAGATGTTGTATGATTGAAAATGAGACAGCACTCCACAAAATACCAAATTGACACCGAAACTAACAACTATATGTCACCTTACGGCCTTCAACAATGAGCAAAGCCAATACCGCATAGTCGGGTATAAAAGGCCCTGAAATGCATATGACATTGTAAAACAATTCAAACAAAAAAACTAACGGCCTAATTTCTGTACAATAAAAGAACGAAAAACAAATATGTAACACATAAACAAACGACAACCACTGAATAACAGGCTCCTGACTTGAATGTTCATAATATACATGTACTAAATGTATGTTCATACTGAAGGTAATAGAAAACAAAAAAATGGGAATTTTTGAATTTCTTAAGTCATTTAAAATCTTTTACAAAATTCTTCCTACAACACTTTACCTTCTCATCATCACGCTCTGAATGCCCGCGATGTCGCGGGTGTGTTCTAGTCTTTTTGAAATCAAATGAGTGCTGTCCCAAAAGCCAGAGAAGTACATAGATCAAATGTATTGGGTCCCGACCTTTGATAGTGTAAAAGATTTAGTTACTTTAAAACAAATGTTGTTCCTTCAGTTAGTGTTTACAATTAACTGTTCTGATTTCCTTCCTGTATAATTTATTTGCGTTTGCATAAAACAAAATTTTGAGATAATTAAAAATATATCAAGTAGATATGATAAAAACAAAATAACCCGAAATTCTCATGATTCAGGTAATATATGCATTGAAGAATCTGATCTTGAATAACTCTGTTACAAGAAATATTCAAATACTCCGTTTATAGTTCTTTTTTTAAGGTCACCTGGCCCAAAGGGCCAAGTGAGCTTTTCTCGTCACCTGGCGTCCGTCGTCTGTCGTCGTTAACTTTTACAAAAATCTTCTCCTATGAAACTAATGAGCCAAATTTTACCATACGCGGCCACAATCATCGTTTGGGTATCTAGTTTAAAAATGTTAGCAATGACCCAGCCAACCAACTAAGATAGCTGCCATGGCTAAACATAGAACATAGGGGTAAAATGTTGATTTTGGCTTATAACTCTTAAACCAAAGCATTAAGAGCAAATCTGACATAAGTAAAATTGATTATCAAGTCAAGATCTGTCAGCCCTGACATTTTCAGATGAATCGGACAACCGGTTGTCGGGTTGCTACCCCTGAACTGGTAATTATGAGGAAATTTTGCCATTTTCGGTTATAATCTCGAATATTATTATAGATAGAGATAAACTGTAAACAGCAATATTGTTCAGCTAAGTAAGATCTACAAATGAGTTACATAATCAAAATGGTCAGTTGACCCCTTAAGGAGTTATTGTCCTTTATAGTAATTGTTTACCAGTTTTTCGGTTTTTTTTGTAATCTTTTACAAAAATCTTCCCCTCTAAAAATACTAAGTCAAATTTAACCAAACTGAGCCACAGTCATTATTGGGATATCTTGTTTAAAATTTGTGTGCGGTGATCCAGCTAACCAACCAAGATGGCTGCCATGGCTAAAAATAGAACATAGGGGTAAAATGTGAATGTTGGCTCATAGCTCTTAAACTAAAGCATTTAGAGAAAATCCTTCGGGATTAAATTGTTTATCAAGTCAAGATCTATCTTCCCTTAAATTTTCAGTTGAATTGAATAACTGGTTTTGGGGTTGCTGTCCCCAATTTGAAATTTTTACGGAAATCTAGCCGCTATTGGTTATTATCATGAATACTATTATAGAGAGAGAAACTGTAAACAGCAATAATGTTCAGCAAAGTAAGATCTACAAATAAGTCAATATGACCAAAATGGTTACTTGACCATTAAGGAGTTATTTCCCTTTATAGTCATTTTTTTACAATTTTTATTAATTTGGTAAATGTTGGTAAGTTTTTACAAAAGATTATCGTCTGTAACTAAAGGGCCAAGTCCATTACAAAAAGACAAATTGTAAGGAGCAAGAATGTTCAGTAAAGTAAGATCTACAAACACATTACAACACCAAAAAAAAGGCCCACCCAATTTTGTCATGAATCCAATTGTGCCCTGTGCTTAATATACACATAGACCAAGGTGAGTGACGCATGCTCTTTAGAGCCTCTAGTTGACAAAACTTGCATTTTGTATTTGAAACTGTTAATGTGTAGACTTATTAAGCAAACCAAATCTGAAACATCGTTCTAAACATGCTTGCAATATTTGCCCCTTCTTTTGTCGACGATCTTTACTACAAAGAGTAAACTTTAAGGTAGAACTATTGCTTTCTATTTTAGAACATTTTTAAAAGTTTATATTAATTCAAAACAAAAAAGCGAACATCGTTAGAATTTCTACTTGAGTATGGATACGGATGATTGTTTTTAATTTTTGTTTGTGGAGAAAGGTTATAAACATGTATTTTCCCAATTAAAAACGAAAATGACAAAGATAATTATATCTTGCTTGCAATGAAAGAATTAATGCATGTCATTTTTACGCTTTCCTTACCCGTGGCATGGAGGTATGTTAGTTATACTTATTTTCCGAGTTAAAAATATAGAACTGTTCGTTGTCACCAATTTGTTTCTTTAAAGTAGTAATACTGAATGTGCAAGATTTGTTCTTATGTTGTGTAATCAAAAAATAAACTAGTCAATGCGCCTACTGTGTTTTAATGACATAACATGAAATTGGTCATGCTATAAAAAAATGGCAATTTAATTAACATATTTCATAATAAAACAAACACAGAGCAAACAAATGTTTAATAAATTCCAAAACAATCAAGAATGAGAAATCTTCCTACACGTTACTCTATGTGAAAGTTCAGCGAGATATACCTTCGACTCAATTGCTTAGATATAGTTTATTTCCTGTGAAAAATAATACAGCAAATTATTTTCTATTTGAAAGAATGATTTAGTAACATTATTTTCTCTAGTGTTTTAGTACTGTACTTCTACATAACCTGGTCTTATAGGGCGTAACATAGCTTAGATAACATGTCCGTCATTAATATTATGTCAAAGCGGAAATCTTTTTGCAAGTTTTAATAAAACTGTAAAATTTACTTGGTACACGTTTTTAATCAAATAATCGCATTCAAATCAAAATTGACAGAATTTCTAATTGTATAAATATTAATTTTATTGGTGATGAGTAAGTTCAAAGTTTAAAAATATTGACAAAGAGTTTTGTGTATTTCAAATTTTAAATTTCTCATTTCACATAGATTAGCATAATAATTATCAACGAATGAAGTAGAACTAAAAATAGAAGCGGAAACAGTATGTCAGCCCACTTAACTTAACCATGTTAACCATTAAAATCAAAATAGTTGATACATCTACATTTCATACAGTTAACATCCATGCACTTCAGAGAGTTAGATGTTCCTGTCTAACATAATTATATTTATAAAAATACAACTGACTATGGCAAGCCATTGTGGAATTTATTCCCTATTTATTAATATTAATAAATCATTTATTAATATTAAATATTATTTTTTAATATTAATAAATCGAATTTTTAATATTAATAAATATTTTTTAATATTAAAAAATCGTCATTTTTTAATATTAATAAATAGGTTTTATTTTTTAATATTAAAAAATCATTTTTTAATATTAAATATTCGATTTATTAATATTAAAAAATAATATTAAATATTAAAAAATAGATCCTATTTATTAATATTAAAAAATCATTTTTTAATATTAATAAATCATTTTTTAATATTAAAAAATCATTTTCTAATATCAATAAATGGTCTTATTTTTTAATATTAAAAAATGAATATTTAATATTAAATATTCAGGTTGATTTTTTAATATTAAAAAATCATTTTCTAATATTAATAAATACGCCACCTATATGTAAGAGTTGTTTGAGCGCTTTTATTTACGATGATCATACCTTTCTGCAAGCATGTAGCTGAACTAGATCAGTGGAAAATATGAATAACAAAAACATCTACGAAACACCTGCTTTTATCCGGCAATCAGCCAATTATTGTAAAAATAACAAGTTGAAAAATAAAAGTTTTTTTTTTACTTGTACAAATAAAGTCTCTTGTTACTCCAACTCCATATTGAGCAAAGATCAGCAAACGGTAATGAGAATATTTCTGTTTCTGCCACTTCGCGGTCTGCGTTTAAACTATGTAGATTTCTTTGAAAAATGTTAAGAATCAGAGACTTGGATTTAAATAATAAACTTTAGAGCCCCAGTTGTAAATTGTAGAATATAAACAATAGATGTACATTGTCGGAAATACTAAATGTATGTGTACTCGCTGAGAAAGAAGAGAAAACCTCGGCAAGAGTAGCTTTTCGTTCTGTTTCTAAATCTTCCCGGAACAAAAATGACTGATTTTAACAACTAAATGATTATGTAATTACAGGTGACCAGATTATCAAAGCTTGTGATATATGACTGACGTTTAATTGCTATAACAACTTCCCCCAATAAATGTTGACATAACCATGATAACAGGAAAAAGGCAATAAAAGTTATTTTCATGACTGTTCAAAACAAATTGAATTATAAATTAATTCATGCACGAAAAAGAAATTTTGAAAGATTTATATTCTTATACGGTAGTTGTTTTATCTTTTTCTCTAATCTTTTATTCTGATATTAACCTTTTTACTTGAAAACTTGCAAGACACAATCCAGTGATAAGAAAACTGTTTCGTTTGATTAGATTTAAGAAGGTACATATCTTTTTAGACACTAATTTTTTTATACGGAAATTTGTAAAACATTTTGTTTATTATATTTAATGAAATTACTGTTAAAAATATTACTAAACATGAACATATTAATAAAAGCTGCCCATTTAATAGACATAAATGGTAAACAATAAAAGGTCATAGGAAATAATCTTTCTACAATAATTAATAGCTCTTCAAAACTAGTCGAAGAACACTTAGAAAAGAGAGTTCAGTGAAAATGGACTTCATACTAAACTCCAAAACATATAAATGAACTAAAATTTAAAAAAAAACCATACACGACTCAGTAACAAAAGCCAGAGGCTCCTGATTTAGGACATGGGGTTAATAGGTATAGGAAGATGTGGTATGGGTGCCAATGAGACACCTCTTCATCCAAATAACAATTTATAAAAGTAAACAATTATAGGTCAAGGTACGGTCTTCAACACGGAGCCTTGGCTCACAACGAACAACAAGCTATTAAGCATAATAAAGGGCCCCACAATTACAAGTGTAAAACCATTAAAACGGGAAAACCTACGGTCTAAATTAATCCATATTAAAAAAAACGAGAAACGAGAAACACGTATAAATTACATAAACAACTACTGTACATCATGAGATTCCTGACTTAGGACAGGTGCAAACATTTGCAGCGGGATTACACGTTTTAATGGTACCAAACCTTCTCCCTTTTACTGAGACAATTATAGTATAACATCACAACATAGAAAAAACATGATAAAATATCAATTGGAAGGCTTAACTCCATCAAAATACGTAGATTAATTTAACACACTATGAACAAATAAATTTGAGATGCGATACCTGAATGTATTGTGAGATCTGAGATCAACCCTTCCCTATACCTCTAGCCAATGTAGAATAAAGAAATGTATGCAAAATATACAAGTGTTCTAAGTCTAGACCACACAAGCGGCGACCAAAGACATCGACATCGTTTATTGATGTAAAAAAAAGAGAAATAGAAACCATTCCATCCAAAATTTTATCAGAGGGTATAAAATAAGCCGAGAGGTTTTTTTTATAGAGAAACGTCGCACGCTACTGGTGTTATTTTGGTGAAAATGTGGACAAGACACATTCATGTCATTAATTTATAAACATTAAAATTGATATTCTAAAGTGTTATATACCATTTTAAAGCTTTTAAATTCTTCTTTCCGAATAATGCAATTTTGTTTATGTAACAGACTATATATTTTCATTATGTAAAAATCAATAAAACCTTCAATTTTGAATATTATTTCCTTGTCCCGCGTTACACTTTAAGTTTTGGGAAATTTTGAATATCTTAAAAAAATATAAATAAAATTCCACCAAACGATATAAAGTTTGTCTAGAACAAGCACGTCATAAATAGTCGATTATGTCATGTCGGTTTTTTTCTTCGAAAAGACTGAATTTTGAAAAAAAAAAGGATAAATATGACACAAATAATGTGTCCCATGCACAAAAAATTGCCGTAATTTTTCTAAATTGTCCCCAAATAAAGGAAAAACAGAGCAAATTCCAATCACCATGTCGTAAGTGAATAATTCTTATACTAGTATTTTGTACAAAGCTCACACTTTCACCTCATGCAATAATGAGGTATTTTGAAAATAATTTCTTTTTATTCGAGTTGAATAAGAATGTCCGACATTTTGTCCCCTTTAGACCCAATTGACATAGGGTTACGTTTTTTTGTTTTTTCATGTTATTCTTTATACACTGCTTTATTCGCTACACGAAAAAAAGTATAGGGGATAAAAGTACAAAAAATCTCTCTATTAATATTAATTTCCAATAAATTTAAGATAAATTACTAGAAATCAGATAAAACTATAATGTCCGATACAATGTCCCCACATGCGATTTTAACGTTATGTAACATGTATACAAATGTTACGTCTAATTGTTATCATTGCATTTTTCACAGACGATTCGGAATACGGCAATTTTTTGGTTGCTTGTGAAGAAAACTTTAATGTTTTAGGTAAAAGCTCTACAAATTCATCGGACGGGCAAGATTTCCTCTCAGAACTGAAGTGTTTTCCAGACTTTATTATGATCGACACTCTCATCTGCTACAATACAAATTAATAGAAAGAAAAACCGCTACTGTTCCCGCTGATTCCCTTTACTTGTATATATTTGTGCAGAACTCAATGACACTTCCATGCTTAATACATGTATATCGTAGTCCATTCGCCTTGACATTCTGGATTGTATAAATGAGTTCATTTGCAGTGCGTAGTTTATTAAAACGGAATATATGATTGCTTTTGTTATGAAAATTTTTATTATTCAAATGATTCAATTCCATTTACATTTTAATTCTTAATTTGTTAATAAAAAACTTAGTATCTATTATCTAAGAAAAGCATGAATCTAAACTTTAAGGTATTTCACTCATAAAATCCGTCAAAATTTATTTTAGAAGGCCATACATTTCACGGCATGATGATACACTTTTATTACAATTACGTATCGAAATTATCTGGACTGCAATAGATATATTTTCATTTTCATCAAACAGCCCCACGAAACATATACCCAAAGACAGCTTTACAGTCCTTTTTAATAAAAAATAAAAAGATAAAGCAAAGCATGATATATTGACATTTCTGAAATAGAGATTTAAAAAAATATTATTTCCTTACAAAAAAAGTGATTATAAGGTCCTTTGTGCTCTTTTAAACTCCTTTGTGGTCCTTTGTGCTACATTAATATGTTTTTTTTTGTGCTCAAAGGAGGTCCGTTGTGGTGTTTAAGAGACCAACAAACATACTGTAATAGTGAATTGGAATGTAGAGAAATAAGTCTCAGAAAAAAAATGAGATTTCTTTTAATGAAATTTGGTTTATAATTTTTAAATGTATAAATGATTTGGTCCATATTAGAGGTCATGTATAACTCTAGTCCAAATAATTATGACGTCTGGCAAGGCTATTTTTTTTTCTGGGACGCCTTCCTACGACGTCATAACATAAAGGCGTCCCAGAAAGAAAAAAAATAGCCTTGCCAGACGTCATAATTATTTGGACTAGTATAACTCTACCTCCATATCCATGGACCATGGTGCGAATCACTTACTTCGGTCAGCAGGTTAAAGTTCAGGTGGTCTTTGCGACAAACCAGACACCTCATACCCTATCCACTTGTATTTTTGTCCATCTGATGAGTTTAGCCTTTTTCAACTAATTTTTATAGTTCGTTCTTATGTTGTACTATGTCTTCTGGTACTATGGGTAATATTAGAGACCATGCCTACCTCTACTTCTGGTCAACATGGAAAATATCTTAGGAAAGTTGGCATATTTGCCATACCAAGACACCCAAACTCCCATTTTTTGCTGACATATACGTATGGGTCTAAGCTTTAATTGCTTTAATTACTTTGGGAAATGCACTCTCTATTTCCAAGGCACACGTAACAAATCTCTTAGTTTGGTTATTAAACTTTGCTGATAAACTCGTACAGTTGTAGGGTTTAAAATGCTATATTCCATTTAAGATTTTCAAGATTTTCAAGATTTTATTCATAATCTCAGACACATACTTGTGTACAAGAGGACAATATATACAAACATATTAAGATAATACATAGCGAGACAGGACAAACAAAACACAAATACATAGTATATTATAAAAGACAATTGGTATAATTAGATTAAGTATTTTATAATTTTCTTCACGAAAATTGACAATTTCCTTTGCACTTGTAAGTTACATATAGACAGCAAGCCAGTAAATTTGTTTTTGCTTGGATTCATTACATAGTAATTTGGTATAAACTTTGATCTAAGAGCAGAAACATCAGCATTTTTACAGGTAAACAATATATGAAACTCATCCCCTATTCCCTCATTACATAATGTACATATTCTATTTTCCCTCGCGATCCCCGCCCATCTACCCGTCTCAATAGGTAACTTCAAATTCGAGCATCGAAGTTTAGATATGTAATACCAATAGGACATTCAACAAGAACCTGTCATACTGTAGGACATTCAACAAGTACCTATCATACTGTAAGACATTCAACAAGAACCTACTATACCAATAGAATATCCAACAAGTACCTGTCATACTGTAGGACATTCAACAAGGACCTACTATACCATTAGGACATTCAACAAGTACCTGTCATACTGTAGGATATTCAACAAGTACCTGTCATACTGTAGGACATTCAACAAGTACCTATCATACTGTAGGACATTCAACAAGAACCTTCTATACCAATAGGATATCCAACAATTACCTGTCATACTGTAGGACATTCAACAAGTACCTATCATACTGTAGGACATTCAACAAGAACCTTCTATACCAATAGGATATCCAACAATTACCTAACATACTGTAGGACATTCAACAAGTACCTATCATACTGTAGGATATTCAACAAGGACCTACTATACCATTAGGACATTCAACAAGTACCTGTCATACTGTAGGATATTCAACAAGAACCTACTATACCAATAAGACATTCAACAAGTACCTTTCATACTGTAGGACATTCAACAAAAACCTACTATACCAATAGGATATTCAACAAGTACCTGTCATACTGTAGGACATTTAACAAGTACATATCATACTGTAGGACATTCAACAAGAACCTACTATACCATTAAGACATTCAACAAGTACCTGTCATACTGTAGGAGATTCAACAAGAACCTACTATACCAATAGGACATTCAACAAAAACCTATACCAATAAGACATTCAACAAGAACCTACTATACCAATAGAATATCCAACAAGTACCTGTCATACTGTAGGACATTCAACAAGGACCTACTATACCATTAGGACATTCAACAAGTACCTGTCATACTGTAGGATATTCAACAAGAACCTACTATACCAATAAGACATTCAACAAATACCTGTCATACTGTAGGACATTCAACAAGAACCTACTATACCAATAGGATATTCAACAAGTACCTGTCATACTGTAGGACATTTAACAAGTACATATCATACTGTAGGACATTCAACAAGAACCTACTATACCATTAAGACATTCAACAAGTACCTGTCATACTGTAGGAGATCCAACAAGAACCTACTATACCAATAGGACATTCAACAAAAACCTACTATACCAATAGGACATTCAACAAGTACCAGTCATACTGTAGGACATTCAACAAGAACCTACTATACCAATAGGATATCCAACAAGTACCTGTCATACTGTAGGACATTCAACAAGTACCTATCATACTGTAGGACATTTAACAAGTACATATCATACTGTAGGACATTCAACAAGAACCTACTATACCATTAAGACATTCAACAAGTACCTGTCATACTGTAGGAGATTCAACAAGAACCTACTATACCAATAGGACATTCAACAAGAACCTACTATACCAATTGGACATTCAACAAGAACCTACTATACCAATAGGACATTCAACAAGTACCTGTCATACTGTAGGACATTCAATACGTACCTATCATACTTAAGGACATTCAACAAGAACCTACTATACCAATAGGATATCCAACAAGTACCTAACATACTGTAGGATATCCAGCAAGTACCTATCATACTGTAAGACATTCAACAAGAACCTACTATACCAATATGATATCCAACAAGTACCTGTCATACTGTAGGACATTCAACAAGAACCTACTATACCATTAGGACATTCAACAAGTACCTAACATACTGTAGGACATTCAACAAGAACCTACTATACCAATAGGATATCCAACAAGTACTGTCATATTGTGTGACTTTCAACAAGTACCTAACATACTGTAGGACATTCAACAAGAACTTACTATACCAATAGTATATCCAACAAGTACCTGTCATACTGTAGGACATTCAACAAGGGCCTACTATACCAATAGGATATCCAACAAGTACCTAACATACTGTAGGACATTCAACAAGTACCTATCATACTGTAGGACATTCAACAAGGATCTACTATACCATTAGGACATTCAACAAGTACCTGCCATATTGTAGGACATTCAGCAAGAACCTACTATACCAATAGGATATTCAACAAGTACCTGTCATCCTGTAGGACATTCAACAAGAACCTACTACACAAATAGGATATTCAACAAGTACCTGTCATACTGTAGGACATTCAACAAGTACCTATCATACTGTAGGACATTCAACAAGGACCTACTATACCATTAAGACATTCAACAAGTACCTGCCATACTGTAGGACATCCAATAAGAACCTACTATACCATTAGAACATTCAACAAGTACCTATGTAGACATAACAGACCTAACATAGGTATCAAAGTACTAACATTGTAGGACATTCACAACTATCATACTGTAGGATCACAGGATACTATACCAATAGGATATCCAACAATTACCTGTCATACTGTAGGACATTCAACAAGTACCTATCATACTGTAGGACATCCAACAAGACTCTACTATACCAATAGGATATCCAACAATTACCTATCATACTGTAGGACATTCAACAAGTACCTATCATACTGTAGGATATTCAACAAGAACCTCTATACCAATAGAGATATCAACAAGTACCTTTCATACTGTAGGACATTCAACAAAAATACCTATATACCAATAGGATATTCAACAATACTGTCATACTGTAGACATTTAACAGTAATATCATACTGTAGACATTCAAAAGACCTACTATACATTAAGACATTCAACAAGTACCTTCATACTGTAGGAGATTCACAAGACTACTATACCCAAAAGACATCACAAAACCTTCTATACCAATAGGACATTCAACAAGTACCTGTCATACTGTAGGACATTCAACAAGAACCTACTATACCAATTGGACATTCAACAAGAACCTACTATACCATTAGGACATTCAACAAGTACCTGTCATACTGTAGGACATTCAATAAGTACTATCATACTTAGGACATTCAACAAAACCTTACTATACCAATAGGATATCAACAAGTCTAACATATGTAGGATATCAGCAATGTACTATCATACTTAAGGACATTCAACAAGATACTATACAATATGATACCAACAAGTATGTCATATGTGGACATCTACAAGAACCTACTATACCTTAGGACATTCAACAAGCATAACATATGTAGGACATTCAACAAGACTAATACCATAGGTATCCAACAGTACCTGTCTATGTGTGACTTTCAACAAGTACCTACATACTGTAGGACATTCAACAAGAACTTACTATACCAAAGGATATCCAACAAGTACCTGTCATACTGTAGGACATTCAACAAGAACCTATATACTGTAGGACATTCAACAAGGGCCTACTATACCAAAGGATATCAACAAGTACCTACCATACTGAGACATTCAACAAGTACCTGTCATACTGTAGGACATTCAACAAGGATCTACTATACCATTAGGACATTCAACAAGTACCTGCATATTGTAGGACATTCAGCAAGAACCTACTATACCAATAGGATATTCAACAAGTACCTGTCATCCTGTGGACTTTCAACAGACATACTATACCAATAGGTATTCAACAAGTACTGTCATACTGTAGGACATTCAACAAGTACTATCATACTGTAGGCATTCAACAAGGACTACTTCCATTAGGACTTCAACAAGTACCTGCCATACTGTAGGACATCCATAAGAACCTACTATACATTAGGACATTACAAGTACTGTCATATGTAGGACATCACAGAACCTAATATACCAATAGGATATCCAACAAGTACCTAACATACTGTAGGACATTCAACAAGTACCTATCATACTGTAGGACATTCAACAAGGATCTACTATACCAATAGGATATCCAACAATTACCTGTCATACTGTAGGACATTCAACAAGTACCTATCATACTGTAGGACATTCAACAAGAACCTTCTATACCAATAGGATATTCAACAATTACCTAACATACTGTAGGACATTCAACAAGTACCTATCATACTGTAAGATATTCAACAAGGACCTACTATACCATTAGGACATTCAACAAGTACCTGTCATACTGTAGGATATTCAACAAGAACCTACTATACCAATAAGACATTCAACAAGTACCTTTCATACTGTAGGACATTCAACAAAAACCTACTATACCAAAGGATATTCAACAAGTACCTGTCATAATGTAGGATATTCAACAAGAACCTACTATACCAATAAGACATTCAACAAGTACCTTTCATACTGTAGGACATTCAACAAAAAACCTACTATACCAATAGGATATTCAACAAGTACCTGTCATACTGTAGGACATTTAACAAGTACATATCATACTGTAGGACATTTAACAAGAACCTACTATACCATTAAGACATTCAACAAGTACCTGTCATACTGTAGGAGATTCAACAAGAACCTACTATACCAATAGGACATTCAACAAAAACCTTCTATACCAATAGGACATTCAACAAGTACCTGTCATACTAAAGGACATTCAACAAGAACCTACTATACCAATTGGACATTCAACAAGAACCTACTATACCAATAGGACATTCAACAAGTACCTGTCATACTGTAGGACATTCAATAAGTACCTATCATACTTAAGGACATTCAACAAGAACCTACTATACCAATAGGATATCCAACAAGTACCTAACATACTGTAGGATATCCAGCAAGTACCTATCATACTGTAAGACATTCAACAAGAACCTACTATACCAATATGATATCCAACAAGTACCTGTCATACTGTAGGACACTCTACAAGAACCTACTATACCATTAGGACATTCAACAAGTACATAACATACTGTAGGACATTCAACAAGAACCTACTATACCAATAGGATATCCAACAAGTACCTGTCATATTGTGTGACTTTCAACAAGTACCTAACATACTGTAGGACATTCAACAAGAACTTACTATACCAATAGGATATCCAACAAGTACCTGTCATACTGTAGGACATTCAACAAGGGCCTACTATACCAATAGGATATCCAACAAGTACCTAACATACTGTAGGACATTCAACAAGTACCTAGCATACTGTAGGACATTCAACAAGGATCTACTATACCAATAGGACATTCAACAAGTACCTGCCATATTGTAGGACATTCAGCAAGAACCTACTATACCAATAGGATATTCAACAAGTACCTGTCATCCTGTAGGACATTCAACAAGAACCTACTATACCAATAGGATATTCAACAAGTACCTGTCATACTGTAGGACATTCAACAAGTACCTATCATACTGTAGGACATTCAACAAGGACCTACTATACCATTAGGACATTCAACAAGTACCTGCCATACTGTAGGACATTCAATAAGAACCTACTATACCATTAGGACATTCAACAAGTACCTGTCATACTGTAGGACATTCAACAAGAACCTACTATACCAATAGGATATCCAACAAGTACCTAACATACTGTAGGACATTCAACAAGTACCTATCATACTGTAGGACATTCAACAAGGATCTACTATACCATTAGGACATTCAACAAGTACCTGCCATACTGTAGGACATTCAGCAAGAACCTACTATACCAATAGGATACTCAACAAGTACCTGTCATCCTGTAGGACATTCAACAAGAACCTACGATACCAATAGGATATTCAACAAGTACCTGTCATACTGTAGGACATTCAACAAGTACCTATCATACTGTAGGACATTCAACAAGGACCTAATATACCATTAAGACATTCAACAAGTACCTGCCATACTGTAGGACATTCAATAAGAACCTACTATACCATTAGGACACTCAACAAGTACCTGTCATACTGTAGGACATTCAACAAGAACCTACTATACCAATAGGATATTCAACAAGTACCTGTCATACTGTAGGACATTCAACAAGTACATATCATACTGTAGGACATTCAACAAGAACCTACTATACCAATAGGACATTCAACAAGTACCTGCTATACTTATAGGACATTCAACAAACACCTGATATAACTAGATGACATTCAACAAGTATTCTACTATGATATTTGGTCAAGAAATAAGCAATTTATACAAAGTATTAGAAATGAATTGTTTCTGTACCTTTGTTGGCCCCTAATTCCTAAACAGTTAGGGCCATAACCCCCAAAAGCCATCCCAACCTTCCTTTTCCGGTATGGAACCTTATGGTACAATTTCAGAAAGATCTATACACTTACACACAAGTTAGTGTCTGGAAACTCAAAAAATGCTTATTTGGACCGCTTTTTAGGCCCTTTTATAATTCTTAAACTGTTGTGGCCAAAACCCCCAAAATCAATCCCAACCTTCTTTTTGTGGTTTCATAGAGATCCATTTACTTAAACTAAAATTATTGTCTGGAAACTAAGTGTCTTCGGACGACGCAGACGACGACGACGTGATACCACAATACGACTGCAAAATTTTTTTGCGGTCGTATACAAATTATTGTTACATTAGAGACTAGTTTAATAAATCTAGCGTACATTGAAGTGCATTAATGTAACAATAACGCAATGTAACATGGTAGCCGTAGACCTAAATAATATGTTACATTTGTAATTATTCAGATCCCTACCCAACCATTTATTCCGGCAACTACTAGTAGTCTCCAATGTAACAATAATGTTTTTGTAATTTAGATGTAGCCAGTGCAATAAAAATATCTACAATATGTGTTGCCCAGTGCGGGTAGCTGACTATGCAGTATGGGCTTTGCTCATTGTTGAAGGCCATACGGTGACCTATAGTTTTTACTTTCTGTGTCATTTGGTCTCTTGTGGAGAGTTGTCTCATTGGCAATTATACCACATCTTCTTTTTTACAATTATGGAGAGTTGTCTCATTGGTAATCATACAACATTTTCTTTATTAACATAAGCCCTTAATTAAGCAGCATAGCTTATATAGTATTTTCACATCTATTTCTTTCTGATTGGGAATAATTAATATACGTCAATTGAAAGTACATGTATATTGACGATCTTGCCCCTGGCTACACAAACACATACTAATGATATACACACAGTCAATGCCTCGGGCAGAAGTTCTGTTCATACTTTGGAACAAAATTCAAGAAATTCATATTTCCTTATATCCTGTACAGTAAACTCCCTACCTGCTAAGGAATTTGAATGCATGTTTATGGTCATTACACGTAGATCTTTGATTACTCGAAGTAACTGAAAGCTTGATTGATTGATGGATTGTTTAACGTCCAGTGACAAATAGTGCATGCATGTTCAGGACTAAATCAAAATAATGATAAATATAACAGGAACCTAGGTTCTGTAATAGGGGTCGTCGAGGACGAAGGTCTGGAAATTTGGAAATCCCATGCATTGGCAAATGAGGGTTTATTGGATAGGAACATAAATTTAGAATTTCAGTAGACCACCTACGAACCCCTCAAAGAGTTGTTCCGAGTTTCTTAACGTGCAGAGAGCGTGGCATTCTCTCTCCATCATGCATCGGATTTAACGTCCCCATTCTGACCTGAATTGACTGCGTCTGTATACATCCTGCACAGCCAAACGGACGCCCAACTTTGGCACGGTTTTATGTAGGTAGAATGAAGACTAAGTGGGAAGTTAGTTGAAAACCAGCAACTAATTAACAAAAAATCATGTGTGTAAGTTAAGGTGGCAATAAGTCCTTACGTAAAACAAAAATTTACGCCGCGTTCCAGAGAGGGACATGAAAGACTTCTCTTTTGGTGAATAATTTGTCGTTACAGCTCATTTACTTATAACTAAGTTGAGGTTTATTCTAGCATTTGTTGATAGAAGCGAAATGATCTGAACGAAAGTTCTAGTTATATTTTCTATATAAAGGGGGATATGATAACATTTAAGTATATCCAATACTCCATTCACTAATAGTTACTAGTGTATACATGATATTTGATAATTAAAGAGTTTTGACGACTTCTCTGGCGTGCATCTGCAGATAGCGTTGTTTATTAATTTTTTTTATACAAAAATTATGTGTAGACACGTGCCTAACGTGCCTAAGGCAGCTACGCCCCTGGAAGAAACAAGGTAACTCAACTGTATGCATTGGACTAATAGTTTGTATGTTTACTTAGTCCAGACTCCAAGTTAGGGATCGTATTACAATTATTTGAATGTAAAAAATGGATGGGTCGAAATTCCGTGTCTTATTTGACTAGTAAAAAGATGCATACAAATCGCTTATGTCGACCCAAGTAAATAAATCGATCGAGAATTTAGTCAGTGGTTCACTTGAATGTGACATTATGTTTTGATTTGTTCCTGAACTTAAATATTGATATGAATAGATCTTTTCAAAGCTCTGATAGGGGCAATGCAGAATATTTAACCACGGTACTGTGGTATGTTTGCCAAATATCGGTCATTCTCAATTTGTTTTGTCCCTAAAGCTGGGGTCACACATTCACGATTGTTACTGCCGTCCTTGACAGGACCATTCCCGATTAAAATTTATTAAAAGTCTGATCAAGATCCTATGAATCGTGGATGGAAATTCAAACTTTAATTAAAATTTGTAAAAACAAAAATTTAATCACGACAACAATCAGATATTGTTCAGGAAGCAACGATATTCAACCGTTTCCAAGCGAATTTATCCCGATAATCCCGTTCTAAATCCGCTTCTAATCCGATTTGTATCTTTCGCCAGGTAAAATTCAACCGAGTCTGTCACGACTGCGTCCCGATTCTACCGAATGTAATCCGACGGAGATCAGATAGTGACAAGACAGTGAACCGACACTGACGGAAGTTATCCGTTCGAAAACTGTCGGCATACTCGGGATGATCAGGTACTGTCGGAACGTAATCCTATCACGGTCCGCTCTATCGCATTGCAAACGGCTTTGTCTGGTCTCTGTCGTATTGTATTCTGTAATTGTCGGGACTCTGACGTGGGTATCATTGACGAATTTAGAATTAATAACGGGACTGTTTCGGAACGGTTTCGGCAAAAACGGTTCGTAATCGACAAGATCTGGATGCAATCTGGACTGAATCGGCAGAAAAACAGCAATGAAAAATTTCTCCAGATCATTTCCGTTCCACAGGACACCGTCCCGAATACACAGAACATTGTTAGGAATTCGCGGATCCGATACAGCAGAATCTGTCACGACATAGGCACGATTGTAATCCGACTAGACAAAATCGGCTGAGTTTCCCCGAATGTTACGGGACGCACCTAACTGTCGGGGTGCTTTGCCGAACTATTCGGACCCTTCCCGACCAATAGGAATCTGTTCCGAACTAAAACGACTGCGTTCAGACAATAATAGGACATTCCAGATAATTGAGGATACTAATCCGACTTTTTCACTTTTCGTGTCGTATCGCTGTCTGATCTCAAACGGGAGCAATAATCGGCAATGTGTGAACCACGCATAAAACGCTTTTATTTTGGCAAGTTCAGAAATTATTAAAAGAAAATCTAATTAAACATTTAATATTTAATGGTTTATAATCATTAAATAGTTCAAACTTTCCTAAAATACTTGTCAGGGTCGATATAAGATGGTCCGAGCACATGCAGGCACTAGACGTTCTGTCAATAGTATAAAAATATTGGCAATTGGAAGAAAATAGTGTCCATGCATATATATAATACTAGACGTTCTGTCAATAATATAAAAATATTGGCATTTGGAAGAAAATAGTGTCCATATATATAATATAGTGTCCATATATATAATATATCATATATATGGACACTATTTTCTTCCAATTGCCAATATTTTTATACTATTGACAGAACGTCTAGTGCCTGTGGTCCGAGTTAACTTAACATAGACTAGTCTCCAAAATTTCTACGGACCGACTTGTCCAATAATCATCATTAAAGCGTTTGACAGATAATGATTGATTTGCCTTATATTAAACGCTAAGGTTACATTGATGTTGATTTTTTAATATTAATAAATGATTTTTTAATATTAAAAAATCAGCGTATTATTTAATATTTAAAATTCATTTATTAATATTAAGAAATCAGACTGAATATTTAATATTAAAAAATGATTTTTTAATATTAATAAATGAATTTTTAATATTAAATATTCATTTATTAATATTAAAAAATCAGCGTATTATTTAATATTAAAAATTCGATTTATTAATATTAAAAAATGATTTATTAATATTAAAAAATCATTTATTAATATTAATAAATGATTTTTTAATATTAATAAATAGGGAATAAATTCCACAACGGCTTGCCATAACTGACGTGATATGATTGTCAATGAGACAAATATACAACGGATTCCAAATGTTAATGTAAACAATAATAGGTGACTGTATGGAATTCAACAATGAGAAAATTCATACCGTATTGTCAACTATAACATCTACAAAAATTTGAAACAAAAAGCGGCCTGATTTATTACAAAATAATAACTAATTGATCTTTATGTGGCACGATTGTGGCACTCGCTAATAAATAAGATGAACCTTGAACTGTGAATTGTCTATCTTGAATAAACATTTAAAGACCAATCAAACTTATGAGTTTTTTAGCCAAAATTATATTGGTGTAAAGTGTAGATTTTTTATTAAGCTTACCACTATAATGTTTATTTCCAGAAAGCTCTAAAACCTGTCCCGTTAAGGATCTACGATATAATGTTTACTAAAAAGATTATCGATGACTTATTTACAAACAACGCGAATCTTCTAGAAGTATACTACGTCATACGGAATATTCGAAAAGATACTCTGTTAAAATCCCCTACGCTATTTATAAACTTTAAGCTAAACTTCATTCATTAATGCAGTGATCAAATTTCAAATGATTTATTTTTATAAGTTACCTAAAGTACATCGCAATCGTCACACGTTCTCAAGTGTCAAATACAGCTGAACAGAACGACTGGAGGATAGTTAATTAACAGCTTATCAGTGATTGGTGTAGCGTGCGGTCTTTTCCGTATCTGTTAGACACCCACCTTCTGTTTTCGGAAAATCTATGGGGATATACTTATTATTTGATTTTTATGTTGCCTTAGAATGATCTAGCTTCAAGGTATATAACTTGAATAATCTGTTTATGTTGATAGATAATAAGAATTATGAGATATTTTGGGGAATATTCATACAATTGAAAACAACAACAATTAGTTATGTGATATATTTACAATTTAATTTGTCCATTGCGTTTTCCAAAAAAAAATATACAGTAAGAGATCACGGTTATAAAAATATGATCGACTAAATTCGATCGTGTATATTTCAGCGGTAAAACAGAAGAAAAAGGTTCTTCAGTGTTTTCATGGCAAGATTATATATATTTGGATTACTCGCCCAATTTTGTCAATATAAAGGGACTATGATCAACGGTGATGAAAATGGGATGTTAAGCTAGCTAAAACATTAGGTTTAATCCACCATTTTTGACGAGAAATGACTGTATTAGTTCAGGAACATGACAGTTGTTTTACATTTGTTCCGTTGGTTGGTTTAGTTCATCGTTAGGTGATGTCAGGTTATACTGACAACATTGGTGTTAAATTTTGTTTCGGAATTTGTTTTTATATGATTTACAACAAGAAATCGACTAATTTTCGGTTTGTAACCTTTGAAACTTACGATGAATGTACTGCCCATTGTGGTTGCGTACTGAAACTACAATTTCTTTGTACTCTCTAGAATAATTATGTTTACGAATTGTTTTGCATTAACAAAAATTGTGAAACTATAAAAGTAAGTATTAAAGATGTTGCTGAGTGTAGAGGATACAATAAGGCCGATCAGGGAGATTTTCGAGCACAGATGCTAACAAGTTGACTAAAAGCATAACTTAGTCGATTAAAAAAAGGGGGACGAAAGATACCAAAGGGAAGTCAAACTCATAAATCTAAAACAAACTGACAACGCCATGGCTAAAAATGAAAAAGACAAACAGAAAATCAATAGTACACATGACACAACATAGAAAACCAAAGAATAAACAACACGAACCCCACCAAAAACTAGGGGTGATCTCAGGTGCTCCGGAAGGGTAAGCAGATCCTGTTCCACATGTGGCACCCGTCGTGTTGCTTATGTGATTACAAATCCGGTAAATAGTCTAATTCGGTAGGTCACATTCATGAGAGGGAAGAGGATTGTAGTTACGACGTAAGGAACATATCCGATATCATTTGTGAAACGGTTATTCCATAACGGTCAACCAACTCGTGATGGCGTCAGTAAAATTTACGAAGGGATGATTTCAACTTCACCATTTGGAACTCTTTGGTTTAATAGCTTCCTTGTGAGCAGTAACCCTCTATCAAGAAAATCATGATAGGAAGTGCAAGCACGGGAATATCGTATCAATTGGGAGATATATACCCAGTATGCAGGTGCTGCTGGAATGTTGCTACTTAGAAATGGAAAGTTCACAATTGCTGAAATCATCTCTTTTGTCGTAATGTTTTGTCTTCAACCGACCCTCATTGTCAATTTCTAGATGTAAGTCAAGATATGAAGCCGACTTAACTGTATCTGTAGTATCCTTTATCTCCTATTCGATGGTATAGATGCGTTCCACATAGTCACATTAACATAAACATTCACATTCTTCTCGTTCTGTTAGAATAATTATTATTTGTATTAATGAAAAAGTCTTCTATCCGTCGGACACAAAAACGATGTTCAGAACCTACAGTGTGCCTCTAAATCACATTCATGTAAATGAATTGACTTAATTGTGAGTGGGTATGTTACTCACAAATATAAGTTTTTAAAGTAAAACGTGTGTGTTTACCATATTTTATTTTGAGATTCCTCTACACAAACTACTTAAACTTTGTTTATTTAAAAGTAAAATAATCACTTACCTGGTGCAATTGAATCAGTGTCAACGCGATATTATATGATTATAATGTTTTGTTATTATTTTGCTGTGTATATATATGTATCTTGGCTTTTGGTTAAACAAGTTACATATATATATATGTTTTGTCTTTGCGTTGCAAATGTGATTGTTTATAAGGAAAGTGTTCGTATGATATTTGTCTTCCCGGGGCGGCCCTAATTTGGTGAATAAAAAAATCAATCTTTTCTTTTCTATTCTTCCATTTTCTACGGGTAGATGTTGTAATTTATTCTTAATTTTTCATCAATTTAAAAGTTTTTAAAATTTATCAACGTCAGATAAAGCGGCATAACCCATTTTAAATATTTATGTTTAAATCGTATGTTTAGTTAAGGATTTTCTCCTTGCAATGGTAGCAATCGCAAAATATTAACATAAAATTAAAATATATATTATGGATCGATATATTATATTTCTTTTTTACATTTAAACAATACGTAAAGAAAGAGGATATATTGCAGTTTGATTATGTATGTTGTATTTTGAGATTCAGACATTACTCTCAAACATAACTTTTTAAAATGATAAATCACCTACTGCAAAGGCTTTTGTGTGGGGATATGAAAGGCCAATATGTTAAATTGTCTCTTTATTGAAAAAAAGAATAGACATTAAAGAGAGTTTCGTTACTATGATAATTAGACAATATACGTATAGTGTCTTGCAATAAGAAATTTATTTGTATGAGGCTTAGAAACGGGGGAAATGCGAGGTTCTACCGACCATCTCCCTGTTTTGTGCCGAATACAAATAAATTTCATATTTTTAGACACTATACGTATATTGTTTTTATACTGAAATTAATAAAAAAAAAAAAAAAAAAAAAAATATATAACAAATATTCTTAAAAAAAAGTGTTTGGAATTTTCATCTTGAGGTACCATTTTGGGGTATTTCCCTACGACCGTAGTCCAGGCGGTAAGACATTGACATTTAATGAATTGAACATAAACAGGAAAATGAACTTAATTAACATCATTCTAATAAACATGGTATATAAATTACCAATTTGAAGACATAACAAGTTTAAATTCATGAGTTTGACCATTGTTACTACACGTTGTCATGGTTGTGACGTGACGTTGTTGATGAAATACAGTAGTTCAGGTAGATGGGGCTTAAACGTTATTTGATGTCATTGACGTATAAAGCTTACGTTTTTACGTATAGCTTTATCTGTATAGTTAAATAGCTGATTGCAGTATAAATAAAGGCAACAGTAGCATATCGCTGTTCAAAAGTCTTAAATCGAATGAGAGAAAACAAATTCGGGTAAAAACTGAACAACAGAAACACTAAAGTGCAACAAAACATACGCCAACATACACAGAAACAGACTGTTTGATAACAAATGCAATTTTCTTGTCTTGTTACAGGAAATTTTAATAAAAGAAAATGGTAAGTACCATAAAAGTATAACCCTTGTGGGATGCTTAAATGTATTTGTTTAGTTGAAAAGATGAGCAATGTGCTTGCTGTCCCCGTAAAAAGTCACAGGTAGTGGTTTCCTACCCAAAACTCCATGTATGGCATCATTTTAGCTATATTGACCCACAACAATAAACAAAATGTATGGCTCTTTTTTTGGAGAGCAATGATACATGAGTAATCGTGTGTTAAAACGAAATTAATTGCCTTTTTAAACGAAATTCAAGGGAGTAGGTTGATAAAAAAAAATCAAGGCATCCAAAATATCCAGTGTTGTTTTTTTAATCAGGTCGAAAGTCAAAGTTGTTATGAAATAATAAAAGTATTCAATTTAAAACAAAAATAATTCGTGCCGTATATTAGAAGCTAGGATCGTCATGATACATTTCATTTACAAAAATACAGCTAATCAATTCTAGCAAATATCGCATATTAAGCATATTCAACAATATTTTCAACAATGTATTCATTTATTGTACAATTTAGAACCATATTCATATCTCCTATGACAATCAATTTCCAAAGGGATGACGACTTAATACTCGATATAGAATAAACATTCATATACCGTAACGTCATAAGGCAACATATTTCATTGGTCAAACGGAAGGCATTTCATAATAATCAAATTATGCAAATGACATTCCTTCAACGGATTTGTGTTAGGTGATTTTTTGGTTATATAAGTATGCAGACTTTCCATTGGTCTTAATAGTATTATATCAATATTAAGTTTTAGGGTATACCCTCGTTGACCGTTGTGTCCTAATTTGGTATGATAACCAAAATCTCGATATCTATATACAATAATTGCATTTTTGATATTGATACTGATGGTGTCAGTATCAAATAATAGAATGACAGTTCTTTTTTTGTCGGCAATTTTTCTTGACTATTTGCTTATTGTGTGGAGAAAAAGAAGTAAAAATAAATTATTAGACAAATAACATTTTGATAGTTATTGGGTTGTATGAATAGGGTGCATTTCATTGATGATTCGATGTCGATGAACTTGATCAAATGACGTTGCTGCCATGACAGAATGTTTTCGAGTATCTTAAACATATTAAGGTGTTACCCAACACCTTCACTAAAATTAATTTGGCTCGTTTAATTTTCATAAAACTTTGACAAAGTATTTACTTTAACCCTTTGACAAAAACATAAACATTTCAAAAAATTTGAACCAACCATTTTATCAGAAAAATTACACTGGTTTTATAGCAGTTTGACAAACACTAATTTTGATCATTGAGAAGCTTAATATTACCTTAACAACACAACGTAATTAAAACGTTCAGCTGATTTTACAGAGTTATCTCCCTGTAGTGTTAGATACCACCTTAAGCAGTAAGATCAATGGGGAATATTGACGGTGTGTTTCTTGATATAAACAGGTCAACTGTTGACGGCGTGATTCTTAATGATTGTGTATTGTTTACTTCAAATTCTGCATTGTCATGATTGTGATGGAAATTTTACATTTACATATACTAAATATTAGTTTGGTGATACATATATTCATTCAAAACAAAATTTTCCCCCAGCATTTGAATTTTTTTCCCACAAATATTTGTGCATCACAAACAGCGACAAATACAAAAATGTATCCATCCTAAATTTTCTATTTTTATGGCTTTTATTCAAATATTTGCAGACTAATTGAACACTATTCAATGTTTATATTGAAATATTCAGTTTCAGATGGTTCAATTGTTTCACCGAAAATAATAATATTGTCTTTTGTTAACATGTATTGACGAAATCACAGTTCTCAATTGAAATACGAATTAGAGTAGTGCTGAGGGTGATTTATATTTCCGTCTTCAGCAATAAAAGAACACGGAATTACATAAATACACAAATGGCACAAAATAGAACATTTCAGTGTTTATTTGAGGGTTTATGCAGCCAATTGCATCTGCTGGAATCCCATTAGTCGAGAATCGTTAAAAAATAATTGATTGTTCATGCGTTCATGTTTTGCATCATATTTCTTATTATTTGCAATTTAGACTAAATACTGAAAGACCGTGTCAGACAGTGTCAGGCTTTTAATTTTTTTTTCTAAAATCTAATTCAACGCTATGATTATTTGTTCTGCAATCAAAAATCTTTGTCATTTTTCTAGAGTACTTCATCTACAATTTGTAATGTACATGTATATATTTGAATAATATGTAATAATAATAAAAAAGAAGTTTATCAAAATCGGTCGTTTGCCTCTTAAATATCGAAGTATCTAGCTCCCACCCCGGTACTTTGACTCTAAATGGCCCGTTTTAATTTGAGATGGGTTGTCCGTACACTAGTGTTAACTCCACAAATAAGATTGCCTCCGCAATATACATGTAGCTTAACGCCGTAAGATATAAAAAAAAACATATACAATAATTTAAAAAGCAAACTGAAATGATGACTGAGCAACACGAACCCAACGAAAAGCTGGATGGCCACAAGTGCTCCAGTACGTTAAACAGATGCTGATCCACGTGAGGTACCCGTCTTATATCCGGTAGTCAGTCTAACTTACTCAGTCAGATCCGCGGAAAAAGAATTAGGGATTGGAACTTGTCGTCATAATTATGTTAAGCAGATATTCCATAACAGTCAACAAACTAGCGATGGCGTCCAAAGCATCTATGAAGGAATAATGTATTATACTTCACTGCTTTGAACCCTTGGTTCAATAGCCTCACTGTGAACAACAAACTTCTGTTACGGAAACGCAAGTCTTTATACTCCATATGCTAAATTCAGCGTGAAAGTTTGTTCATAGTAATGGAAAGCTCATAAGTAAGAATTCTTTTGTAGTAAAGGTTTTGTTTTCAACCGACCCACCTTGCAGAACTAACTATACCGGGTGTATCCTGCATTCAAATTTCGGTGGAATAGATGTGTTCCAAATACTCACAACACTTTGAAAATAAACATTAAGAGAGAGGACATCGTCTTTATAGCGGAAAGTGAAATTAAGTATGTTTCTGTATGATGTCGGCCTCATATGAATTATAAAATAAGAAATAACCCTCGGTTGGTTCCTGGGGAATAGTTGTCTAATTGACAAGCATACATCTACGTCATATGGATATGTTTATATCAACAAGTAACTGTATCTTATCAGAATAAGAAGATGTGTTATGGTCGAATGAGACAACTATCCACAAGAGTCCAAATGAAGTGGATGTAAGCAATTATGTTGATATGACCTCACATCTATGTTAACCTTTGCTACACACATGCAGCTATATAAACATCATACGTTAATGTTGTTTGAAAGGATTTGACAACGTAACAGGAGCCATGATATACAACTTCCGATAGTTTTGTTATCATTTACATCACTGCGGGCGCAGATTCACACCGGAACACATTACCCTTGCCCTCATAATAACAGAAATATTATGCATCGGTCGAGTAACAGCCATTTTGAGTTTATATCATGTGCCTCTTTATTCTCAGAAGCGCCCCCTCCCTGTTCACCATAAAAACTATGATCCGCACCTGGACTATGACTGTGAGAATGATATCGACCAGCAGTTTAGTTGTGGTTCTTTATGTTTAATCGGAAGTGTGCTGAGATTTTCTATCAATACCAATGTTCTTGTATATTTTACTTTTGATATGAGGAATTTCAAATAGCATTAAATGTGCGGTTGTACGGAGATTACCATTTGTTAACTGTAAACTAAATTGTTTAATAGAGCATAATTCTTGAATTCAGTAAAATTAAAGGCAGTTAGATTGCTAAAAATAATTGATAGGAAATGATACCATTTAGTAAATGTTCAATTAAATGTTTAGAATGGAAAAACAAATTCTTTATCTTAATTACTGATTAACAGATATATAAAATTTAATGTGTTTGATTCAAATATTAACTAGAACAAATCGGTTTAAAATGGGCTTTTTGGTGTTTTTTTCATCGGTGAAAAAGCGTTTATTTGAATGTATTTATGTAAAATTAATTCAGTCAAACGCAAAGAATAAGACCTGGTAAGAATAAGGACCATTGGTCCCAGAGTATTTCACGAGCCTACATGTAGTAGCAAGTAGGCGTACTTCAGTAATGGCATCAAATACGGATATAGTTGAAGTTAATTGAGGAATATTATTCATGTTATTCTCTCTCATGGGCAATATTTTTGTACTTTTAGGGTTCCTCAGATTTTCAGTTTTTGAATAAGTTTGGGATTCAAATATGTTGGCCTCAAGAATCCCTTAAGAGATTTTCATAATTATATATATTCAGCTTGCAGCGAAGGTGAGATTTTTGCTTAGTGCTGAGGGTCTCACTGATCTTAAGAATAGCGGCACAAACAGTGTTGTTCTTCTGCTTTTGTTGTGTGCTTGTTACTGTGCATGTTCTGATTTTGTATAATAAATGATTTCTCTGTATCTTTTGTTTGTCTAGTTTTGTTGTTGAAATGCACTTCTGGTGTGGTAAAATTGGTACAGTTAATTAATTTTATGATTTCAAAGTTAATGTTGCCAATTATTTATGCAGTAATGACCAGCGGCATAATTTTAAAATCTTTTTTATTGTTTAGCAATATAATATTTCCCACATAAGGTACCAAAAGTTAACTAGTGCAATAAATCTTCAAAGCGACAAAAGCTTAGTTTAAACCAAGTTTTACTTAAAAAAATTATATTGTTATGCAATAAAAGGGTTATTGCATGAATATTTGGGAATATTGTCCCTCGTAGAACATATATTGCACTCTCAAGCTCGTGCAATAGAAATTTCTACTAGGGACAATATTCCCCAATATTCATGTAATAACCCTATAATATTGCATATTCAGCTTTTTAGTTACGAAAAGATATTGCGCTGTAAAGAAATCTTAAATATTTGATATTTAAATTTTTCTACATTTTTGCATTCTGAACATTATGTCACAAAAAAAATACCTTGTAAATTGTTGATTACCTCCCTTTTCAAAACTGCCATATGCTTTAATCGATATTGATGAAAGTATTAAGTACAGCTTCACCACAGCATAAAATAACTTATCATCAGTTATGCAATATCACTGACTGTTTAGATTGAAGTTGTTGAGATTTGCAACAATGGTGTTAAATTTGATAGGCCTGGAGTCATTATTAATTCAGCAACACCGCATCAATAGGCTGATTTATGATAACGATTAACTCAAAACTTGAAACTTATTCATTTTCTACTCATAAATCAGTCACAGTTTGAGATAAAAAGAGAAATTATAGATTCTGCTGATACATGAAATAACGTTCAGCTTCAAATGCCGCCATCACCGCATTTTTTTGTTTTTTTTTGTGTTTTTTTTGTTTAGAGGATTCTCGTTGCAGGCTTTCGGGTTAGAAGCTTCCAAAGATTTTTATTCGGGAAATTCATAAAATCTTTAAAATCTACGGCTCGCCTCCAGCTTTAGGTTAAAAGGATTCCCGCCAGATATTTTGCAATTGATTGGCTAGAAATAATCTTCGACCTTATGTAAAAATAAATCTGCGGCATTTGGGAAGAAACAATCTCCAAGCTGGTGGAAAAAAATCTGAGGCTGCTAAAAATAACCTTCAGCTAAAGTAATGTAAACTGCGGTGTATGTGAAAGACGATCAATTTTGAAGAAAGCGAATGTTTAAAGAAGAATACTGATAATTAATTTCCGTGAGGGAACAATAGAATTAAGGCCGCCCATTATTATTTCATGCAATTCATAAAGGAAAAATAAAAAGAATTGGAGGGGTGGGGGTCACATTGGCTTTCAACACGATTGTAACTCATAGTAAAAAACAGGTTGCATAGAAGGAAACGAGGATCCTTTGGCAAGATACTGTTTTCTAGGGCTTTACATCGGTTTAATTTTCAATTACAATCATAGTTATAATATATATTTTATAAATATGTTGGGCAAATTTTCCCTGCATTTGTTTCACTTAGTTAAACTGGGACACAATCAAAAATCGTTTAAGACTACTCTGTGGAATTCAAAGTCCACACAATATTTTAATGATAATTTTAAAAAATGTAATCAATATTTTTTGTATTTCCTTATAAACTCAATGTTATATTGCTGTTAACGAAAATATTGTAAATCTACATTATACGAAAACTAAAACCTTAATAAAAACTATGATGTATCTGACTTTTAAAAACTGCTCCTGGTTTTGATATTAATTAATGAAAAAGTTTTTTTTTTGTTTTTTTACATATATTTGTTTAAGTTTTACAGTATCATTCCTAAGGCTGTGTAGAGACTATAAATACGGTCTTTTTGGTCTTTTTCCAACTGGTAGTTAAACCTCTTGCTAAACTGGGACTTTTGTTTGGGTATGTGGGTAGTATAAGTACATTTGTAGTACACAACCACATCCGGTCAGAATGATGACGTTGAATTAAATGCTCGCATAGAGAGAGAGTGCCACACACTATCTGCTTAGAATATCTGTGACTACTCTTTGGGTCCTTACAAGGGAGAATTTCTGTCCCTAAACACTATACCTTCCTTTTCCATTGATATATGTATTCCAAATTTCCCCGACCTTCATCATGGAAAACGGCTTTTATAAGCTTCACTACGTATAGCTAGTTTGTTCTCGTTTATGCAAGACATGCATGACATATTTGCCTCTGGACTAAACACTAATAAATGGTTCAATATACATGTACTTCCGATCCCCGAGGGATTTTTTTTTCGTTAGAAATTGTTTTTTCATCCCATGCAAGCTTATAGATAAGATAAAAGATAAATAATAGTTTATTAAAGTGTCACATATTGATCTACATTGAAATACATTAACAACGTTAACATCATAAAAAAAGGATCAATACCCAGCCTATAAAGACTTACGAGACACTGTATATACAAATAAAAGCTATAACAGTTATACTGAAGGAAAATGTTTTTTTTTTTTTTTTTCTTATAAAAAGGCATATTCATGCATTACATGATTTAAAACTCATTAAAAATGTACACACAATTATAAAATATCTATTCATGACTGCTTCAAAATAATAATATAGAACTTACTAATAAAAATCAACAATAAATACAAAAGAGGTATAATTACAGTTTAGTTCGCTTAAAAACGCCACTAGGGTAAAGGTTAAATAAATAAAAAAAATAAAAAAATCAGTAAGAATTCAGTTATAGTTCAGTAAAACTTTTAGTAAAAATTACAGTAAAACTTTTAGTAAAAATTACAGTAAAACTTTTAGTAAAAATTACAGTAAAATTTTTAGTAAATTACAGTAAAAATTTAACGATTAATTCAAAATAAATTCGTCAAGTAAAGATTTACAAAGTAAAAATACAAAAAAGGAAATTTAAATCAATACATTTAGTTTAAACAATATTATATAAATCTTTTACGTCTCATAAAACATTTATGGAGTGTATTAGCCAAAAGTGGTTGGATTTCATCACATTTCATTAAAGATGTAAACTTGTGTGCAGTAGTTAATATTTCAAAATTGTCAATTAACTGTTTAGCATTTTGAAAAAGTTCAAATCTAATGTCTGAATAAAGCGGACAGTTCATCATGAAGTGTATTTCATTTTCTACGGTTGAATGGTCACATAGTTTACATAATCGTTCATTCAAAGGTATCTGCGGTCTGGAATATCGTCCCGTTTCAATAGCCAATGGCAACGCTCCACTTCTAAAAAGTGTCATTGTTCGTCTTACGGAACGTGGGATGTTACGCTTTATGTATTGTTCAGTTTTAACATTTTCTTTGTATAAGCGATAAGTTCGTAGTTTATTTCCGTTTGGCTGATTTCTGTCATTAAAAAGTTCTGATAAAAATTCATTATTATCTAGAATTGTCAGTTTGTCTTTAATTAGATGTACTACTGTTTTTAAAGATATTTGCGTGTTATTGACTAAATCTGCACATTCAATAGAGTTTATAAAACCGGTCACTTGCTTGTGCCATCCTTTCCGACGTCTTGAGGCCCAGTCCGACACCGTTGAAATAAGTCTGTCATCATCTGTGCGTTTCAGCCTACATAATAGACGGATGCATGACAGTTTTTGTTTATTGAAACACGTTATCTGTCCTAAATCGCCACGTACTGCGGAGTTTGATGTTCGTTTTCCTACAGCTAGAAATAATTTGCAGGCTTTGTTTTGAACACTGTTAATCACACTATATTGTTTTGTTCCCCATATACCACTTCCATAGAATAGGATAGGCTCAACTGTTGATTCATACAGCTTGAAAAAAACACGCTGAGTCATACCTCCACTACTTATAAATTTTCCGTATAGGGCGCCTAGTGCACGACTAGCCGACTTGGCCAATTCTCCAACCGCTTTTTGCATGTTCAAATATTCATCCAGCCAAAGGCCTAGGTACTTATATGAATCAGCATATCCGATGTTGGTATTAGAGCACGTAAATAAATAGTTACTACGACTAATTGATGGGTTTCTAAAATGCACAATCTGTGTTTTGCCTGCATTAATATGAAGTTTCCATTCATTACACCAAGATGTTACCACGTCTTATATAAACCATCCTTTCAAGTATGCGCCATTTTTTTGGTGGTTATTTTGTGTTTTTTTACGTATTTTTTAATTATTGACAGACAAACGTCAATCTGCATGACCCTAGCTAATATCTATCAAAAGTATGTATTGTTTATTGATAAATTGAGAATTATTGCATGCGATGAGCCATTTGAGATACTGTTAGCTTAAGTGGAGAATGAAATAAATTATGCATACAACTTAATAATTTAACCTAAATGAAAGGAATTCCTAGTGAGGTCTATCTAATATCTATGTGTCTGTCCCAAGTCAGGTGCCTGTAATTCATTCGTTTGTTTATGATTTACATATTTGTTGTCGTTCATTTTTTTTATATCAATAAGGCCGTTAAGTTTCTCGATTGAATTGTTTTGAAATAGTAATTTCGTGGCCTTTTAAAGCTGACTAAGCGGTATGGGCTTTGTTCATTGTTGAAGGCCGTACGGTGATCTATAGTTGTTGATTTCTGAGTAATTTTGGTGTCTTGTTGGGAGTTGTCTCATTGGCAATCATATCACATCTTATTTTTTTATATTTAGGAACACTTGAGTGAAGATGTGTTATGAAAACGTGCCCTGAAATATACAAATCGTCTATCATGTGACATCTTATTATCAAACACAAATAATTTTCTTTATACATGTTAAATAAATACAACCAATATTGCTGGTAGAAATAGCGAAAAAGGTTATATTACAAAAACGTAGATTAAAAAAGAGTACTAAGTCAATAAAACCTGACGAAACCAAACGCTCGTCTACATCAACTAATGGAACGATCAACTATCACATTCCCAACCAAATCAAAACTCCTTTACTGGGTCACCGCATTAAAACATTTATGCATGTATAATGATGCAAAAATGCGTGATATTTAAAGATAATATTTATTAATAAAATATAATAAAAATGACAGACGAATGAACGTAAATAAAACAAATTAAAAAAAGTTTAACTTATATATAGAACAATTTCATAAAAATATAAATGTTCTAAGTGGTTTAATCAAGGATTTCAAATTGGTTTAATCTTTTATAAATTAAACATATTTAATAACATTGTCTCAAAAATGTCACCCATCGAATTGATAAATGGGTCAGATTCGAAGACATAAGTTTAATTGTATACAGTTTTGAAATTAATAGACTTGAACAATTAAGATTTAGTAATTCTGCTTTTATCCAATTTGGTCCATTGTTTATTAAAAGAGATCAAAGTAAGCTATTGTATTGAGTATCAAAATATTAAGTCCAGTTCTGCTACATAAAGTCGTGCAAAACTTTTTAATTTAGAGGAAACGATAAAAGATTTATGACCCCAACTGTAGCCATTTTAGTACGAACTTTTCAAACTTCAATTGTATCAAAAATACAAATGTAATGAATAAAAAGGATACTGGCCATCTGTACATATACCAAGGGGAAACTTGATGCAAAGCATAATTATTTATAAGGCAGCAACCATTTAATTTTCGGGGGGGGGGGGGGGGGGGGGGGGGGGGGGGGGGGGGGGGGGGGGGGGGGGGGGGGGGGGGGGGGGGGGCTATGTTTTTTTTTTGTTGTTTCCAGTTTTTGGAGAATAAAAAAATTGTTTTTGATTCTGAGAAAAAAAATGTTTGTTTCACCCTCAGCTGCCACTCGATGTAATGCTAAAATCGAAATAAAAAAAATGTTTTCGATTTGTCGCGAAAAAAATAGATTGTTTTTCGCAGCAGGCGAACAAAAAAAAATTGTCCAGAAAAAAAAAACATAGCCCCCCCCCCCCCCCCCCCCCCCCCGAAAATCAAATGGTTGCTGCCTTAGTTTCCATTGCATTCAATAGAAAAAGAGTACTTCGTGGCAAATAAATCAAGATTTTTATAGAAAATCCACAGCCTTTAATACAGAGGTTTTTGTTATAAAATTTGAAACATATATAATTATTCACTTGCTTTTCTGTGATGTACTAGTGTTTATTTTTTACAAAAAGTTATAACTATCCTGTAAATTCCAAAAAACCTCGTGTTGAGTCACTAAAGTCGAGCGCACCCTAAAAGGTGTACTTAATTTGGTCCAAATTTTAATTTGTTTTAACCAATAGCAACATTAATAAACTCGTTTTAAGGAAATCAATGCTAGCACTGCATGCAATAATCTTAATATATCTATCAGTCATAAAATTGCTAAAAATTAGGGTACAAGGATACATGCTGACAGCCGGTGGATTTTCTATAAAATTTCCATATGTTTAGCATTGAATTAACACAAGGGTAATTATTCCTTAAAGAATTAAAAGATGTTTTCCAGTCAAGTATTTTTTTTCACATTCGCACTTAAAATCGTGATCTAGATTAAATAAATTATAGGCAAAGTTTGAAATAAAATAAGTTAAATGATTTTAATAAAAAAATCTTTTAATACTTAAAAAAGGTATTAAACTTATTCGTAAAGATAACTTACAAAGACGGGACCAAGTTCACGCATAATACTTGTATATGAAAATAACCTTTTCTAAGTATACATTGTAGTTGTAATTATTTTCTATCTTTCTGCGACTCCTTTTGTTTTGTGTCCAAATTTTTATTTCCACATACTAGTATCTCTTAAATATACACTTCACGGTATCCTTGGTTGTAGATAATGTTATTAGTACAAGCATTAGTTTTATACTGTTATGTGACCGGGCTGAAGTACGTCCATTATTCATAGTTCAGTATTCATTATTCATTATTTCGTTCATTTTTTAAAATAAAGAAGACCGTTAGTTGTCTTGTTTTAATTGTTTTACATTGTCTTATTGGGGCCTTTTATAGCTGACTATGCAGTATGGGCTTTGCTCATTGTTGTAGGCTGTACGGTGAGCTATTATAGTTGTTGATGTCTGTGTCATTTTGGTCTTTTGTGGATGTTTGTCTCATTGACAATAATACCACATCTTCTTTTTTATATTTCCTCATTTTTATGCATATTGTGGCATTTAGGTCGTCCGTAAACCCTCTTATGGTCATTGCGAATCAAAATATAGCTATAGTGTCACGGTCAAATTTCTTTATATTTTTTTCACTATTCACCGCTTCAATTTGAATAATGAAACATAAACCATTTCATTATTCATTATTCATTATTCATTTTTCAATATTGAATAGTGAATAATGAACTATTTCATTATTCATTATTGAATAATGAATAATGAACTATGAATAATGGACGTACTTCAGCCCGGTTATTATGTGTACATAAACAAGTATGACATTAAGAAAAGACCTTTTAACTTAAAAAAAAAGGGGGTATGGCCTTTTCCTAAAAAAAAATATATTCTGATCCCTAATTTGAGGGAATAAAAATTCTTGTCGAAGAAGATGACAAAAACAAATCTTCTTAATCCAGATTTCTCCATGCAGTGTTAAACTTTAGAAAAAAATGATTTGAATGATAACGTCGAAAAACAAAATAAAATCATGAAAAATTCTGACTAAGAAAAAAAAAAACTATTCCCATCCCCGAAGTTAAATGGTTGATACCTAAGGGTTAAAAGTTACATTTATTTTTATAAGAATAACACTATTCATAATTTACCAGAATAGTGAATACGTCATCTCTTTAATAAATTGCATACCTGGGAACATTTATTGATGATTTTCGCACTTTATACTTCCATTTGCTTTTCCATCAATGCTTTTGATTTAACTTTTTAAATGTCGATTGAAAGAGATTTTCGTAAATACCATCACTATTTATCTGTAACCGATATATATATGATGCAGTCGGCTACCCATTAAGAACATACGTGGGTGGAATCAAATTTAGCATTTTTTGCCAGATTCCATATTTGGAATAAAATATTTGTATACTTAATGAAATAAAGTTATACAATTTTCGATTTACTCCCAAAGAAAATCTCAGAGAACTATAATTCGCTCTTTAATCAATCGATGGATCAATGAGATGCTGATGCTATATTTAAAACCATGTTTCAGAAATCATAAAATCATTTACTTACTAAAGTGTTGATGCATCCTTATTTATAATACAATTTGGATTTTTCTTCAATTTAAAGGACAAACGTTTTCCAAATGTATTCACCGACACTTCGTGCTCCATCTGATCCACAAACTGCCAAAAGGAGGCTTGCCTTCCAGAAAAGCTATAGCCAAGAGGTTCGTTATTTTATATTTCATTTAACAATGTATAATGTACAAAAATCATCAGTTTAGTGTGTAATAATCTAATTTATTTGATGGCTACAGAAAATCTAAGTAAAAGTTGAAAAGTTGTTTTCTTTTATATTTCATGCTAGAAAATGAGTGATATCCTAAAATTTTAAATTATAAAAAAAAGTCCGGGATATTTAGGGTATTAAAATTACAATTTTCTTTTTACTTTTTGAGATGGGATCATATATATTTTATGCATTATAACCTTAAGCTTTACCGTAAGTCTAATTAATTGTGAAAGGTGTCGTTATTAATTTATTGTAGACAAAATTAAAATACTTAACATACGCTAAATATTTATAAAGTATCTTGCAAAATACTAAATTAAAATGCCTTTTTAACTATTTTGAATCGAGTGTCACTGCTCATCTAGCGGATAAAAAATATTTGTATTATTTATGCTTTACAAATCATGTACATGTAGATAAGACGAAGGCATTATATTTTATATAAAGCTATAAAAGGGGGCATGGGTATTAGCTCTTTATTTCGGAGCCTTGATCCACCAGTGTTTTTAACTAGCTAACGATAAAGCACCGCATGTCTACCCCTTTTTAATAAAAAAAAAACCAGACAAAAAACTCCAAAACATACAAGTAGCTAGACGAGTGTCGCTTTTCTTATCTTTACCAATCGCTTACAACTAAACTTCATTTTTACGACATTTAACTGAAAATAAGATATGTTTAATACTTTTTGTTTCGCCATATTCTGGATTTTCATATGTCAGGATCCTGTAATTCATTTTGTTATATGTTTCTTTGTTTCGTTTATGCAGTGTGGATTTTGCTAACTGTTGAAGACCGGAAGGTGACATATGGCTATAGTTGCTTAAGTCTTTGTTCTTGGTTGAAAATATATGTAAAAGTTTTAATATTTGAACAACGACATTGACGAATTCAAACCTAATAGTTCAACCGTATTATTTGTCGACATAATTTTATAAAACCATCTTCGCTTATAACCATCGTATAATAGTACCGTTGTGCAACGGTTATTCGTGATTACTCCATACAAACTGAATTTAGAATTAATTAAATTATATTAAAGACTGACTGATTTTTTACTATTTATCGAAATGATCTCATTATTTTTAATACTCTGCTATATTATATATATATATATGTTTATTTCAATTTTGTTCTGTTATTGTTACACTTCTGTCAAGCTGTATATTATGTATATCTGCCTCTTGTAACAGTGTAAACTGTCAGAGTGTACACTAAAATCTTGAATCTTGATACACGTAGATTTATTTAGTGTGCACCACATTTGTTTTAATGTTATTTCTTCAGACTAAAATATTACAGTAATTTCTAAAAAAAATATATAATGTATAATACCTACACAGTCACGTACATGTAATCATGGATGTATATATGTTTATAATTCCGAGACGATAAGAATTCACTTCCCCTTTCAATGTTGCAAGCATCTAGTAATTTGATTTTAGAATTATTCTATAATGCCGTTCAACAATTGAATGAATTTGCAAATTGGTCGCTTCAAGGATTGTACTATTAATCCTGTCGCTACTCCCTAAAATAACAAATGGAATTAAATGTTTAAAAAGAATTGTATTGGATCTGTAACTTGCAATCAGAAGATCATTGTCTGTTTTTGAATAACTACAGACTGTCTTTCGCCAACAATTATAACATGATATACTTTATTTTGATTGTACATATTGAAGGCGTATTGTCAACTTAAGGAGTTTTATATTCACAGCAATTTTTTTTTCTAATACAGTTATTTTGACAAGTAACGATGCATTATCATTAAACATGTTGTTAATGTGTGTGTCATTTTGGTCTCTTGTGGACAGTTGTCTCATGGGCAATCATACCAGGTCTTTGTATCTTACAGACTCTACCCCTATCCAACCGACTCAAAGAATGGCAAGTTCATTGAAAAAAAAAACCATTCACGTACATTGGTACCCACAGCACAGCACAGCTTTGTACAGATAAATGTATGTTCGCAATATTTGTTTTAAAAGTAAGATACTAGTAGTATTCTGTATTGTAAAGTTGTATCGAAAACGCATATTTCAAAATCAAATTCGTATCCCATGTTTAAAAAACAAGTTCGTAATACATGTTTTGTGCCTGATGCATGTTCATATGATGAAATCATAATCTTTCAGTCAGTTTAATTGAAGTCTGGAGCTGGCATGTCAGTTAACTGCTAGTAGTCTGTTGTTATTTATGTATTATTGTCATTTTGTTTATTTTCTTTGGTTACATCTTCTGACATCAGACTCGGACTTCTCTTGAACTGAATTTTAATTTGCGTATTGTTATGTGTTTTCTTTTCTACATTGGTTAGAGGTATAGGGGGAGGGTTGAGATCTCACAAACATGTTTAACCCCGCCGCATGTTTGCGCCTGTCCCAAGTCAGGAGCCTCTGGCCTTTGTTAGTCTTGTATTATTTTAATTTTAGTTTCTTGTGTACAATTTGGAAATTAGTATGGCGTTCATTATCACTGGACTAGTATATATTTGTTTAGGGGCCAGCTGAAGGACGCCTCCGGGTGCGGGAATTTCTCGCTACTTTGAAGACCTGTTGGTGACCTTCTGCTGTTTTTTTTTTTATTTGGTCGGGTTGTTGTCTCTTTGACAAATTCCCCATTTCCATTCTCAATTTTATTCACAATCAAGTTCGAATTCCATGTTTCAAAATCAAGTCCGTATCACATGTTTCAAAATCAAGTTCCCTACCCATATTTCAAAATCAAGTCCGTATCACATGTTTCAAAATCATGTTCCCTACCCATATTTCAAAATGAAGTTCGTATTCCATGTTTCAAAATCAAGTTCGTATCCCACGTTTCAAGATCAAGTTCGTATTCCATGTTTCAAAATCAAGACCTTATCCCAAGTTTCAAAATCTATTCGTATTTCATGTTTCAAAAGCAAGTTCGTATTTCATGTTACAAAACAAAGTTTGTATTCCTTGTTTCAAAAGCAAGTTCGTATTCCATGTTTCCAAATCGCGTTTCAAATCAAGTCCGTAACGTGTGGTTTTCCATTTTTCACCATAATAAAAATAATTATCCTGACTCAAAATAACATTGCCCGATTGGATAGGCTGTTCAATCTAATTGTTTCTTGAAATGATTGGCATTATTTGCTTGTCTACATAGCCAATGTACATAATGAAACAGCTAAAACTTGTAAAAAAAAGAAAGAAAAACAACATAAAAATATTAGAACTATTAAATGTGATATTTTCTAAGGTACTTATATCATTCATAAATACACAAACGCAGAATAGTATTGCTTGATTTCAAAGTCTTTCACAACTTTGCGTTTTGTGGGTAAGTAAGCCAGAAAAAGTGTTATTCAAAAGGAATCATCCGAAAATGTTTCCAGTTTACGTTACAAATGTACAGCTGGAACGATAACATGAAGTATCTTTTGATATTCAAAAAGCGTTTTATAAGAGTTAACTTCTCATATTTTATTTCTAAATTCTATAATTAAAGTCACCTTCTATTATCAGTAAGATGCTTGTGTTCTGAACAGTCCGTATGAAATGTATATTTTTGTCACAACATAAATATAAACATTTAATAGCTTTTAAAAAAATCGGTTATATACATGATTCATATTTTATTATTTTATTGAACAATTATAACAACATATAATACACTCCTCGGCAATTTATGAACACATTCTATCAATTTTCGTGAGTAGATGTACGCCCAAGCCATCTACAGAAGATTCCGTTTAAATTCATTTATTGTTTAAAGAAGTATTTTCTTTTATTACAGCAAAATACCTTGAGTGTGATGGTTAAGGTAATACATTTAAGTTTGGTTAACTTGCTTGCTAGCTTAGTCTTGAAGTTAACGCAAGGTTATGTGCTATCCTCCTTTAAGAGTAGACTAGCTCGACTGATAACCAATCATTTTGTCTGTCTTGTCTGTCGGACTAGACTTATCAAAACGGAGGGGGTGTATACCTAACCTCATATTGACTTCAATGCTCAGCTAGAAAGCAAGCTAACAATGCAACATAACTGACATTACCTACACACTCAAAGCATTTTGCTGTAAAAGTCCATTTCTTAGAGAGACCTACATGGTTAACATGGCTTTTAATTTTTAACCGTGTAATTTCAAGACAAACAACTAATACTTAACATAGACGCATGATTCGTGTCAACCGTAGATTTATGTCGAGGTCAAACATTTGACATTCGCGAAGTAAGTTTTGTCTCTAGTAATATCCATTTTGTTGAATAGCGCTAATGTAAATACAGTAATAAGGAAGACACTTAGAACATTTCGTGAAAGAGCAGACGAGACAAAAGCGATGTAAGTTTCATCATTTACATGAAACATATATCATACTCCTGTTCACAATTAGCCTTTTAAGGAGAAAACCTTGTTTTAAATGTTTCCAACTAATAACGTAAATAGGGATAATCCATTGACATTTTGCCTAAGGAAATTGACTTGAAGTAATTTTCGGCCATTTTGCTTTTCATTACAACATTTTAAGAACGTAATTGTTATTTGTGATTTGCTCTGATTGATGTACAGCTATTTGTAGCTGGATATTTATTTTGTTTTCAATAAAATAAGATACTTGAAAGGGGAAATGAGCTCTACTAAATCAGTCTTTGAGTAGATAAAGTAATTTAGGAATTCAAAGATTAACTGTCGATCTTTATTAATACGGCAAATGGACGGAAACTGCTAGTAGAACATATTTCGTGTATCTACTTTGCTAATACATCTGCTTGATAATCGTCTGTTTACGGAATAAATTCATCACCGTTGTAGATTTTGATTTATAGATTAAGTACCATAAATATAATCGTTAGAATGTTTTAATTTAATACAAATTTGTACTGTGTAGATCAAACATAATTTGATTGAGATTTAAATTGAGGTCTAGATGTTTTCTTCTAGTCACGCACAGAATGTCGCTTTATCATGCAAACCATTCAATTTTAACGTAAACTTGTTATAGTATAGTCTGATTCGTTCATTTTCAATTCTGACTTCAATGTTATAATTATTTTGAATTAAAACAAAGTTTAATAAGGACTTGTAGATAATTGATAACTATGTTAGTATCAAAACAACTTGATTAAAAAGCAAATTGCAACTTAGTATTTATTTATATAAATTGAATGCGCATTTACGTGTAACAGTATTATATAAATTAAATGCCCATTGTGTGTAACGTATGTTCAAAAACCAAACATTTAAAATGATTTATTTATTGTTGGTATTTAAAGCCACTTTCAGCACTTATTTCCTAAATAGAAGTGACCATTTGTATTGGTGGAGAATGCCGGAGTGCATAGAGCATAATTCAATTTGGCAGAAAAACTGGCATTCTGAAATCTCAGTCAATTAAGATTACGAATAGAATATTTAATCGAACTCACCTGCCACGTGCGGTGTTCGAACTCACAACCTTAGTGTTAACAGGCTAGAGGTATAAGGGGAGGGGTCTTGAGATCTCATAAACATGAACCCCGCCGCATGTTTGCGCCTGTTCCAATTCAGGAGCCTCTGGCCTTGGTTAGTCTTGTATAATTTTTAATTTTAGTTTATTATGTACAATTTTTTGGAGTTTAGTATGGCGTTCATTTTCACTGAACTAGTATATATATTTGTTTGGGGGCCAGCTGAAGGACGACTCCGGATGCGGGAATTTCTCGCTGCATTGAAGACCAGTTAGTGACCTTCTGCTGTTATTTGTTCTATGTTCGGGTTGATGTTTCTGACAAATTCACCATTTCCGATGATTCTCTATTTTATTAATACATTTGATAAACTAATAAGAACACACTCGACCACTGATGCGTTAATATAGAAAAGAAGATGTGGTATGATTGCCAATGAGACAACTATCCACAAAAGACCAAAATGACACAAACATTAACAAATATAGGTCACCGTACGGCCTTCAACAATGAGCAAAGCCCATACCGCATAGTCAGCTATAAAAGGTATAATAAGCCTTTTTCAACTGTTTTTTTATAGTTTGTTCTGTTGTTTGTACGGTTACAACACTAACACTGTTTTGAGGTTATGGGAAGGGTTGGCGCCTTCAAACGAGTTCAAACCCTCCACATTCTGTATGTGCCTTTCCAAAGTGAGGAGCCTAAAATTCAGTGATTGTCGTTTTTTTTTGCCGTGCGACATATTTGCAATTCGTTCAATATTTGTACATAAATTATGCCATTAGTTTTTGTCGTTTGAGTTGTTTTACATTTGTCATTTCGGGGCCTGTAAAAACTAACTATGTGGCGTGGGCTTTGCTCATTGTTGAAGGCCGTACGTCGACCTATTATAATTGTTGTGTCATTTTGCCTCTTGTAGAGAGTTGTCACATTGGCAATCAAATCGCATCTTCTTTTCATATCTAAACAAAAAGGAAATACTTGCACAGAAATCAAAAGAACCAACATTAGATCACAAACTGAGTACATATTACAAAATCAGATCGACATTGTTTACCAAACATAATGGAGCTAATGACTCTTTTTTGTACCAAGACTAAAGTTTACATCTATCAAGTTCTATTTGAAATAGAAACATCTCCTTGGCGTTGATTATCAATAAAGCAACATAAAGACATGGATCGACGTAAAGAGCCTGTTGACAAAAGATCCAGGCTGTTAGTTTCTTGTAAAAACAAAATGGAAAATCAATGTTATATTGAAACATTAGAATTTTATATTGGGTTATAGTTTGTTGTTTAATAGCATTAAAGCTGACAGTTCTGACTTAATGAAACATTTTGAAAGTGTATAGATGAAAAAGACGGACTTTTAAGAGTATCTACAGGATGTTCTGAATAAACTAATTCAGAAAAAATGTTGACTGTACTAAATGGTCGGAGTAATGGTCAAATATAAACAATGAATACCGTTGATTAATAGTTTCAAACTTTTTTAAATGGAACATTCGACGTATTCTAAGCCACTTTGTTCATTTGTAAAGTGTTGTTGGATGCTCGTGTCCTACTTACATTTGTATATTTGTTTAAACTTACCCACTAGAATAGTACTAAATAAGAACAACTAAATGAGGACAAAAACAATTCTGTACGACTGAATACTGACAACAAAAAGAAAACAAAGTAAAAACAATTATTAAAATGCCATACAATATTCCATTTTATGCACTTTTTGAAATTCTTCAAATTTTTCAATGCAATTGTCCATTCGTTTGATTTGTTTTGTCATTTTATTTTGCCATTTGGTTAGGGACTTCCCGTTTTGAATTTTCCTCGTGGTTAAGTATTTTTTTGTAAGTTTATTTTTTATGATATAAAAGGAACTATTCTTATCTACTTCCCCCTTCCCTAAAAAACAATCAACAAACAAAATGAGACAAGGAATTGAGATAAATACAAAAGAAATGGACGTACCAATTTTAGCACGGTAAAAAAAAAAAACACAATTATAAAAATATGAACTTCTTAGTGGTTTGTAAAGATGTAGCATTGTATTAAAATGTGCCAGTCCAAGCCAAAACTCACTGAGTAAACACGAAATATTTACAGACACTTATGAACAAAAAGTCATGAATCTTTATGAATGTTATGTACGATGAAGTGGATTAAGAGTTCACAAAAAAATAAGTAAGAATGTAATTTTTATTTAAAGTCGGAACCTATATATATTCTTTAACAGATAACATATAAGCTTTGATTAACTCTACATCCGACTATCATATAGGAACACGGTTTTGACAATGAATGAAGTTACACTATTAAAGATGAACGATTGACGAATGCAAGTTACGCGGTTTTTACACGAATGATGAACGCACAATACACGATTAAGAATGAATGATGATTGATACAAGAAATGGAAGCTTTAACGACCTTGACTGGCTATACAGCCTTTGCACGGTCGGTGATGATTCTTGAACGCACGTTACACGATTGAGAATGTATGATTGATGAGCGCACGATACACGGTTATATTATGAATGAATGAACAATGCACGCAAGTTACACGGAAAAAGCACGGATTAATCATGAATGATGACACACCATTGGTACACGCACGATCCACGCACGCAACACGCACGATCCATGCACGCAATACGCACGAAGAACGCACTGAAAAAAGGTCAGTTTGAGTTTTAGAAGGTCTGTACCATGATTTATTGAAAGCAAATGTGAAAATCCCGTCCCAGCCTAATGCGTCATAGTCTCATATACTGAACGGAAATTGATACGTTATCATTTTATCAAAAAATAAGTGTTGACTGTTATAACTCGAGATTTTCGTTTACTCTGACATCTTGACGGCATAATTATCCTTCCGGAACACGCCCCGAATATCGATGCTGTTCATGTTTCTTAATTTTTTGTACTTTCTTTATAATAGTTTTTTTTGTGGGCAATGTTTTTTTTTTGTGGTTTTGCGTTTGACCATAAGACTATATCTTTTAACTTAAACTGATGGCTTATGGTCGCCACTTTCGAATACTCTCGTCCTTTTTATCGATTCGAATACTGAGCAAAAATCATTGCTCATATTTATATCTACAAAAGGGTATGGTGTTGACCTGCA